>VXAK01018651.1:281636-412227 GCA_013399435.1 Arenaria interpres
ACCTCTGTCACATTGAAGGGCATTTCCTGAGTATCTTCTTCTTTAAACGCCGTCTTCCATATCCCTTTGAAGTAAATGGCATTCACAAGGGCCAGCGCAGTATCGAAATCAACAGAGCCTGACACAAGGAGATCTTGGATCTGTCCTTTAAGGAAGAAGCAGGGCAGAGAGTAGTAAGATAGACCTCCTCTGGTGTGCACAAATGCCTGTTGTGAGGGGTATGGGGGTGAAGGGTGCCGCTTTGGCCGGGGGGAGGTGGGGGGGGGCGTTCATAGCATTAAGAAACCTGCTCTTGCTTGACCCACTTTCTCCTCTATGAGAGGTGGAAGACAAGGGTATAGATTATAGTAGGTGGAGGAAAATATCTCCTACTCATTTTTCAGTCCTTACCATTTGTTTCTTTCTCCACCCAGGAATTAACGAGCTGTCTTGCTTCCTCTGTAGCTGTTTTGAAGTTAACTTCTTCCAGTCCTGCTTTGTAGAATTTCTTTGCACACTTTAAGTATTCCTGTAAGAAGAAGGATTGCAGCTGTCAGACTGATGAGAACTTGAAAATGTATGAATGTGAAATGCAGGACTGTGAAATGAAGCAGAATGGTTAAAAGAACAGTGAACTTTTACCCTTCTGTTTGAACATGTCAGTCGCAGCTGTTTTCCTGTAACTGAATCTTAAAGCTGGACAAGAAAGACTACTTCACATGTTTAGGTCTGACAATTTTTTGAGATAGGATTCTAAGTTAAAATTTCGAAGTATTTTCTACGTTTTACCAAAACACTTTCAGTCTAACAAACATTTTTAAGGATAGACAATGTTTGCTTCATTCTCTTCGTGCCCGCTTCTTATTTTGAATACTGTATTTTCACATTCTTAGATTTCAAAACCAAAGCTTCCTTTTACTGGGAAGATTTGATATTTGGCTTTGAAAAAATCAAAATTTGGCCATTTTATACTTTCAATCATACATTTGGCAACCTTCATACTTTCACGTCATAAAATGTATTTCATTTCCCTTAAAAGTTACATTTTTCATTAAAAGCCAGTTTCTAGCAAGTGAACAGTAGTCTTGCTCACTCCCTGTGACTTGCAATGTTGTTACATTTTATGCCATTGTACTTTTGCCTGGCCTCCACCTAACAGCCACAGGAAGGTTCAAGCTTGCTCTGAACTAGTTCCTCCCATGCCTCACAACCACCTCTTCATCAGCAGATAGTGGGCTACTGTTGGTGGTGTTTCTCTAAGGTAGAGTCACGGGAGCCTTTATGGGGAATCTCGCTGAAGTCGGGTTACGGTACTACTCACCGGAAGAATGGGGTATGTTTTTTCAATATAGAGTCTCTCAGCGATCTTGAGCGAGTATGTAGCATTTGGCGTGGTGATGTCTGAGAGAAGATTCTTGAATGAATTGTGGAGGTATTCAGAAGTGCCACACTGACGTGATGACATGAAAATAAGAAGATACGTGGCATTAGCTCCATCTTATCTAGGAAATAAGACGCGAAGGGATTGTCCCTATCAGTAAGAGTCATGCTACGGTCGAGTCCTCTTCCACAGAGACAGGGCTGTCACCTTTGGGACAGCAGGTGCTGTGGTGATGGTGCATTGAACTGACAAGCTCATCCTTCTCAAGATAAGTTCCTGGCACTGAGACTTCTGGGATTTTCTCTGCCCAGCATCTTCCTGATCTGCTTTGGAGTATCTCAGCTGCAAGTCTGACTGCTGTACCCTGGCTCCAGGTGCGGAGCCCCTTTCACATGCTGTCCCCAGCAGCACTTGCCCAGGAAGGCGCCGTGGTGCCCAAAGAATCCTGCCCAACACCATCACTTGTTCTGGTGCAAGATGTGCAACCTGCCATCTTTCCCTGGTTTTTAACAAATAGGCGAGTTACACCCTCCTTCCCTCCCTCCACAAACCTCCTTAGTTTGAGTGCGTTTTCATGGTTTTTGACAAGGTCTGAAAGTGCCAGAAGGAGAGACAGAACAGTTCTAGTTTTGTTCTGAGGAGAAAGTAGGACAGAAAGGGAGATCAAGTTATTTCTCTACCTGGGAGTCATTAGTGTCTCCAACTCCTGTAATGTTATCAAAGTGAAGAACCTGCAAGAGAAAATGCCAGAAATGACAAACGTGTTCAAAAATTAAGTGAATTTGAGATTTACACACGATGCTGGAGGTAAAGATGTTGGCTCAGAAAAAAAAAGTGCTAACTGAGAACATAGGTGAACTAAAAATTTACAAGTGAGTTTGCAACTGGTTTATGGCCTCTGTGGCCTTCTGAGAAACTGTAAATACTTCTCTTTGCTTAGGTAATATTTTTTTTAGCAAATGCCTAGAAATTAACTGAGTTACATATTATGTACTGCTAATAATATTCTCTTTTCCTCTCTTCCTGGGATTTACCTTTTTTTATACATTAAAAAAAAAAAAAAAAAAGAAAACACATGATCTGGAAGATGATGAATTTAGAAAAAAAGGCATATAAAATTCGCTGACTAGTAGTCCATTTCATTATTGTCCTTGAGATACTTTTCTGAGTCAAAAATAACTGCCTCTTATAACAAAAATATACATCTTTGGTGTTTTCTCTAAAAAATTCTCAATCCAGTTCTTCATTTTGTGACTTTGGCTTATTTCTGGTGCATTAAAACAGGTGAGAACCTTGTCAGTGGATAATATATTTCAGTGGCATTAGTTAGAAGGAATAACAAGCACAAGTCAAGGTCACTTTACATCCATGTAAGTAACTTACCTTCTCCATCTGAGATTGAGTGTTACCTCTTGCTCCCAGATAGACCATGGCCAGGGCTGAAATGATGCTCAGGGGGGAATAGAAGATGTTGTCGTTGGCATGGTGGACTTTCAGCTCTCTGAATACATCAAAACAAAATTCTGCATTTGCTGCACTGATGGAGCCCATTGTGAAATCAGTGTTATCTAAAGCAAACAGAAAGAGTCTGATTTATTATCATGAAATATACTAATTGTAATGCAAGAAAGTCAGTGCACCTGAACCTGTGAACTTGGTGCACAGGGTTTTTTTCAGCAAACAGAATCCAGTGGTGTGGATTTGAAAGGTAGACATGCTTTTGGATTCATGAGCAATCAAAAAGCTGCAGAACTACCAGTTATGCATAGGCTGATGATTCTTTTGTCTGAAACTTGAGTTCTCTTTCTCCATACATGTGTACCATATGTTGAAAATGTTGCAAAGAATATTAGTTACCTTGAAAGAGGCTCACTTATAGTCTTATCTTTTAAGGAAAAAAGCACACACGGGTTTGTTCTCAGAATCTTCATTATTTTGAGACTCCAAAACAAGTTATTCACTATAGTTTTTAACATCACTTTTAAGATGAGTTGACAGATCAGCCCTCCATGATCCAAACTACAGTAAATTCCAGTATACAATGTGCAAGTCTGAAGCAACAGCGTAAGTTTTGCTAGATACTCTAATTTCAGCCTACTATAAATGGAAGCCAGGTTCTTACACCACCCACATTATCAGAGGTCTCAAAAGTTAGCCATGCTGCCTTTGGTTTTTTGTAAATAGAATAATGAAGCCACAACAATGGACACTGCAAAAGATTTACCAAATTAATCCAGTTTATAACGAACATCTATAACTAGTACATGTTCCATTCATTGTTGACTAAATTATATGTCATTCTGGTTTAAGTGTTCTTTAGTATTTATTATATCACCTTTTTGAAAATCCACCTTAACCTTTTAATAAGACAGTGCTTCTTTAGCCTTGTGTTTAATTTGCAGAGACCTGCACATTTTCTATATTTAAATATTTTTTTCTGACATTCTTGTAAATTTTTCCCTGTAGTTTCAGCACTTAGCATTTCATCTAACACTGAAGGGAAGGATTTTTTAGTAAAGAAGACAACATAGAGTAGAAAATACAGTACTGTAAAGTCTAGTGCAGCAGTATGGTGTTTATATATAACTTCCCACATGTTGACACAAGCAGAGAGAACCTTGGTAGGGTGAAATTTCCCCATTTGCATCTGGAGAGCTCTTGGGAATCTTCAAGCAGCGCAAACTTTGTGGCTGCTAGATATCAAAATCCAGAATACTCTACAATATGGATCACAGTCCCTATGGAATCAAGGCATGAGTGTGACAGTCATCTCTTAACATGGAATAATTTGAACAACAGTGCATCTAGCTGTGTCCCTGCTAGAATGGATGCTCAATCTCTTTCTAACTTGAACCACTTATATAGGTGATATAAGGTAGATTTTTTTTTTATTACTAGAAATAATTCAGATAAAAATAGAAATAATTTAAATAGAAATAATTAGAAAATGTAATTATTAAAGATAACACAGAGCTGCACTGTGCTGGGGTCACCTGAACATGCTGACTTCGTTAATTTCATTCAGAGAATATCTTCCATAAACCCTGCATAAAGCGTTAGTTGCATCCTCTTGAGTTTCAACAAATTCAATTTTGTCTTTCAAGTCTAAATTAAAATTTGAAGGGATAGAGGAAGAAAGAAGAAAGGCTGTCATAACATATCACCAGCTGTTTGATATGGAATAGTTAGTAAACAAAGCTTTAGTTCATAGAAACAAATACTTTAACTTTATGAATGGCAGAATGTGAAAGAGTAAAGTAATGTAAAACACATGTGAAGGTGAGATGAGGTTTCTTCAGAAGGCATACTTTAATCAGGTCATAAGCATGAGGCTTCATCTGTCTTTTTTAAGTTTTGTGAGAGATTTTTTTTTTTTAAATTGCAAAAATAGACTTAAATCATAATTCAAAGAAATGCTTACCTTATCAGGTTCACCTGTGAAGGTAATAGTACAGCTTCTCAGCTGTACTTGGGGCAGACTTGCTGAACTCCTTGAAATATATCTTGTGTAATTTTGTGACACACCCCAAACTGCCTGTTCTGTGTTTACTAAATAAAGTGATGGATGGAGCTCAAAGTCAGACACGCAGTTTTACTTGGAATAATTCCATTCTTTAAAAAAAAAAAAAAAGCCTGAATGAGAGGATTTTACCCTAAAATCTCCAGAATGAAAGATTCATTCATCATAGGGTGTGAAACCTTGCAGAAAAGGAAGGAGCATATTGAAATGGCTGAAGCAAAAATAATGATAAAAGCTGTTCATTGGAACTTGAATAGTAAGTATGATTTGGTTATCACAGCAAATAGTGCAACATGGCTAGTGCAAATAAAACAAAAATGTGAGAAATTCAGTCTTGCAGAGTGCCTCTAGAGAATTTTCAGTTAATTTCCATATTATTTCTTTGTAATGAGTGCTGACAGGTACAATCCATCTCAGTCACCATTCTGTGAACTCAAAGAATTTGGTAAAATGAGCATATGCAGGACTGCTTGCTGTGATATGCCCACACTATACTTACTGCAACTTTTCTCTCTCCTGTTGTTGGCTAGACTACCAATATCACTAGTCTTTCTTCCCACCAGAATCCTTAGCTCTTGCGGAGGAATGGAGAAACTTCTGTTACTAAGGAACTTGAGAAAGAGCACGCCCTTCAAATATTAGTTGCCAAATTTAATAATATTGAAATAGATTATTCTGCAAAAACTTTTATGCAGTTGCCCAGTGCTACCTACAGCCTGCGTTGTAGAAGACCACAGACGTAGCATTTCAAAGAGCACAGTTTTTCATCCTAGAGTAATCTAGCTCAGGAAACTCAGACATAGTCACAGTCTGCGCAGCACATCAGTAGAACAAAAACATCAGTCAGCAAATTGTGGGAATACAAATTAATTTCAAAAGCAGTATTTATAGTATCTGTGCAGCGAAGAATTAGACAGCTGAAGAAAGGTATGTTGGGGAAAGAGAGGTTGAGCAGAGAAGAAAGATAAGGCTTCCGTTGCTTTTAAAATTCAGACATCAGGATATTTGGACCCCAGTCAGATGCTACCAGAAAACGATTTGAAATTGCTGCTAAAATTTTGAAGGGTGGTTTAAGGTGAGTTGTTCTTTTCCTTCTCCACAGGTCATAGCACCAGATGCTAGGTTCAAAATGTGCCTTTTGTATACACAGAGACCATTCTTACATATCTTCCACAAGTAACTTCATGGCCCATCAGGTGAACGAACCAGCTGAAGAAACATTCATGGTCTGCAGGACAGTCATAATGTACAATAGAAACCATAAGGCAGTCGCATAATCACATGATTTCTTTGAAATAAAAGAATGAACAGACAAAAAAAGAAACTACTCTGACCTCTTTCAATGCCATGTAATTCTAAAACAGAAATCCAAAGTCAATATATAAAATGCCTCGGAAACTGTCTAGAGCAAATTATGCTTCTAGGGAGAAGAGGTAATTTTGACAATGCTTGTAACCCTTTCCGTTGTCTATGCAAGTGAAAAGCCTCTGAATCATCCATACCTTTCTCTGTAATGCAGTCCTTATTAGTCCCATTCAGCTGAAGATACCAGTGCAATAATAATGGCAAAGAGTTTAGTCTGGGCTACCACTAGTGCTTTACATGGCAGTTTGTAGCCCAGGCCTGTCTGCTACAGCCACTGCTATGCAGCGACAGTGCTTCTGAGGAAAGGTCATGAGTCCTTGCCTCACATTTGTGGCCCATCACTGCAAATCTATTGTAAAGAGAGTGAGCTGTTCATTCACAGGAGTGGTACATAAATCGTTCACCACTGTTGTGGGTCCTATTTAGCTGAAAATGGTATTGTCACGCTGGTGGAAAGACAGGCATCTTTCCACACAAATGTGTCTGTACATGGTGAATACTTTTAATCACACAACTGGGAGTGCTCCCAAAACTGCAAGCTGCTCCTGTGGCTGCTGTCCCTTCTGCCTTTTCTGCTTAAGACTGCTTTGTTTCTGTGCAAACAAGCTTTGACACTCAATGGCCATGGTCCATTGTCATATACTTTACAGCTCAGAAGTCAAAGGATTAGCCAGTATGTTTTATCCTGTCACTTCTGAATATGCCTTGGATCTTTTTCCTTGACAATGAAATTATTTAGCAGTACTCCCCAGCTCACTGTACGTGAGCCACCTTGGCATTTGTGCACCATCTACCTGAATCGCATTTGGATCATCATAGACAGCCTATAACTTAGTAGGTACACAGATGCCCAGTGAGCCAGTACAGTTGTTTCATAACAGCCAATTTGCAGCATTAATGTTGTTAGCAATGGCATGTTTTTCAACTTCTGAGTTGAATATATTCATTAATGAAAGGAATTGTTTTCTTCTGCAGGAGAGAAGGGGCAGAACAATCCTCCAGAACATGTTAATACGCAACCCAGGTTAGTGGTTTTTGTCAGCATTTCTATATTTTTATTGGTGAAATGAATGATTAATGTAAAGCAAGTTGCGAAGCAACAAAATTATTCCACAAGTAAGTAAAAATCTTGATCATGACCAGCCACCAGTGCAGAATCATACAAATATAAGAGGTACTGCATAGTCTACTCGGCAACGTCAGATCTGTCATGGACTCTAGTGAGATTAAGCAAACCTTCCTGTAGTTGAAACGCTTCCTGGGGTAAAAGATAATGGATTGTTCCATCCAGCACAACCATGTATTGCAGCACAAACATAAAAGGATGTGTTTTGCTGCATATCCTTTTTTGACAATGCTTGTCCCAAGAAAGAGGTCAGCTAAGGCTCTGCTACCTTTCCACTGCCAGGCATTTAATTGTGGAGCTGTCCCTAAACCAACAGACTCTTGGACATTTGAGCCTTTCCAAAAGGATACGAAGTCCAGGTCAGCTCACAGACCAAAGCCTCTCATCCAATCACAGAAACCCACACAGAACTCAAGATTTTGTTCTCATCCGTGCTGCTTCTCTTTTGCTAGTAGGAAGGAGCACATTGATTGTTTTGTGTTTGTCTTGCTCAGGGTGACTGCCAGTGATTGTTCAGTTAGTTGCCATTGCAGACCTGGGTGCTGTAGCTCTCAATGATGATTTCTCTCTTAGTTGTCCTGTAGGACTGTGTTCTTTCCCCAGTCTGAAGAAAATGACGTGTCTGGTCAAGCTCCTTCAGACAGGAGCTCATAGGCCACCTGGCACCTTTCTGCAGCAGCTCTATGCCGTTCTGAAGAGACTGACATTGTTGCCTGTAGTGCTGCCTTGATCATTCACAGACTGTGACCAGGATGTGCATACCTCAGTGTTGGCAGAGTGGATTTCTCTGGTGAAATCCACTGGTGCCAGTGAAGGTACCTTCAGAAGAATACTATGATGGCCTTGGTCACTAGTGTCTCACACTTACTGCACTTGCTTAGCAGCGCACACAGCATCCAGGGGCTGCTGTTACACAGGTTCTGAACCAGTGCACACAGCAGTCCCTTTATCAGTCACCACAGCATGTGTGAAGTCCCTTATTCATCCCTCAAAGTCCCCAGGATCAGCCAATATCCAGGGTGAGGCTGCGGATGGTCTTACCTCACTGGGTCCTAAGGAGACAGCATGGTAACCAGGCCCTGACACCCAGCATACCCGTGGTACAGGACAGGTGGCCACTGGCGTTGGCACAATTAGTTTACTGGCTGTGCCATTCAAGAGCTTAGTTAGCAGGGTCCTTCCCCGCAGAAAAGATTGTTCATGGCAGTCTGTGACTAGCACTGCTCATGTTGCCACGCATGTCACTTCACCTCCCACCACTCACTGAAAGCAGCATGCCAGCTATCTTGGCACATACTCCCAGGAAAAGTAGCATTTTTCTTTTACACAAGGTAGGATAAACTAATCTCTTGGTTTGTTTCAACACAGACATCCTTCTGTGAAGCCTTCCTCCCCTCCAACTAGTACTCTACTGAGATTCTTAATAATATTCCTGGCATGTTTCCTGCCTCCCCTGCAGGGGAAAATCTGCTGCAGAAAAGGAGAGAAGGATAAATGTCACTGCACAAATCTCCATGCCATCATGTCAGCTCTGCAGAAAAGAACTGGGGGTCCTGTTGGACACCAAGTTGACCATGAGTCAGCAACATGTCCTTGTGGCAAAGAAAGTCAACAGGATCACAGTCTGCATTAGAAAAAGCATTGCCAGCAGGTAAACAGAGGTTCAGCTCTGGGCTTTCCAGTACAAAAGAGATTTGGATGAACTGGAGCAGGACCAGAGAAGAGCCATAAAGATGATGAAGTGATTAAAGCATCTGTCATGAGAAGAGAGACTCAAAGAGACGGGACTTGTTACCCTGGAGAGAAGAAAGTGCAGGGGGAATCTTATCCATGAGCATTACTTACTTGATGGGAGGGTGAAAAGAAGATGGAAACAAACTTTCTCCAGTGAACAGGCAAGAAGGAATGAGCGCAACTCAAAATAGCATAAATTCCAATTAAACATAAGAAAATGCATTTGTCTATGAGAAGGGAAGTAAAGCCAAGTTGCCCAAAGTGGCTGTAGAGCCTTCATCCTTGGAAATACTCAAAACCCAGCAGAACTGCTCCTCTGCTCCTAGCTCTTGTATCGATGNGTTGAAGGGAGGAGCTTAGAACAGACAATTGGCAGAGATCACTTCCAGTCTCAGCTGTTCTGTGATTTTTGTTATATGTGGAGGAAGATCTCAAGGGAGATGAAGTAGAGATATCACACATTAATGTGCAAAGAAAGTACTGTGGTGTAGATGTGGCACTAGGAATGGGAGTGTATGGCAAGTACCACAGAGGAGTACTGTTTCCATGTTGCATGGGGAGTAACATCGCCTCATAGTGGGAGGCCCTTGGACCTCTCTTTATGCTTTCTGGAAGTGTGTTAGTTGCACTAAGAGGTGCAGAAGGTCAGATTTTGTCTTGCACCCCATGTGTTACCTGCCAAGTCTTCTGTCTGGTGCTGCACAGCAATCTGTCAGAGAAACAGGGTCTCAATTCTTCAGAAAACAAAAATGCCAGGAGCTTTTAGAAGTCTACAACAAAACACCAGTAGCAACAAGGAGGTTTCCAAGATTTATTTATTTTTGTCTTTTTTCAAATAAAAACTTTTTGAGCATTTTAACATTGTTAACATTTTGGCCATTTCTTCTTAAAGCAAATACGCTCAGCTGCCTATTGGCACGAGAACCAGAACCATGCCTGGGAAATGGAACCTGCCAGGTGAAAGCACAGAGACGCTCAGGCAGAACACAGATCCCAGCTGTGCTCCTGGAGCACTTGCACCTTTCCACTGCGTGCTTGCTGGGTGGATGAGGGGACAGAGAAGCTTGGCCACAGAGCCCATCTCTCTGGGACACAGGAAGGGCTGCTCCTCCCAAATCTCCCCAGTGATTTGGATTGCTTAGAGGTCACAGCAGGCATTCATCATCCCACTGGCCAGGTCTGCCACCCACTTCGTGGGGAATACTTTTCCACTGCCTTTTAAATACTGTGCCTTCTACCTGGGCAGTGGTGGCCAGGGCCAGGACCTAGCCACTGGTACTTTGTTGCACAGTTGGTTCAGTGTTGCTGAATTTGCACTTTTTGATGCCTCCTACTTCCCTTTTGAGAAAGGGAAAGCTTTGTACTTGCTTGTAAGTCTCATGGCTCCTGTGCTTTTTTCTTATTCCTTCTTTTTGACCTTTGTTGTCGTTCAGGAAACAACATTGGTCACTGAGGCATATCTTTGTACTTCAAGCACTTTCCAGTTTAGTAATCATAGGAAGGCTATTTTGCAAATGTAAGCCTTTTCAGGTCTTCTCATTGTTTAAGTGTACTGGCTCTTAAATTTAACGAACTGGATCAACTGCTTCTCAATACAAGTTATACAAAAGGTGAATAAACTGCTTATGATAAACCTCAAGATGTTGAAATTTTGTATCTCTTGGAACTGTTCATATCACTGCCTTCATTTCTAGAGGACAAAAAGTAAAGTATACTTGGTAAAATAGCTGGTTTTACCACTGAAAAGCAGCTGAGTCTGTATCACAAATATCCTGATGGTGTTCAAATAATGCGGATGTCTGATCTGTAGCACCAGCTGCTTTCCTCTACAGATCTGTTTTTATCATACTGCTCTATATACTAATGTGTAAATAGCCAATATTAATGAAAGAGTTCATCCTGTTAAGACTCTCAGTGGGGAAATGCCTTGCCTAGTAGTTGTTGGTCTGTTATGGTTTTTGAGTTACACGATTTTCAAATGATTTCATCATTTAAAATGGCAGAGCTGCTGGAATAGTTCTTCCTTGAATTATTTACCAGACTAATTGTCAGTGCATATGTATTGGAATTGTATTGAAAAATACATAACAATAAATTAGTATTCCATTGGGCTATTTCTTGGTAATCTGTAATACAAAGTTGAATAAACTCTAGATTTCATAAACGCCTAGGAAACTTCATATCTATGTGATTCATTCATTCCAAAAATAGGATTTCGTACCTAATCCCATTTTACTCACAATAGTTGCCAATGTAATGATATTTTGAAGGGTTTGTGGTCCAGACAATTAATATAATTCTCATGACAAGCACTTGTGATTCTCTTTTATTATGTTAACAAAAAAAAAAAATCAATTGTATGCATCAAAATCAATGATGTATGATTAGAATGAAAACAGGACATAGTATTGAGCTAATATATCCATATTTGCAGGTAACAATGGACACATAGGAAGAAAAAAGACAGAGAATATCAAGATTTTTAAAAACAAAGAGATGTAGCCTTGAAATACCATAGGAACGAAGAAGCCCAGCTGCAATCATGGAAGGATAACATATTTGAGTTTTGAACTTCACCTGAGGGCTTTCCAGGGACGAATTAAAGTTTACTTGCTAAGCAAGTTCAACAGAGACATGGATTATTTTGAAAGCTGTGTTTTTTCACAAAAATCCCATGGAGAAATCAGATTCTATAATACCACTTTGCAGGATTTTTCTCAAAAAACAAAATACTCTCAAATTTAAAGTATATTCTAATATCTTAAAAAAGAATTCAGACAGCTCTTTTGCTTGGTGGTTCTCACTGAGTTCTGGATCATCTGAGTCATCCAGATACCCGTGTTTCAGGCTTTGAATCTACACTCTGTGAGAAGGCATAACTGCACCCACACAAAGTTTGATCTCTTTGCAGTCTCTGAAGTGGGAGACTTTCTATGACTTTGGAAAACCTCAGCAAGAAATTCAGAATTAGATGACAAGTCATGGTGAGAAGACGACTCTGGTGACAGTGGACATATGCACCATTTTTCAACAGCTAAGTAATACAAATTAAAATTTACATATGCACCAATCAATAACGTACATAGCAGAATCTTAGCCACAAGCATCTCCTCCAGACTGCAGATCTCAAAGCCCATGTTTCAGGAGAAACAACATGGTTTTGTCAGCAGGATGCTACTGGGGAATGGGATGAGCACAGCCCATGGCTTTCTAAATAATGGACTCCCAAAGACTTGGAGTCATGCCTGTAGCTTCTTCCTCAAGTGAAAATCACTTGGCCCTTCCTGAATGGTGGGTGCCTCTATTCTCTGTTGGCTCAGTCTTTGCTCAGGCTCAAGAAATCCTCAAACCAGCATGAGAAGGGAAAGGAGTAAACATGCTTGCTGCTGTTTCCTCACCTGCAGGTATGTCTTTGCTATGGAAGCTTCCCAAATGGGCATTTCTTAGATTAGGGTTTCCACTTGGAGAAAATATTGAAGAGATGAGACTACGCTACAGCATTACAGTAAAGGGGGTGTGTTTCTGAGGGCAAGGCAAGCGTTATTTCCAACTCTTTTTCTCCTTAGGGGGAACAATATTTACCGAAGAAGAGGATGCTGTTTGTTGGGTTGTGTTTGATGAAGAAAAGGAAAGGGTGGTCAGCCCTAAACTCTTCCAACTCAGAGGAATGTTTGATGTCTCCCATCACCCCTGCTGAGCCTGCCATCTCGGTGCCCTCTTCATTGACTTCCATGTACGCCTCATGGATGGCCTCAGATATCTTCAGGGTCTTTGCTGAAGAAATACCAGACAGATTGGCTGAAGGCCTGAACAGGTCGGTCATACCCAAGGCAGTTAAGACAGATGTGAGGTTATATTTTTCCTGAATCTTCATGTGTGGGAGGTACACTTTCACTCTCCTCTTTTCCATCACATTTGGACTGGTCCACTCTGTAAGTTTTTCAAAGCTGATTTTTTTTTCAAGCTGCAAAGAGAGGAAGGGAATGAAATGCCTGGTGTGCAAATACAACTTCTTCTTACCATTCATTTTAATCAAGGCTATTATAAACAAAACAAACCAGAATGGTTCCTAAAGTGCATCCTATTAACACCCTTCCTGTAGTTCATTATTTGCCTCTCCAGTACTGCCTGTGTCACTCTTCTTTTATTCAGTTCTTTACCCACCTTACACATGCCCTTCTGTCCAAATCATCTTGTGTCTCATGAAGCACGTTTCATAGCCCAACAGTTTCATAGCTGAGCAAATTAGTCAGCTTGTGAAAGAGATTGCAAAAAAAGGTTTACCTACAGTTGATAGTGCCTAACAAATGCAACCTCTTCTACATCTTCAATAACTCTACTTAAGAATAATAGATTATATAAAGGAGGCTTCATCACTTTTTCCCTTTTTTGAGTACAGATAGATAGTTTGGTATCACCTTGATAACTTTATTTTAAATGATTGGCATGATTTTTTTGCTACTTCGTTCAGAAATCCTGCATGAAGATAATACAGTCCACCTGACAAGCAAACTAATGGTTTGAGTTTTGTTTCTCCCCTGCATCAGTCCATTTTTATGTCCCCTTTGCTGTTAGTATCCTGATTCACTCAGTTGGTTAGCTTCATTTTCTTCCAAGACCAAGACAAAAGTTTCATTTAATTTTGCACAGTCATTAGATTGTGTTTGTATTCTTGCCCCACAGGATACCGGTCCCACTTCTCTCTCTTTTTTTTTTTTTTTTTTTTTTTTTTTTTTTTTTAAAAAAACAAATTNTTTTTTTACTTTAAAGAACACAACAATTTTTTTATTACTTTTCATGTATCCGGCAAAAACTGACTCAACCTGACTTAAAGCAGTTTTGATGTTTTCTTTTACTTTCTATGCTCTTCTCCTTTTCTGTCCTTGTATGTTCATGGATTCTTTCTGCTGGTACTGTTCATTCCATTAGACACAAGTCTCCTCTGTTTTCTTTGTCTGATGTGTAATTTTCAGACGTCTTCCATGCATTTCCTTTCCATCTATAGATTTAAGACTCTTTGAAGTCTTAACAGCTGAAGTGCTATTGATTACTTAGTTTAGCTTGATTGGTTTCACAATTTCAAAATCAACAATATTTTATTAAGAACATGCTTTATCTAACTTCATTTTTCATCCAATGCTAACATAATCAGAGCAATTTTTGAAAGCAGCCAGTTTCCGATGTTTAGTGGTTATTTTGTGAAAAAAAAAACAAACCACTAGTGATTGCGGCAAAGAATGCCTAGTTCTCATCAGTTTTGATAATATTTCCTTCACAGTTTCTATGGGGAGGTGGGTGAAATAACCTCTCAACAAGAAAATAAAAATCTGCCCATATGTACATCCTCTTCTACAGGGCTACAGCAGCACAATGCTCCTGTACCTTCATTTTATTAGAGTGAGCCCAAGGCTCTCCTGAGAGGCCACTCTCTGCCTGAGCTCCTGATAGACCGTGGGGGGCTCTTGTGCTCCCCTCCTGCCCAGCGCAGCCATGGTGGGGGCAGCTGCGATGTACATGGACAGCAAAAGGTCTGACAGTAGCCAAGTCCTACTGAAGTGATAACTCCTCTGCTTCCCTTGCCAGGCCCCTACCTGCTCCAGGCCAGAGATGTCATCAGGCAACAGCACCAACATGCTCAGCTGCCCGCTGGTGTACGGAAGCTCCAGGATCTTCATTTTCTCTGCAGCCACCGCTGCCACCTTGAAGGTACTGTTTTGACACATCATTTGCACAGGTCTGCTTTCTTGCTGCAAAAGCAGAAAAATGAGACAACATGGCTAGGGAGCAATTTTTCTTTGAGCAGGCAAATGTACAAGCCCTATGAAAGGGACAGGGCTTGATGTTCAAGCATGTTGTCTTCAAAGATGAGCTGTATTCTCATTTTCCTCTCCTGGTGTGCTCTGCTCAGACACAGCTCTTGCAAATCTGACAGCGAGAGGCCCAGCTAAATCACCTGGCCAATGACCACAGCATGTTGTATGTGTATCACCCAGCCTGCAAGCTCTGCAAGCCAACAGCCTGGCTTCCTGGCTAGAAGCTGTGTCTGTGCCCCCCTACCTTTGTCACACTGAAGGGCATTTCCTGAGTGTCTTCTTCTTTAAATGCTGTCTTCCATATCCCTTTGAAGTAAGTGGCACTCACAAGGGCCAGTGCAGTATTAAGATCAACAGAGCCTGACACAAGGATATCTTGGATCTGTCCTTTAAGGAAGAAGCAGAGCAGAGGGTGGTAAGTTTTATGGCAGTAGTCTTGCATTTTAGAGGTCAATCGACATGCTGCTGCTTGACTTGACTTCTGCTTCTTCAAAGGTCTGCACTCAGAATTCACGTTCATGAGGATGACTCAATACAGAACGACTGACACCTGGCCAGACATTTCTGCAAGAAGACAGGTAGGTTCAAGAGTGGTATACATCCCCAGGAGTGTTTATAACCATTGCTTGGAAAAAGATCTGTATAGAAAAGAAGGAACAGGAGAGGGAAGCAGCGATACAGATTTTCTGTTTCTCACTGTGCTTCTTTCTCACACTTCACTCTTGGTTTTCCTCCCACCTCAGCACAATAAAATTACACAAGCTCCTGAGTCATTCCTTTCCCACCAGCAGCCGAGTGCATACATTACTTTCTGCCCTGAAAGCCCGCTTCTTACCCATCCAGCACATGCTTGTAAAATTATGCAATACTCTAGAGATGGTGAGACTAACCTTGCATGAGTTAAGCTCCTCAGCCACAAAAACATTCATAGAAAGTGTGCATATCCTGACACTTCTGCCTTTGCCAGATATGTTTAAAACACACTGGCACTGCCACACAGGTGCAATAGAGTCACCCCTTTCCACAGGGAAAAGTGGAAATATCCATTAGTGAAATATCCACTAATAGGGAAAGGAGGAAGAAATTTCTCCTCTAATGTTTAGGCTTTCCAGAAGTTGTTCAAATACAGTTGCAAGAGGGAAATATATTTCAAGGTCTTGTCTGACCTTACCATTTGTCTGGTTTTCCACCCAGGAATTAATGAGCTGTCTGGCTTGATTTGATGCTGTTTTGAAGTTGACCATTTCCAGACCTGCTCTGTACAGTTTCTTCACACATTTTAAGTAGATCTATAAAGACAGAAATTGTAACCACCAAACTAGTCATTTTTTAAAAACAGTCTGACTTTTTCTGTTTTTTGGGCTAAAAGGATTTTTATAGTGGTGCCATGGTAGGCTGTTCTCATTGCTTACTTCCTGGAAGAATCTGCTAAAACTGGGCCAGAAAAATTATTCTGATCCATGACATTTTTAGATCTGACATTTTTATTACTTGACGAGTTAAAAGTATACGTTAGAAATCTTTAAAAATTTTCTTTAAGAAAGTCCAATCCAAAAACATTGTTTCTAGTTCATTTTAGAGTGTTTTATTATCATTATGTCCACTCTTTTTTTTTTAAGCATTTTTCATTATTTTTAAAGATAAGAAGTTTCTTTGATTTAGAACATTTGTATGTTTTGTTTTGAAAATGTCAAATGAAAGATTTTGACAATTTCAAAAGCTGTTCTGGAGGTGAGGTTCTCAAGTGAAGAAATGTGTTGAAGTCAAATTATTTCCTGAAATAAAACAAACAACCTATTAAAATGAAAAGGCTTTGGGGGAGCAAGCAGGGAGAGGGGAGAATTACATTACGAAATAGTTTTGTTTATTCTCTGTTTATTTTTTAGCAGGGCCATCTTTTTACCTGGAATTGCTTTTCATTCAAGTTAGTTATTGTCAGGGTTGTGGCAAAGGGAAAAGCCATGGAAGCCCACACCAGTGGGGACCACTAGATTAACACATCACCTACTCTCCGGTAGGTGAGTGGACAGGCCAGTCCTCCTGGATTACAGGTTTAGGAAGAAATCACTCTAATGTACAACTCACCGGTAGGATCGGACATGTCTTTTCAGCATAGAGTCTGTTGGCAATGTGGAGTGAAGAATTGGCTTTTGGTGCAGTGATATCAGAGAGAAGTTCTTTAAATAGTAAATGGATATTCATAGACTTGCCACACTGAGTTGTTGATAAGAAGATAAAAAGGTATAGCTGTTAGCTTATTTAACTAGAAAAAGAATTATTTATAAGGTACAAATAACATAGAAAAACAGTGTTTGGACATTTGAAAATGAACATGTACTAGAGTCTAAATGCTCCGTGGCAGGGATGTTCAATATAAGCAACTAATGATGTGCAATTAATTCATGTCATGTGGTGACATTCATTCTAGGTGATAAAAAGGAGGAAACCTCAGTGATGAATCTGAAACCATATGGCCCAGGAGTGAGGAGACAAAAAGAAAAATTTGTGTGTCAATGATTGCAATTGGTGAATTGTGATAGACATAGGGCCTCTAGTTCCCAGCTTCTGCTTGCATTTTCATGGCGGCTTTCTGCTGAAGTGCTAGATGAGAAGGGAGTGATGAAGTATCTCAAAATATAGTGAAAAAAAGGATCAATTTTCTAGTGCCTCAAGAATAGCATTCCAGGTGACACAGGCTAAGATTGTGTAAGAAAAATGCACAATTATAAACAGTGGCTGGGACTTCATTTTATGAGAAAGACAATTGTGTTTAACTGCTCCTTTCTATATGCTTAACCAGCCACTAAATGCTCTAGCTGGTACTACCTTCATTTTGCCTTATTTAAAAAAAGAAAAAAAGGTATTTTTCTACTACCTTTTGCTGGTGGATCCCAAGTGGATGGAGACAAGACAGGGAACATGGCTTGTGTTATCTTTCCAGAGGCAGCAGATTAACATAGAGGAAAGCACATAGGTGGTATCAAGGTGCTGGGAGCCCTCATGGTGCTCTTGGGGCAGCAGTGGTAAGTGGAGGCTGGAAGAGCCCCTATAGCTTTTGGAAGAGTGTTATTACTTTCCAGCTTTTGAGGCTTCTGGGCTCTTTTCTGCTGGAGCATCTTCCTGCCCCACTTTGGAGTCTCAGCTGCAAGTCTGACTGCTGTGCCCTGACTCCAGGTGCTGAGCCCCTTTTAAATGCTGTCCCCCAGCAGTGCCATCAGGTTTGCAGATGCTCATCTACACAAGAAGGTAGCCAGCTGCCCAAAGCACCCTGTCCCATCACTTGTTGTGGTGCAGCCTGCGCAGCCCATCTTCTTTTTCTGTTTTTTGGTGTTTGTTTCTTTTTTTAAATTTACATCTCTTAATTTAAGATCATTAGCAGAGGTATGGGAAGATGTGGAACCTACCTGAAGCACAGTCAGAACAAACTATTCTAAGCAGAAAAATGTGAGAGAAATAAATGTACCTTAGGTTTCTGTACCTTGGTCTGAATAGTTCCTCCAAGTCCTGCAATTTTGTCAAAGTGAAGAACCTGCAATTTAAAGTATCAATAGAAGAAATTAAGTATGTGAAGTCCACTGAGAGTCACTGACGCTTGTGTTGAAACTATAGGTTTGGGCTAACCAGGCCTGATTAGCACATAGAACTGAGAAGTCTGCTTTAAATCAGATTTTTTCCTGCATAGGCCACACTGAAAATTTGTGACTACTGTCCTCAGCTTAGATCCCTTCTTTTCCAATTAATAGTATTCAGTCTGTAAACCAGCTACAACCTTAATATGTTGTACTTATAACTGTGACTCTTGCTTTCTGAATGTTTCATCTTTTGTGTATTACAACTTGTCCTTTCCACCTGGAAGGAGTCAGGTCTGGGAGATAATGTAAGCTGAAGCAAGAGACCTGTCTTAACCATTCTTCAAGACTGCTCTTTCTTAATGGAAACCACAGAGTGTTCTTGCCCTTCATAGGGAAAAGCAATGATAAATGAAAACTCAGTTCCAGGTCCAAACCTCACAGTTTGGAATGCCATTCTTTTTCCAGGTAAGTTTGAATTGAGTGCCAAGTGTGACTATGTGACTTTCTCTCCTCAACTGGAGAAAGTCAAAAATATGTAAATGGATAATTTGTTGCTGTGTTGAACACGACCAAAAGAAGTTTGTATACATTTATGTGACTTACCTTCTCCATTTGATGCTCAGTGTTACCTCTTGCTCCCAGATAGACCATGGCCAGGGCTGAAATGATGCTCAGGGGGGAATAGAAGATGTTGTCGTTGGCATGGTGGACTTTCAGCTCTCTGAATACATCAAAACAAAATTCTGCATTTGCTGCACTGATGGACCCCATTGTGAAATCAGTGTTGTCTGAAGCAAACAGAAATATGACGGTATAGTGGTGATAGGTAGCACTGGTTTTAAAAAGTACTGTCAATAGCCCAGAAGCTGCTAGTTCATGGCTGGTTTTGTGATGCTGAACCAATGAATTATGTGAATCTTACAAATTCTGTGATCATTATAAATATTGTAACTCCTGACCCATTTATCTCTGAATGAACGTTTGTTTCCTTTCAGGAAGATACTAGCTTATCTTCAAGACAGTATCTTGTACTTGCCTTTTAGGAAATAGGTAGTTTCATCCATGCTTCAATATGATAAAAATAACACTGAATGGATGAGTTTCCCTATGACCATCCATAGGACTCATAATGATGTTTGAGACAATGCAAACTTTGTATTTCATTTCTTCTGTGACTACTTCTTACTGTTGCTTACTACAACCAGCCACAAATTTGGAGGTTGCTTTCCTGTAGTTTATAGGAATAACGGGAATAAGTTCCTCTGTAAACCCAGACAGTTGCTTTGATGCTGAGCTATAGACTTAGGCAGGTTCTTTCTTGTAGTCCCATTTCAGATATTTAGTCTCTGCTGATGTTTTTTTGTTGAGAAAAAGCACAAGCACTTATATCGTAAATATGGGTTTTGGCAGTACAGCTGGAAACAGCGTAGAGCTGCATAGAGCTGCATACATTCAGTCAAGTCCTGTACATGCAAATGAGCGCAACACATTAAGGATATTCATTGAAACTTGCAGACGTTCTCTTTTTTGACTCTGATACCAAGAAAGCTGAAGACTGTTCTTATAACTTTAAAAGAGTTAAAGCTGGAGGAATAGCAGCATACCCATAGTTTGGAGCGGATGTGATTGATTATGTGACCTGAGAGGCATCTGGCGCTAATGATTGTGGAATCACAGGCTCTGAATCACCATACTGTACCTCACCTGTGTTCTCCAGAGTGAGATCAGGAGAACAGAAATACCTTTATTTCCAAAATAATTAATAAAATTACAAAAGAAAAAGAGGTATTTCTACTCAAGGCTATGGTGTACAAACACTGAGATTTTGCACACCTGAAAGTATTTGACAGTCAAACAGTATAAGATGTATTGATAAGGCAAGGTAAAATTATTGTATATGCTGTCTTTTTACATATCTGTTTTATACTTACCTTAAAGTTCTGAAACATAATATCACTTTCTTTTCGATATTAAAGAATAAAAATTAGACATTATATTTTACTTGAAAAAATACTTACCCCACAAATTTCAAAGAGGGACGTTATAATCCAGCTTGCCAGCTGAACATAAACAGATTCTCTGAGCTCTTGGTGATATATATTGTACCACTTGAGACACTCCCACTCTTAGCCTTCAAAGAGTCATCTTTTGAGTCACTACCTTTTGTCATGACCTTTGATTCATTGCACTTTGAAACACTGAAACACTTAGACTAGTGCTGCAGCAAGTCAACTTTTATTTATTGAAGTAAAACTTAATACAAGAATTCAATTATTTCAGCTTTTGCTGTAACTTATAAGGCTGTACCAAAGTAATTGGAGTTCAAGTCTAAAACTATGTTTCATGCAGTTCTTTTTAATCTACACGTTAACATGGTTGGGCCATAGAGGTAACTAGAGCCAAATTCAAAACAAATGCAAAAAAAACTGAGGAAAAACAGTGTTACAAATATATCCAGCAAAGCATAATAAATTTTTAATAAACCTAGCTGTAACATCAGATCAAGTGATTCTCACAGTCAAACGAAGCTAAAGATCCCAAAATGCTACTGGAAAGTAGCACCTAGTCCGTAGTGCCATGATCTGGGAGTGAGCAAACAGTTCCCACCACAGTCCATCGTTAGTGAGCATCCAGCAATATAGCTGAGGAAAGAGCCTTGTATTACCAGGGAGTGTAAAAGAGTGCATCAGTCTCTGAAAATTTCACTGTTTCTTTTCTTCTCACCTATGAGGGACTGTAAGTACAGAAAGTACTGTAAAACAGTACTCCCACCCAGCGTGAAGAAAAAAGTGGGTACTGGGCAAACTGCGGAAGTTCTGATATACACCAAACAACTCACTGCAGTGTCTGTGCAGAGGAACAGAAGGAAATTCCTCATGGACAATGACCATCTGATGTTGCCAAAATAATGCAATTCCAAGCAGAGCCAGCTGCAGGGTGATCATTGTATCCAGAGGGGTTTGAAATGGATTTTTTCCATGTAAGAACAAACCCAAAATTTCCTGTTTATTTTTCAAGACCAAAATAGTACTGAAAAGTGTTTTCATCTGCCAAAATTCAGAAGTGT
Organism: Arenaria interpres; assembly: GCA_013399435.1. Classification (NCBI taxonomy): domain Eukaryota; kingdom Metazoa; phylum Chordata; class Aves; order Charadriiformes; family Scolopacidae; genus Arenaria; species Arenaria interpres. The sequence continues at coordinate 303,194 of VXAK01018651.1, forward strand.
GTTCCTAAAGTCCAAGGACTGGTGCAGATCCTAAAAGCACAGCCACATCTGTTTCTGTACCTAGGTGAGACCAAAGCTTTTACCTGAGTTCAAACTATAAGGTCTACAGAATACATGTGGATGGGGGCCAAGGGCTCTGCAGAGAAAGCATGTTTTGCTGAAATTTTTAAGAAAACATTCAGAGCAGCAGTGATGAGTCAAATTAGAGGTCTGAGGATGGGCATGGCAGAGGAAGAGATTTGAGGAACAGTCAGGAATTACATATCTGCTGCGTTATAAGTCAGACCCCAGAGTATTCAGGTATTCAGAAATGGATTTTAACCAGCCAATAGGATTTAAAGGATGATTGAAGGTCAGCTTTTAATCATCATTCTCCACAGGTCATGGCAACAAGGCCCATGGTACACGTACAGGCCATTCTCATAGATCTACAATACCTACTTTTTTACTATGGCAGGTGAATAAACTACAGAATTTGTCTGCAGGAACATTCATGGTCTGTTAGACAATCATAATGCACAATATCAAATATAATTCAACTGTAAAAAGCTATTACTCTTTATTGAATAATAGACTTGATGAGTAGTAAAGAAATAAATCTGGCATTTGTAAAGGCCATGGGGTTGGATAATAGAAATACCAAATTTGTATGTATTAAGTTGCAGAGCACACAGCAGTAGGCGCACCCTCTGTGAAAGGGAAAGGGAACTACTTTACCCATAACAGTGTGGTTTGTTTTACTGAAATGCAGGCATGTATGTACAGAGCCTGACAATTAGGGTGGCTTTCAGTTTTCCAACTCAGAATGCATTTTTTTGTCTGAGGATGTCATAGAAGTGATGAGGATGGGAAAATCTAAAGACAGTAAGCAGCTTTCCTCTCGTCTTGTTCAATGTTTCCTATTCTGTGAGCTCGGCTGCTGTAGCTTTTACTTTATCTTATCAAACCTTTCCTACCCAAGAGCACAGGTTTTGTGTGGAAAGAGCTGTAGTGTGTCTTCTCTTATTCTCCCATTTTCACATATTCACATTAGAGTTCCAGCTACTAGTCAGCAGTTGCTCAAACATGCTTTTGGGGCTTCCATGAAGAGCTCTCCTGGACACCAGCACTCCTTTGTACATTCTGGTTCAATGTGTTTGTCCTGTGTGGACATCTGTGGAACATGCACCTGAAGGACACAACCGGCCCTGCACAGATGGCCAGTTCTTTGCCTAACGTCCAAGGTTTTCTCAACATACATTTTGTTGCACCAACTCCTCTAGAAGAGGGGACATAGGTGTTTCTGGTATGTTCTCGCAGCCAATATATTTGCCTTTGTACACTCTACATTTCATACCTCTGCAGCAGAATGATCACCACAACGGTCACAGCAGACACTGTCTAAAAAATATGCTGTTGATTTCAGACAGTTAGAAGAGGCTTAACTGAAAAGTCAAATTACTTAAAGAAAATTGGTTCTGTTTTACCTCAAACCAGGACAGTTATCCCCACAGGTAAACTGGTTGAACATCTGATAACTGCTCACTTTCTGAAGTATGATAGCTTTCATAACATGAAAAACTACTTTGTCAAGGCAGGTGAGACAGTTTAAAGTATCCCAAGTAAATGAGTTCATGAAAGAGGAAATTTGGTTCTGCCAGTAGTCATGGATGGGGCAGCACAACTTCTCCACAGAGTGGTCTGTCACTACACACTTTTGGGTTTGTCTTGTATGTTTTTTCTACACTGAATGTTAGTGAAAAAGGGTTGCAGAAGCAGCTTGTGAGAAGCTGAAAATGTTGATCAGAATGGGCTATCCAAATGCAGTCAACAGCAGACAAGTGCTCTTTTGTAACTTTAACTAGGGCATTGGACCTGGGGAAATCAGAAGCTTCTCCTGAAATTCAAAATCTAAGAGAGTAGTACTGTAAAGCAAGACAAACAGGTTAAAATCTGTTCCATATAGAAAGAGGTCACCAAGGACTCTGCTGCCTTTTGTGTTTAAACCAGTTCATGGGGTTTACCCCTCCTTCCCAATGTTGACATAATCGAGGAGATATTAAGCAGCAGAAAAAGCAGCTCTTTCCAGCATTTCTCTGTTTAGATTTTCACATTTAATTTCTTATGGTTGCTCAGCAGCTATTCCACAGTGTTTGGGGCTATTGTCTACGTATGCTTTGGATGGCCTGCCCATCTGCATCATGCTTAGCACATGTATACTGGCATCTCTTAATGACCTTAAATGAACTGAGATGTGGCCAAAGAAGTCCCACTTACAGGATTTCAGATGCTTTTTATTCAGTCATGGCATTTTCTGTGCTGGAGATGATCAGCTCTGTGTGATGCACACACAGTCTGAGGCAGACTGTCATTGGTATTAGTGCTAGCCCTTTTCAGACAACCAGCACCTTGTATTAAACCTCTCAGAGAGTCAGTCTGTCAGGCCCGGGGTAAAGTTAATGCCTAATGTGTCCTTTCCCCTTCAGAGCCCATAGTAGCTGGTATGTCAATGTGTATTGTGTTTGCACAGCAACCCAAGGTAAATCCACCAGTCCTCTATGCCCCTTGATTGCTGGTTGGCTCTAGCAATAAGTCAACTTGTTATAATAAAGCAGCAGTGAAGCGGTGACTTTTTTTCTGCTGCAAACGCTTGCCAAAAGAAAGGAAGAGGCTTGCCCAATTGCCACTCCTCGGGTAGCTGGATCTCGCTCACTGCAACTGTGTCATGCTCCTGGTGCTCTCCAGCAAGCGGTGCTGCTCTTTGCCTGGTGCACACAGCTGCCCAGTAGCTCACCTATGCAACCTCTGAAGTGACCTAAGTTTAACAATGCTTTCTTCTTTTTCTTTACAGAATTAGCTCCACTAAATGGCATTTGAAGTGATACCTTACAGAGTTTGAGTCCATTTCTTACCGGGATCATAAGAAGCCAGGACTTCCTGGTATAAAATCTTCTACTGGTGAGATTTGAAGGAAATAAGCACTCATCTTCAGATGGGAAAAAAGTATTACTCAAAACTGTTCTCTTTGGCTTTTTCAGTGACAACCTGAAAATCTTCCTCTGCCCTTCTTGTCCATCCATTGCAAATCTTTTGCATGTTATACATATGTGATCAAGTTATACATATGTTATCATGTTATACATAGGTACTAAGAAGCAGTTTAGAGGAAAGCAATTTTACTATTTCAGGCTGTATTTCATATGGAAATTGCAGCCATGTGAGACAGTTCCACAGGCTATCACAAGGCTGCTTTATTTAGCAATGGTATTTGTGTTGAGTAGTGTAATTTACTGTAATTTTTCCTGCAGACCTCAGCATTTTGGAAGAATCTGCAATTCTGAAATGGCACTACTGTGTTCCCAGCATTTACCTTCTTCCCATCAGTGAGCAGCAGGAAAAGCACAGTGAGTCATCAAAGAGGTGGAATACTTTTCCTTTAAAAGCAAGCACTTTGTGTCTGTGGATTTTGGCCATTGCCTCCTGCCAAAATATGCAGTCTGCTCTCCTCACCTCAATCCCTCTGCTATTCTTCCCACCGTTTACTCCACAACATCCAGGAGGTGGTTTAGGGAACTAGGTCATCAGCAAGCAAATTAACTTTACCAGAATTTTCCCCCTTGATTTAGGTCTTCCCCGAGAACTGCTTATCACCAGGTCAGGCAAGTAATAGTGGTGGCTTAAGTGAGGGAGCAGAAACACATGGAACGAAGGAGACGAGGGGAGCATCCTCCTCCTCCTCAATGGCATGAGACTGGCTCAGCCGTGTCCTCAAACTGTGCTCTTCGTTCCCTGGTAAAAGCAAATGCAAGAAAGAAGCAGGAGGTGAGACTCAGGATTTACCTTTCCTAATGACGAGTTGTCCAGTGCCTAAATTTAGCACAGTGAATATTTTAAAATGAGAGGTAATCCTTTTGAGAAGATTACCATTATTTTTACCTGCTACATTAGACTATTCCTCTGCCCACTTAATTCTGCAGACTACTACATTTAGTATTTAGTTTGCAGTGGTTTTATTATGATAAATGGAACAAATATAGGCCATTATCTGAATAGCATCGCAATAGATGTTTTTATAAGTTTTTTATGCTGATGAAGAATAAAACAGATGGAACAAGAAACTCATGGTGTCAGAGGCACAAAGAAAGAGATGATTTTTTGAAAAGCAAGAATGGGTGATCACAGCTTAAAGATTTATGAGGGAATTAAGTGTCTAACTCACAACCATCACGGAGCAGGCCTTGTCAGACAAGACCTTCCATTATTCTGAAACCCTGTTTTTGTTACGTGGAAGTTTATTAAGAAGTTGGAGAACTTTCTAGCACATACAGGGTTTCTCACAGGAAAAAACAACCAATGGGTCTTCTCTGCTTAGGAACAAGCAAGACTACACCACAAATGTCTTTTGCTTTCCCTGCTCTCTGTGAACAAATCCTCATTCCAGCTTGAACCATTACCCTTGATCAATGTTTAAAGGAGTGGTCCCACAGGAATACTTTGCTACTCCCATACAAAGTGGCATTTTCCTGGAGACCTACACAGAGATTGGGTAGGCACAGCTAAATGAGACCGAGTACATGAGTTTATCCTTTTAATGCAGATCCCTATCCTCCTGTCTCCTTCGTGTGGGAGGATCTATCTTTAGGGCACTAAAATCACAGGTATATTGGAGACATGCTACATTAGGAAAAGATCAAATTATGATCTTCTACGCAGATGTCTCCAGAGGTCTTTGGCAAATATCACACAGCGGATTTTAAGGTAGATGTCAGTTTAGTGAGGCCTCCTAAAAGTAAAACACAACTGAAGTTGATGTTAGAAAGGAAATGGTTAACATTTTTTAGGTTTTTCTCTCTAGTTTGGCTCTTATCAGATAGTCTTTTTTAACAGCAAATTAACACATTAGGATAAAGCTTAGCAAAAGTGTGCTTTTGTCCTCAGTGCTTGCCAATGCGGATGTTAGTGGAGAGAAAGATCTCATTTCCAAAGTAACCTCCACTTAAGGGGAGCAATATCTTCCAAAGAAGAGAATGGTGTTCGTTGTATTGTATCTGATGAAGAAGAGGAATGGATGGTCAGCTTTGAACTCATAAGAAACTGGGTGACAAAGAGGCACTGCAGCAAGCCCCATGGTACCAACTGCTTCAGTGCCCTCTTCATTCACTTCCACAAATGACTTCTGGATGGCTTTGGACACAGCTAAACCATTTTTCCTAGAGATCCCTGACAAATCAGCTTTTCCCCAGTCAAAAACATTCATCACTCCCATCTCCTGGAGAGCTGTGTTGAGAACGTAACTTTCCTCCATCTTGAACTGGGGCAGGTAGACCTTCACTCTCAGCTGTTGCATCCTATCTGAGCTGGTCCATCCTGCTAGTTTTTCATATGTGAGGGCGCATTCAAGCTGTAAAGTGATATTGGTGATAATGGTTAACACCATAATGAGCAGAAGAAAAAGATAATAAGGTTCAGTTTTTCTTGCTTGTCTTCTGACCACACTGGAGCAATGTTAAAGTATTGCTCTCTTTGCAGCCCCTTATGTATGCTACTAGAGAGAAAGAGAAGTATTACCTGTTCTAGGCCAGTAAAGTCCTCACAAACAACTTCAGGAAGAAGAATGAGCATGCTCAGTTCATTGTTAAAGTATGGGAGCTCTATCACTTTCATTTTCGGTTCCTCTATGAAGGCCATGTTAAAATAACCTTCTTGAAACATCATCTGCACTGTCCTTTTCTCATTCTGGAACACAAGAAACATTAAGCAGAGAATACAGAAATATAGAAATGATGACTCTGGTAGTAATTGGTTTCAGTATTAAGATTAGAGTTCAGCGTGGAAAACATTATTTTCACTGATCATGGGTTTAATGTACTTGTAGCATTGATGTGTTCCTCCCTCTTAACTGTAGTTGCAATTAAGTTATCCATTTTAGAAGCAAAACCCACTTTTCCATTTCTACTGGTGCCAAATTACTTCAAAACTCCCGTGTTATATCATTCTTTTTTCTGGCATGTCAGCTGAGGAGACTGATGCATCTGATGCAACCATGAATCTAAGTTCTTCATGAATAATGTCTACATTCTTCTGAGATAATTTGTCTTTAGTTCATTCTTCCCTGAGAACAAACACTGTTCTACTGGTAAATAGTAGCAGAGGAACAGAATCCTCAAATTCAGTCCCAAAGGCAGACTGGTTTTGAAACAGCATCCACAGTTGAAAAACCCCCAACAAAATTAGTGCATGTGCTCAGTGGCTTTGACCCATCCAGGATCTCAGCTGCACAAGAGCCACTTCTGATGGGAAACAGTTACATATTTTGTTATCAAACTGGAGAGGAGATGTAGCTTTCCATTGTTCTAGCTGAAGACCAGTGTTTTGTCTTGGGATAACAGAGAGGAGGAGTGCTCCCATCTCTTGTCATAGGAGACTGATATGTGGTTTCTATCCCCGAGCTGTTTCAGTTCCTGCTCATACTGTACCTTGTTCAGTTGGAAATATGTTTCCTTAGTGTCTTCTTTCTTAAATTCTACTGCCCACTTTCCTTTAAAATATATAGCATTGACCAGGACAAGTACAGTGGAGGGATCAATAAAGCCAGTAGCAAATAGGTCTTTGATTTTACCTTTAAAAATAATGAATTAAGAAGTATTATTACTTTATTCAGGCAATCAGCTGCATTTGACTATTAATAATTACTCCTGTAAATCTGAAAAGTAGTATAATGCTGCCAGAGGAATAACAGAAAGTTTATGTACAGCTTTTGAAGACAGGAACTCAAGGCATTTTTCTATTTCTTCCTACATTTAGTTCCTATTGGGCAAAAATTGCAGTTAGTGTTCAATATATAAAATATATAAATTTTTTAAAAAATATATATAAAAAAGGTGGGAACTGAAATTCAGGCATGATATTCCTAACTGGTTGGATTGCAAACCAAACAACCTGCACATATTCTTCTTTACCTTTTGTCTCATTTTCCACCCAGAAGTTAATCTTCTCTCTGGCTTCTTCTTCAGTACATTTAAAATTGACTGCTTCCAGTTCTGCTCGATAGAATTTCTTTGTGGAATCCAAGTATTGCTGGAAAGTACAAATGACAGAATTGTATCACAAGATGATGCTTTTTATAAGAATGATAATTTCGTGGCTTCAAGGTAATTCCATGAAGTAGATCAGGAAGAAAGGAATGTGTAAAACAGGCATATACGTATAAAAAAAAAAATCATTGAGTTAACTCAAGCATGCAATTTTGAGAGAGTTTTTTTATAATAAAACGTATTTGCAGATATATTTTTCTGTATTTTCAAGCTGTACTGAACAGCAGAATTGTCTCATCACAGTAAAAAAAAAAAAAAAAGAAAAAGAAAAAGACTTAAACTTAGTATCTTTCTTTAAGTTTATGTATCATTGTTATTCTGCCTGTCTTCCCCCAACCACCAAATGAAGAAGGTTGCCTTATTTTGAACAAATAACCAGGATTGATATTATGACAATGAGATGTGTGTGTATATATATGTTGCTCTGTATAGATACATACGCTGTAAAACTTATAACTTGTATTAAGTATAAACTTTTCTGGGCTGCTGGTCACCCTTTTCTGGCTTCGAAAATCTCTCTTTACCTAGAGTGCAAAATTTTGAAAGAAATATAAAATCTTCACTGGAAAAGAGAAAGATGATTACAGAGATAAAACAGCACTGTTCCTAGCAATATTCTTTCAAACACCTTAGGTCTGGTTTCCTGAGGCAATTATTTGTATGCACTTGTGTTGCCTCAGCTGTCAGTGTTCCACAGGAATGTTCTAAGATGGTCAATTCCACTTAAATTACACTAATTGACCAAAATCTCAAAGATGCTACTTGCTTCTAAGCCTTGTCTGAAAAGGCAGCAGGGATCAGAGAGCCCCATACTCGCATAGACTCTGAAGGGAAGATGGAAGAGTGAGTACAAGCATTTTATTAGAAACAGGCAAGACACTGGGAGAGAAAAAAAGTCTGCTGGCCACAGAGCTTCATTCCTTGGATAGAAATGACATGGCAAATGCCAGCTCTATTAGAAATTGGATGTGCGTGGCAAGGATATATTGACGGTGATTAATGCTATCATATTTTCTGGAATACTCAGGGAAAGCTGTTACCATAGATCTGTTTCTTTACATAAAAGCTTTTAAGTCACTGTTCCCAATGTCTGCCACTGGGCAATCGAGATGGAAAGGCTCCCTGGCTGCAAGAGCTGTGGAGTGCAGTCATTTGGCAGCACACCCTGACAGTACTGCTGTGTTTCATTTCCCTTCATATTTTATGATGGAAGAAATTCTGCTGAGTTTGTAACTCCCAGGAGCTATTAAAATGGAAGCCACGGCCACTCACCTGGAAGAACGGATAAGTAATTTCTCCAAAGAGCCTGTTGGCAATGGTGAGAGAGCAGCCTGGTCTGGGTTCACTGACTGCAGCCAACAGAGACTGGAACTGGGAATGGACTCCTCCAGCTTCTTCGCACTTCAAACAGGAAAACAGAAGGTCATGGTAGGCTTGAGCTTTCCTATGCAACACTAGACCTGAGGGTGAATTGCAGCCTCTGTCTGTATGAGAAGCCTGACTCCACCCAGTTAATACAGGCATTGGAATAAATGCATCAGGGCACCACCTCCAACTCCCCAGAATTCCAACAAAATGACAAAATTATTCCCCTTCAGGCCCCTGCTAGTCCACCTCCAAATCACCTTGTATCCTACAGTGATGGCCCAGTGCACAATGAGTGGAAGTCTGTTGGCTTAGAGCCTGGTAGGAGCAAGCTCCAAGGTGCCTTTGGCATGTCCTGTAGACAATACTTTGTGGGTGGCAACTCAAGCACTTACCATGGTTTAGATTGGTACTCTTGTTTTGGTTAGAAACCTATAAAATCTATTCAGAGGGGCTGCTCAGCCCTAGTGTGCTTTCTGAGTAAGTGACGGTTTGCAAGGAAAAGGGCTGACAAACGGGCACCTATTGCTTCATCTCAGCACTACAACTGTCTCTTACCTTCTCAGAAGGGTATTGGTTTCCCTGGCTTGCACTGCTCAAAACATCACTGAAGTGAAATACCTGCAATGTAAATGTTGGGTGAATGCAGATGAGTGATGGTACCTCAAAGCTAAAATAGAGTCTTGCAAGCCTATTCAAAACACAGCCAGACATAGACAATTGGGAAAGCCCAGTTTGTCCTTTATCATGAGATCCTTGCAAGTCAACAAGCGTTTATAGAGCGTGAGTTCATGAAATCTTTGAAATCTTTCTTCTTATGAAAGAATACTGGGTATTCAGAGAAGGCAGTATACCATATCACAAGGAACCACCACTTCTTAGCCTTGGACAGTGGAGTGATACCTCCAAAACATTTTCTTTCTTACATCAATACATTGATGTATTCATTGAATGATCAATTACTGTAGTAGTGTTTAGTCTGGAAAATTTTGGCATTAGGAATAGCAAAAGAGAAGGTTTTTTTAAAGGGTCTTCTGCGTACATCACTCCTTTGGATGCTTAGGAACTCTGTCAGACAGAACTATCAGCCTCTTGGCTCATACCTTGCCACCATCCCATTCTCAGAGCAAAGGACACCCACCTCCTCAATCTGTTTAAGTGTGTTTCCCCTGGCACCGAGGACAACCATCCCAAAGGCAGCTGAGAGACTTAGCGGAGAGAAGAAAATGTTTTCATTTCTTTTTATTTTGCTCAGCTCTCTGAAAAAGTCAAGACAGAATTTGGCATTGGCTGTGCTGAGAGAGCACATTGTGGCACTGCAATCACCTGCAAGAAAGGAAACAAGGATTTATTCTTCTCATCCTCACACCTGATAAGCTTAGATGCCTTGGTAGAGCACAGTAAGGTTTTTTGCAGTAACATGGCTGAATTGCTCAGCACTTCACAGACGATTTCTAACTTCCCACATCTGGGATTTCACAGTGACCTTCAAAGTGAAGCAACTCATCTGAAAAGCAGCACCCTGAATGACAGGAGAAACACATTTTCAGAAACACTGTTCTGAGTTCCTCTGTTTCTCCAGCTCAAGCAACAGCTGTGCTTAGCACTAACCTTGTCCTAACCACAGACCCAGCTCACTTTATGTCCTGATCTTTCTCGTCTTGAGTGCTCCAGGCATAGCACTTAATTACACTCCTTGATCAAATCTCATTCTCAGTGTCTCTCTAAAAATCTTGTGTATATTAATCAGTTGTGCCTCACATACTGTGTCCTTCTAAGGCTGGTTGGTTAGTGAATGTTCAACAGAAAATTGAACTACAGATAGGCTCACTTAGAAAGATTTGCAACAAACATTTGTGGAAAACCCCAGTCATATTTTTTATTTTAACTGCAGCTTTAACACTTTTTCCAGATATACTTTAGTTATTATCACAATTATTACTAGCAGATATCTTGAATGTTCTGCAAAACTCTTCACATCTTACACCAAGGACAGAGTTCCTTTCTTATGAAAGTATTTTCCCAGTGTCTTCATCCAGCAAAGTGATGCAGAGGTATCTGAGCCCTTAGAAAGTCAGTTCAACATTTTAGAATTTCCACTATTCTAAGTCATTTTTTGTTTGATTCTTACTGAGAGCGAATAACTTTCTCCACAGATGTCAAAGGTATCTTCCCCCCATTACATAAGAAGAATTAAATTTTCCATATAAATACTTGAAATATGGAATGCTGTAGAAAGATTATGTTCTCATGAAGTACCAGTTTGGATCATGCAGAGAAAGTGGGAAAATGTTTGGTTTTAATCATCTTTTTGAAACACATTCGGTAAAGCCATTGTGCAAGTTAAGCACAGCTTCCTCACACAGCCAATACATTTTAAGGTATTCCAAAACATTGCACAGCATCTTGAAAATATTCTCACTTCTTCAAAATATGCTATGTACAGTATATATGTGCTAGTCAGATATGTACATCACTAATGCACATATCAATCTTTAGACATTTCATAGCTATGTCATTTGTCATGTAAAGATTAAAATTAAAGGTCAGGGAGATATTTACCTTCTCCTCAGGACTTCTCCTCAGTCAACTCGACTGTTGAGACAGGGCTTCTGGAGCAATGGGATATAAAGCCATTGCCACTCCCAGGGACAGCATAATTTTCATTTGTGATGAATCACATCCCTGTCTGTTGCAAGCAGTTATTATAATTAGGGGACCTGTGGTGGAATCTGGAATTTTTCCTTATCCCCATGAATTCAGAAAGAAGTAACAATTATAAATGCATCCTGAGGTGTAAAAAAAATTATACCTAATTATAAAAAAAGAGGAGTTTTCAGGGGTTTTACCTGTAAAAAAAAGTTCTACAAATTTTGAGGTATGTTACTGTCAGAAATTAATATAAACACGTATGTTTTTGTAGTAGAAATCAATTATTAAGGCCTCTGCAGGTGGCACAGTAGCAAATGAAAGAAAAATATAAAATATAAAAGTACCTATTTGGCCAACTGTGACATGAGGCAGTGGTTCCAGAGTGGAGGTGGGGCAATTCCCTTTGCCTGCTCCAGTCATGTGCTTCTGAAGGCTTCTTTCTTAAAGACCCTTTCCTGGAAATTTTCCCTACTTGTTTTCTTCTTCATCTGGAAATTTTGTCCTTAATGGACAAAAGGAATGTAGCCATTTGTTCCAGAGTTTGTTGGATATCCAACAGCTTGGACAAACAGTAGCGTGCTTTCATTTGCATGCCATCCGAAAAGAGCAGGAGTGGTGCTAGCACAGCATGGCTGTGCCAAGTGTGTACCTTGGGAATGCTGCAGCTGAGCACTTTGCAGTTGTTGCAGTGATGAAGCACAGATTGTGTGCATTCCTATCAACCACACAGCACTTGCAGACTATCTCTGGGACACTTGGGATCCTATGCTTCCTGCAGAGACACTGCACTTAGAGGCTCCCCATGTGTCATCTGCATTTCCTTAGTTTTTCCAGGTGGAATATGAGAGTCCTGTTCCTCTCCTAGGGATTCCTGTGTTTCTTTTGTAAGTGGGGAAGGCATTTATGGCACAAGGGGCAAAACATAGAGAAGCTATCCCTGTCCATAGTTTTCTTTCAAACCTTTGCATTCTGCAGATGTGTTTACAGGAAAGCTGGAGGAGTTTTGTCCAGGCAGGCTTTCCATAAGGTGCTGATGTGTCAACTAAGTTTGGCCCAGGACTTTTCACCACTCCTCATTTTTATCAGTGACTCTGAGGCAGTCTGGTCCTTGCCATTTGTTGTTTCAGCAAGGCATCAGCAGCAGGGGCAGAACAACCTAACTATAAGAGGTAATGTGTTTCTGGGGCTATTTTCCTGAAAAAAACAATCTTCATTCATGTTTNACACTTATAACACTGTTTTGTAAGTACTTAGTTATCACTGCTAACATATACTTACATATCAACCATATCAGATACTAGGCTTCTCTGGAATTTAGGAACCTCTGAAGGCAACTTCATAACTGTCATAAGATACTCATGAGTTTATTTCCTTTACAGTGTGAATTTTCTCCCATCTTTTCATTGGAGGAAACAAAAATATGTTCTTCATTCAAAGGTTAGACCTGCACAGATTTTGCCTGAAGGGAATAAAGCTGTGCAGTCTGGTTTTACTTGCTTGATGTTGGGGCAAGAAGACTTCCCAAAGAACTGTCTGGTTTGCTTTCCTGATTTCTGCTGAGGAATTGGCTGCTCTCCACACAGTCACTACAAAAACCAGCTCCTGAGCCTGTTCCTCATGTTGTCACCTAAAGGAAACCTCAGAGCAGACCTGGACAGATGCTGTTACCTTTCTTACCGTGGTGAGTTATTCTCTGCATTCTTATTTTTGGCATTAGGCATAGCACAGTTGGAGGAAAAATGCTGTGGAATATGAGCGTAAAGTATGCGAGTAGGAGCAGGAAGAAGGAACAGGTTTAATTCAGAGTGGTGTTCAGTCATCTCCCAGAAGAGGAGAAGGGGGGTGGTTTTCAAGCAGCAAGACACAACAATGTATTTCTCTTTCAGGAGTACTGGCAATTTTGAATCTGAATTAATACAGTGAGTGGAAAATTACAATCCTGGAGCACAACGAATCATGTCCTTTAGGCACAGAGATGTGTGCCAAAGCCACAGTTCTCCTGAAAATTCATTCTTCTGTGTATGAGTTGGTCGAGGCAGAGTTCAAATTATCTAATGTGCTAGCAGAGTGAGACACTACACTCTTGGCCCTGCTTAGTTTTCTGATACCTTTGAGTTCTTGTTTTAACTGTCTTAAACAAACAGGTTTCTTTCTTGTTATTTCTCTGCTTCTTTAGGTACTTATGTTCCTATTACATTTTGAATTATCCTGAAGATTAACTGTCACTCCATTGCTCCATTTTGTGGAGGTTTGTTTCACATGGATTATTTCCTGTCAGTTATTAAAGTGTAACTAATGAAGTAGCTGGACTGGCATTAATTCCTAGACAGGAACATTTCATTTCCTGCTGCTCTTCTAGTATCTTCCTTTGATATTTTCTGTTCTTTTAAATTAGTATAATGGAGGTTAGACAGTGGCTTAGACAGGCATAGCTCTCTAATGCAAATGTCTGGGAAACACAAGAGTTTTTGTTCAAGTAGATTGAAGGATCTCCTGCATTGTAGGTTCTGATGAGACTCAGTAGGCAAATGCCTGCTAGGAAAGACAAAGCTATAGCTCATCCTGCCTTTGGACAGGGAGCTGGACTAGGACTCTCAGCACCCCTGTCAGCCCTGTGACTCTCTTCTTGCTCTTGGAATAATTAAAGGTTCATTGCTGACCCAAGGAAAATGAAGAGGATTGAAGATGGGCATGGTAGTCTCAGAATCAGGAGACTTTACCAAGGGAAAGCCTATCTGTTCCTAATGGGAACAGATAACAGGAGGATTTTTTTTAAAGGTTACAGAGAAGTAGTTGCTGTAATGCACTGTGTGGAAAGAAAGACAAAGATGTAAAAGCACTGCAAGTCCAAAAGATGTGACAGGTTTTGTTTCAGATAATTAGGCTACTCTGGATAGAATGCAGATTTCAAAGACAGTTCTTGTAGGTGGTTGTCAGACGCTCGTCATGGTAAAGTTGCTTTCAGGCACAGAGGAGTGGATCACAGACTGAGCTGCTTCCTACCCCTGCAGTTGCCCACATTTAAGACTGCAAATTGTGTCACATCCTCAGGAAAAAGCTTTGTTCAGCAACGTTTACACGTTTGCAGTCATTTTGGCTGAAAGTCTCAAACTCTTCACTTACCAGAGATGTTTCTATTAATGTTTCTTATGGCCTTGGTACCAGGCCCAAGGGAATGAAGACTTCTGTATATAAGTTATAAAGTGCAAAAAGTTCTGATTACATGGACGAGATAAGCATAGAAAGGCCAAAACAAGAAAATAGAGTTCCATTCGGTGATGCCAATCAACAGAACACAATTTAACAGCAAGAAGCAGTGACTCACTCACCACCAGCATGTCTCTTGTGATTATTCTTTGCTGCAAGTGGACACACTGCAGAAACCTAGATGGATACAGTTCCCCCTTGGCTTTTTTCTCACAGTTTTCAGCCATATGCTTTCCTTGCTGTCAGTGTCTGCGGGACACAGCCGGGAAGCAGATTCTGGTTGAGAAAATAAAGACTGATCTCAAGCTTCACAGCAAAGGCTGTTCTTGTCTTTTTCATCTGACAAAATACACCTTCTGCTACCACTATGAGACTGCTCAGGTGGTAATTACAGAGTACCTGATATGCCTGAAGCTGCTTGTGAGTAAAGGTACCATTGGGTAAGTAGGGTTGCTGAACAGCAAGAATGAAGGACTCCTGTGATTGTCACTGGACCAAGGATCAAGAGGGCCCACCCTATTTGCCAGACTCCTGCTACATAAGCATCACACGGTGTAACAATCATATACATCATATCAGAGCACTTAGAGTGATTAAGTGTCTGTGGTGATCCACAGCAACTTTAGCATGATAGGAAAATATCTCCTGAAGTGGATAAATAAGTGGGAAAGACTTCAGATGTTGCGGGTGGTCTCAGCTCATTTGACAAGCACTGTGTGAGGAAAGTCTGATTTTAATTCCTGTGATTTTCAGACTGCATGAGTCAAGAACCTACAGAAAAGCAAGTATCACTTCTAAATTGCACTGCTGCCTGCAGATTCTTCAATACTGAATTTATTGGCAACAGAATGCAGAAATTTATGTCAACTTTACAGAGATGTAAGCCACATCATGCTGGTTATTCAAGGTGCCCAGGAAAAGGTAAGCCCAGCACCGGTTTTTTACCACCTGAATTTCTTTCTGCACCAGAAATCTTTCCGTGATTGCGACAGACCTCTTTATTTAGATTTAGACAAGACACAAAACAGCATCCAAAAATTCTTCATCTTTCATTCACTTATCGGCATTCAAAAGAAGCTCTAGGAATGCAGCCAGTTCTGCCTGTTGTACCTTCTCTGCTCACACCCTTTCTCACCTGCTCATGAACCATGACTAACAGGAAATTACATTTGTGAGCAAGGATGTCTGCATGTGTCTTCTTAACTGGCTTTCACAGAGTAAGGGGTTATGGCCAGACAGATAAATATTTCTGCATGATGAGCCTATTTTATAATGCCAGCTGATCAAGGCTTTGTGACTGATCTCATTTACGGTATCTCTGGATATCATTGCTTTGTGGCAGTTTAAATCATGTTATAAGATATGTCTTTTTACCTAAATAACAAATGCAGCAGTTTTTAAAGCTCTGAGGTATAGAATGTCCCTAAATATGAGGAAAAACTGCTTTACGGTGAGGGTGACAGAGCACTGGAACAGGCTGCCCAGGGAAGTCGTGGAGTCCCCTTCTCTGGAGATCTTCAAGACCCGCCTGGATGCAGTCCTGAGTAATGTGCTCTAGGCCTTCCTGCTTTAGCAGGGGAGTTGGACTAGATGATCTCTAGAGGTCCCTTCCAACTCTGACAATTCCATGATTCCGTGATTCCTCTCCTAGCTCTAGCTCAAGTAATCGAGCATCCGTCCACCTCAATGCATAGCTTTTCTTGTCAGCCAGCGTTGTTGGATGCAGTGATGAAGATTGTAGAAAACTTCCTTTGCATTTTAAAAAAGGGGCTATTTTTCTATATTCTTTAACCACAGAGAAAGATAACAGATATTTTCATGCAGTGGAGCTACTGTTTGGGGTTTTTGAAAGTGTGCAAAATGTTGATTTGCATTTCAATGTTCATTCCTACAAAGGTAGAGACTGGTTACATTTTTTTTTTACCAATGAAATGTGTGCATGAATGAAAATTCTGCTGAAATGAGACATCAGGATTTTGACATTTCAGTCTAGGCAACAGTGAATAGATGATATTGTGGTTCCTACTATTTCATCACTGAGGCCCTGATAATACTCCAAATCAGTCATTCTGCAGCCCAGAAAGTGATGAAAATCCAGAGTTCAAATTCAAAGTAGAACTTGCCTGTTGTAATTCTGGTGGGAATTTGGGGTGCTTTAAGTGACAGAAATGAGAGATAGTCATGTTTATGTATTTGTGAAAAGGAAATTCCATGGTTTTTATCACTTAAGCATTTCTCCTTGGCATCCTCAAGCTTTTTTTAATGTTACTGAGGATATTGGAAAGCAATAAACTCTCATTGCAAACATTTATTGTTTCATAGAGGTCATTGGACAAGGTATAGTTAATATGACAGGACAAGGTACATATTCAGAGAATTGGGGATTACCACAAGAATTTATACAGTGCTAATGAAAATGAAATTTGGTGAGGAATTCCCATAAGTTTTAGTGAATGCAATGCATTCAGCACAGATCAGGGTTCATTTTCACATTATTCTTGGAGCTGAACTGTAAAGAATAAAGGACTGCTTGGAAACATTTTGTACCTAAAGAAATGGGAGAGCCTTACTGCAAAATCTGCATTCAGCCACTGGCCACTATCTACACGGTGTGCAGACTCCTCCCTCTGGGGCTCCAGACATAGAAAATACATGGATGGGTGATCGTTTTCGTATAGAAGAAGCTGATAATAAAAACTGCCGTCCATATGGCAAATCAAGTTTCCAAGAGTGTACGAAACATGTACGAAAAAGGAATGAAAAATCTATTCCACCAATAGATCTTGTAATAGCTCTGAACAGATGCATTGAGCAAATCTCTGTTGCTCTTTTGCAACTTCATGGAGCCCTTAATTAGCTCTGATCGGAAATGACAGAAATGTGTGGCTGGAAGGAGCCTCAAGATTATCTAGTGCATCTGCTGCCCTAAGGCAGGATCAAAGATGTCTGGATTACAGTTGATAGGTGTTTGTTGAACCTGTTTTTAGAAGCTTCTAGTCAAAGAGTTTTCAAACCTCTGTTACGTTTCAGTGCTTCCTTATCCCTGGAGTTTTAACTCATCTCTGTCCTAAATCATCCTGACTGAAAATCACGACAGTTACATTCAGGCATCTTTAAACTTTGACATATGCTACTGTTCAAGCCATGCAAATACTTATTAGTCAATTTATTCTTTGTACAAGATGTAGTGTTTGGGAGTGTCTCCCTGGTCATAAAATGTAATTATTGTAGACGTACTCATGACCAAGAACTTATTACTACACTAATCACACTACCCAAAACACTGTGGGTATTGCTAATTACTGAGCTACTTCAAAAAATTATGGACTTGGACACCTGAAACACTCTTCAGGGCCACTCAGCCCTGTAGAGCATTGTATAATTTTCACAATTCTGAGGAGAGAGGTGTTGCTTTTGGCTGTCAGACTTGATGTTAAAAGTAATTGTTCTTTCTTATTCCCGTGGCCATCCTTGTGGAATGATTTCCATAGCTATTCAAATTATGCAATTGCTTGGTAGTCTAATGTGTTATTAGTACAAAAGTTAGTGTGGGGATGTTCTTGACAGTCCTTACAGCTAGTGAAATCAGATGTATTGTGGTCCAGAAGTGGAGTGTAAGTGATAGCTGATATTGTGCACATATTGTTAGTGATCAAGTTTCTGAAAATAAATTGTAACTTGGAAATACCCTTCCCAAGGTGCCAAGCCCTGTGAGGAACTGGCAGGTGTATAATTTGAAAATACAGGATCAAATTTTCAGCCGATGTAAGCCGATTCAGCTCCAAAGGATTTGGGAAATGACAATTTGTTCTCATGGAGAAAGGCTCTTCTTCAGGACACAGAATAATGTGGATGTGCAAATGGTGTGTTTTCCACATCCTGCCATGGAATTTGTATAATACGTAATTTCATCATTCTGCAATTCAAATTCCTGATCTACATGCTTGGGGTAACCAAGGACAACTGAACTGTCCTGCAAATAAAGTTCTCTACATCTCTCCCCATTTCTGCTTTCTCTCAGTTGCACTGATTTTTACCATTGATAAAGTTGTTGCTCTCATATTATCCTGGATAAAATTTGACAGCTTCTTCATTTCCTGTCTGCCGGTACATCACTTTGTGAACACTAGATACTTCTATCCCAGTTGGTTGTAAACATTTGTCTACAATCTAATGTAGAACCTGTGACCAGTATCACTTACTTAACCAACAACCTTCATAAAACAAGATGTGTTTACTACACAGAATAAGATATTGGAGAAAAGTTGACTTTAAATCAATATGCTTTTATGAACCATTATTTCATGCAGAATACACAAAATAGCCCCTGCTCTTTTGGTCTTGCATGCCTGTTGGATGCAAACAAGAATGCCTTGACAGAACATGATGTCAAATGTCTTTGGTATTTGACCTGGGACACAGGTGTGAAATCTAGTCACACACAGAAGTGTCTCACACTGATGAAGGCAGGTACCTAACTACAAAATGTTGATGAAGGGACATTAAGTGTGTCTGGGAAATCATGACACACCTCTTCCTACGCAACTATCTATTTGTGGGCCAGTGGAACAGCATCGCTGTGGTACAGCAGCACACACAATCACTGCTGCTGCTGCTGCTGCTGCTGGAAAGTAGCATTTGACCCTTTTCCTTCATCTTGTACAAAGTAAACATTACCACTAAGCCACGGGAGGTAAACAGGAACTGGAATGCCATGAAATGCTTGTGGGGTGACTTCAAAGCTCTGATCCAGCCAGCAAGCTCTCTCATTTGAGAGCTGGGAAAGCCTGCAACTACATGTCTTCATTTGGAGAGCTGCAGTTTACTCTATATTTAAGATTGGCAGAAATCCAGATGACCACGATACAGGTTGCTATGAAGAAAGTTAACTCCATCCCGGTCACACTCAGTGCACCCTAGTACAGTTATGGGACAAGGATTGCATTAGTATATTCTGAAATATTTATGATTTGGAGGATATGGTACTTTAGAGGGACTTTCCTCCATTATGACATTCTGGACTGAGAAAGCCTTTCCCCTCAGTAGCCCCCTCTCTATTGTTTTGTAACATAATTTCCTGCTCATCAGGCGGAGGGCTATAGAAATGTCAAGATGAGAGATTACAGACTTAAAAAAAAAATCTTCCTCTAAGGCCACCCATCTTATGGTCTTGAAGGAGTGTGGCTTTTCAGGCATGCCAAACACCAGAACTCTAGGGAAGACTTTTCTTTGAAAGGTTTCCCAGTGACATTAAAAAAAAATAAAAAATCAACATCTTCTGCAACCATTGTTGGTTTTAGAATGGCAAATCAGATAAATGCAGGTGGAGGACATTTAAGTTCCTGGTGGTGGTAAATTACACCTCACTGTGCTTTTAGTTCATGGACAAAATACAACAAGCAAGAGACAAGACACGTGGCAAGATGTTCAAGTATTGAGCACCTAAGGCATCTTTCAAATCAGGATTCAAGAAGACAGACCAATTAAATGCTTTGAGTACCTTTATTGCTGCCACACTATATGGTTCAGGAAACTACTACAGTTTAACTGTACTACTCCAGCTAAAATTATTTGTAAGCTATCGTTTATTGTTATAAATGTACTAAGTTCTGGAAAAACAAACACACTCACAGGATGCTATGTGTGAGACCATGTGTCTACATTTGATGCTTGCAGCGGGAGAAAAAAAATGGGAAGAAAGCAATATCCAGCTTTCTCCAGAAGAGGACTAACAAGCATGGCACAGCTGAGGTCAAAGAAGATGCTACCAACTTTTTGAGGACAGGTAACATGTCACCATGTAGGGTTATCGGGTTCCCCCTGAAATCTGTCAAGGCTTTGTCAGGCAGAAATCTGGCATCATTGTGAAGGTGTTTGTGGCTTGGACTTGCACAGCAGGGAAATGGGACTGTTCTAGTGCTCTTAGGAACCCCTTACAACAAAACACGGATGAGCCTGCACTCTCTGAGGAGGTGCTGCATCACACTGAAAAGGCTCACTGCCAAATCACAGCCAGGCAAAGACCATAATGCCCCAGGGCCCACCAGAGAGGAGCAGGACTTCTCTCTCTTGTGCTGAAAGGGAAGATCAACTACCTCTGCCCAGGGGTACCTTTTGTGTCTCTACCGCTGTGGGAAAGGCTCCTGTCACTTCAGAGGTCCTTCTCAGGGGGGAGGGCTGGAGAAGGTACCTGAGGAGAAGAGAGAGGGACAAATGGAACTATGTATCTCCATGCTCAATGTCTGTATGGAGCTGTACTCAGCACATGAACACAACCTGTGGGTTTCACTGCCATCACTGCAGCGAAAAGCCTCCTCTCATGGTGGCATTAAGGCATTGGGTTGCTGGAGACATGTGGGAGGAAAGCGGAAGGTTCAGCACTGAGCTGTCTCTGGCTTGGGATCTGGTGGCTAGGGAGGAAGGTCTGCAACACCTTCTGGAGGCTGACCCGACCACCAGTCTTGCCATACAGCTCAAGAGGGAAGGCATCATTTTGGAATTCCTCATTTACACAGCGTTTCACCCAACTGTTTAGACAATTCGACTCCAGTGAGAGTTTTCATGGCTAAGAATGAAATAAGCTCCATTAGTGTTGCTCCCAAGTCCGAGAAGAGCTCTCAACAGGAAAGGCCCATTATAATTTTTTCTCGTAGTCTTGCCAAGGCGGCTTGCTGTTTTCTCTTGGGATCAAGATTAGGGATATCAGGAAATGCCAGTGACACTTGATAGTAATGTGTTGTTTATGCCTTACTTCTTTTTACCATAGTATTATGCTTTCTTTGTGAAGAAAGAAGTAAAATCTTTCCTTAGGGGGAACAACATCGGCCAAAGAAAAGAATGTTCTTGCTCGGATTGTGTTTGATCAAGAAGAGGAATGGGTGGTCAGCTCTGAACTCATAAGTAGTGCAGCTGTGCTTCGCCTCCCCAGATATAATGACCCATGTAGAAGCAGCTGCTGCCTCAGTGCCTCCTTCATTAACTTCCACAAAGGACTTATGAATGGCGCTGGAGAGGTACAGCCCAGGCTTTATTGACATCCCAGAGAAATCAGCTTGCTCAAGACTGAAGGCATTCCTCATCCCCAGAGCCTGCAGTACTGGTGTGAGCTCACAGCTCTCCTCCATTCTGAACCGGGGCAAGTACACTTCAATTTTTTCTAGAAACACATTCTTCATATCGGTCCATTCTACTAATTTCTCATAAGTGACAGCGCTCTCTAGCTGCAAGGACAAAACACAGGGAATTACGGCCATGAGAAACTACATCAAAATGCTCACAGCAACATTTTCCTTTAAGGAAAGGCCTGGTTTTCATGACAAAGACAGAACCTGTTCCCTACAGCTATTGATTGTAAAGTCAGGCAAATTCAGACTCAGCCTTGTCAGAGGGATCCTTCTCATTTGTTCAGATTTTCATCAAATACCAACAGGGCATCCTGTCTCAATGCTTTTGCAAGGAAGAAGTAAGTTCCCTTCACTAGTGCTACATTTTGTCCACTGAACTAGGTATTAACTCCCTTGGAAAGACTACAAAGTGTCACTTTTGAGTAAGTTTTTCTCAGCCTTGCTATGCTCTTCTGAAGCAACCTATAGACCCACTAATCTCTCTAATCTCTACACAGGCAGCAGCGTTCTGCCTGTGGAAAGCAAGATAAAACCCAGAACACTTAAAAGATACAAGCTTGGCCTGCATGGCTGGGAAGCATGTTAGTTAAGTACTGGATGGACAGGTAGTTTCTCCTCCCAGGAGCAGAGACAGGAGCGTTACCTGTTCAAGGCCAGTAGACTCATCACAGATGTTTTCTGGCAGAAGAATGAACATGCTCAACTCTTTTCCAGCATACGGGAGCTCCAGCACTGTCACTTGTTCTTCTTGTCTCCTGGCTAATTTATAGTTTCCTATCTGATGCATCATGAGTACATTCCTGTGTTCTCTCTAAAATACAGAAAGTCAATCAATAGTCAGAAAAAACAAACAATCTAAAAAAGAACACAACAAAAAAAAACAAGCAAAACAAAGCAAGTAATAAACCCCATGGGATCAACCTGCTTGAAATTTCTTGTTCATTTTCCATGAATGGTCCTCAAACGACTATATGTTTTTGCTGCAGGCATTGGCAGAGGCTCAAGTTCTGTGAAAGCCCTAACAGTCACTCTAAGGGCTTCTAGTCCTCTGCACTGTAGTTCACGCTCCTCGTCTAACTCTTTCCTAAAGCATAATGCCAACTTCTGCTACAGACCCTGGAAAAGGCTGATGGGCCCTTGGAAAAGTCTCCTCTATAACTTAGCCTCTCCAAGAAGGTACCAAAGCTTGCTTTCACATGACTTCTGTCTCAAAGGCACTTGGGAAGAGGATGCTGCTTTCCTACTTCACAGGGTGGACGTTTTTGGCTTGGATAAATTGGGTCCCCACACCTGGGCTGGGCAGAGACTTGCCCTGCAGACAGCAGAGCACAGATTACCAGGACTTCCCCCCCTGTGCCCTGCTCCCCGCAGCTCTTGTCCCAACTGTACCTTGTTCAGCCTGAAAGGCATTTCCCTGGTGTTTTCCTCGTGAAATTTTATAGCCCATTTCCCTTTGAAGTGGATGGCGTTGACCAGAGCTAGCACCATTGTACGATCAATAGAGCCAAGAGGGAAGAGATCTTTAATTTTTCCTTTAAAACAACAAGCGAAGGTGAATTATGATTTTGTTTTGACCATTGACTGAGGATGATCCCATTACTTCCTCACTTGGAACAATCTCCCGTTTGGGGCAAGAGTTGATCCACAGCTTTAGCTGAGTCAAAGCTCCCAGAAGCTCAGGGCCATTGTATGCCCCAAGCTGCTTTTACAGTAGCTACAAGCAAAATTAATCACTCCATAGCATTTTTGAATGTTGCTACACTCAGGAAAAGGAAGAAACTCCAGCACCAGGCATTGATTTCTTAAATGGTCCTGATACACACGCCCCAGGCAGCCAAGAACAGGCCTTGTCCCTACCACAAGTTTGCTTTTCCACCCAGGAATTCATCTTCTTTCTGGACTCTTCAGCTGCATTAATGAAGTCCATTTCTTCCAGCTCTGCATGGTACAAGGTCCTTGTGGAGTCTAAGTATTGCTGCAAAACAGGGAAGAGAGGTGGCTCTCATGATGGTATTTGGGGAGCTACTTGACCACAGGGTAAAATAAGAGCGCAAGAAACAGACACCAAACTGTAGGTCAGAGGTCTGTGTGGGGCTACTTGTTCCAGTATTAATGTCCTACATATGCATTATGACTTTTCAGGAGAGGCTTGCTGGGCACAGGGAGGAGCAAAGGAACCAGTTCCTGGGACACCTTTCATGCAAGAAAGTCCCAGCTCCACTGTCTTTTACAGTTCTTTACTGTTCTTTGTGAGAGAGTGTTTTGCTTTTTGCTTTCAAAAGTATTTTTATCTCCTCCTCAGGAAATGCAGGCCCTTTTCCTTGACTTTACACAAAGTCTACTTAATCTCATAAGTCTCTCTCTTTATACTCTTCTCACTCGGTGCTTCCTCCATCAGTGAGAGCTTGCTTTTCTGTCACAATGGCAGCAATGCAGAAATGTGCAACTTGATATCCTTAGCAGAAGTTCAAAGTGTAGTACAGAAGTTTTTCAAAACCACATAACCTGAAAGGAGTTGTCACTTACCTGAAGGAACTGAAAAGTCACTTCTCCAAAGAGCCTGTTGGCAATGCTGAGGGAACATGTGGCACCAGATTTCTCAAGGGCAGATAGAAGCTCCTGGAACTGAGAATGGGCTCCTCCAGCTTCTTCACACTGCAAGCAGCAAGGGAAAGCTGTCTTTAGCAAGATGCACTCCCCTGGAGTTCCACCCGTGTCCCCTCAGGCTGAAATCATAGGCACTGTCCCCAAATGCACTTGTGGGGCCAAGGGGCATACAAAGACCCACAAACACGTCTGGGCTTTCTAACCACCCAAAAGCACCAGGTCACACACTTGTCTCCCTCCTCTCCTGTCATCTCCACCTTGAAAAAGGATAACCCTGTTTAAATCTGGCAACACTTCACACAGCAAAGCAACGGGGTCTCTTCTGCACATGCACACAGGTTTCAGAGTTTGATGAGGACAGGGCTGAACTCTGCTCTAACCGTGCGTTTGGACTAAGTGCTGCCACTTAGCAGGTAAGTCTGCCTTGCCTTGCTTCACTTCATGCTACAGTTCAATATTCCCACAAAGTTCAGATGGTATCTCACCTTTCCAGTGGTGCTTTTGGTTCCTGGGCTTGCTGTGCTCAGCACCTCATGAATATGAAGCACCTGCAATACAAATGCAATATAAATCTATGGAAATATATTATTGAAGACACAAAGAAAGCATTAAGGTTATGCTGCAGCCTCATGGGCACTGCAGAGCAGATGAGTGTGTTTGGACAGGAGAGATTTGAGACCTGTAGCTGACACTTCTCTCAGTTTGCTGTTTGTGAAGAACATGACCTGGACTGCCAGAAGGCTCTTTTCCATTTCCAAATGTAAGTCTCTAATAGCAGTTCCCAGAAAAAGGGAAAAACACACACCTTTTCTATCTCTTCGGCTGTGCTGCCTCTGGCACCCAGCTGGATCATGCTCAGGGCAGCCGAGATGCTCAGCGGGGAGAAGAAGATATTTTTATTTCTTTTTCTTTTGCTCAGCTCTTTGAAGAAGTCCAGGCAGAACTTGGTGTTTGCTGCAGTGAGGGAGCCCATCGTGGCACAGCCAAGGCCTACAACAGGACAACTATGTAATCCATCTCACAAACATTGCCATGGTCAGAGCACAAAGTGTGGAGAGAGTTGGAAACTCAGAGCTTTTCTCAGAAAACAGCACCCCAAGCATCGACTCGCTCCTGGGAGCAGGTTTCAGCCCACATTTAGCACTTCATAGCAAAATGCACCCCTTACCCTGATGTGAACAACCACCTCTGGGCAAATCACTCCTTTAGCCATATTCTTGCACTTCCCCTGTCTGCTCTAGCTTTCCCCACACTCACTTTCATGTCCTCAGGTTTTTTTTCTAAAGGCTGTACATTGTGTAAATGTGGCCACCCAGTCAACATCCTGTTTTTCTTGCAAGAACTGCTACATGGTTTAGAAGCGTTAGTCAACCATCAGGCGCTGTGCTTCACTAAAGTATATTGTTTAAAAGCTTTTTTTATTTGTATATTGTGTGAAACATGAGCCCAATGTATGAAAACAACCAAGAGAGAGACCAGTGAATTGGATTATCAAGTCATAGCCAAACAACAATGTGGAAAGGCCTTCCTCTTCCTCCTCAATTTGAGGTAGCAAGATCATACGTGTCACAGCACTTCTGAGATAACTGCCTTGCCATTTATATCACCTGTTGCCTTTTAAGGGTATTACCAAATTGCCTCCTGCTGTTGAGCGAGCTTGTTCAACTCAAGCAAAGAATTCGGCTACACACTTCCTGCATCCTGGGACTGCCACATCCATGAAATGTGGAAGTCAGCCCTGCAGGCAGAAACACTGCAGCCTGCCTTTGAGCGCAGCTGCAACACTCCTTTTTCCCCTCCAGCTTCTGTTTCCAGTCCTATTTCTACCCTGAGGAAAGCTAGAGCTGAGAAAGTTACCTTCTCCTGGAAAGAGGTGACTCTGGCAGCTTCTTTGCTGATGGAGGGCGGTGTCCTGCCCCGTCTTAAATCAAAACCAATTGCTGTGTAGTCTGGCTCCGTACCCAGATTACTTCTGAAGAAAGAATGTGTCCGGAGAAATCAAAGATCAACAACAGAGTACCAGGAGAATGGCTTTTCTGGTCCCACAGCAAAGTGGGAGACACAATCCAATCTCTTCTGGTTTTCACTCTCTGAAACAAATAGTGAAGAAGGAAACATGGGTTTTTCCCCTCCCAGAGAGGAGGGACCCTGTTGATGCTGCTGCATCTCATTAGGTTGCTCTGCCGAATTTCAAAGACATGGCAAGCATCTGCAGAAAGCATACAGCAACAGCAAGAGGGAAACAGAAACAAAACAGAAAGTAAGACTCTGATATGCAGTGTTCAGAGAGGCACTGAAGTCCATCTGGTAACTACTGTCTCATGAAGAGCCCTGACAGTCCTGCAGCAGATGATAGAGTCAGGCCCATAACCACAACATGTTATTTCTTCTTTATCCCAGGCCTTGCCAGAGAAGTGCAATGACCCAGACTGTGCCCTGGCTTAGCTGGGTCTGTCTCAGCACAGGCACTTCATCTGTCTTGGGGATCTCAGCATGTTTTTCTTCCTGTGTCAGCAAGGGACAGAGAGCAGAGGGAGCACACAGTGGCCTTCAGCAGCACATCCCATCCTGGGTTTTGAGCATCTCCCAGACTGTGGGTCAGGAGGTGGCAGGCCTAACAAGGTGCTACAGGACCTGGTCCAGAGGGCAGAAGGAGTCCCAGTTACACAGCTTTGGGAACAGATCCTGGCACCAGGATGCTCCCATATGGCAAGAATTTTAGGGAGCAGGTTTTTTCCATTGATCTCATGCAGAAAAAGGGCAGGAGGAGGCGAAACAAAGTGAAGCAACAACCAGCCCTGCTTATGAGAGCTCAGTGTGGCCAGCACTGCTGGTCATATGCAGGGAAGAGCACTGAGCTGAAGCAGCTCCTTCTTTCAGACTGATGCTCCTTGCTCCTCCAAGGCCGGATGTGGATTTTCCCCATGACACCAAAGACAGTTATCCACCGCTATGGGAGCATGTTCAGCTGAGGTGCTCAGCTCAGTACACGTTTGCTGCTGTACTCCAGCTTTAGATCTGGTATCCTAACACCTAGGTCTAGCCCACAGGTTTCAGCAGAACTGTTTGGGGAAACGGAGGCATCGACAGTTTTGGCTTGAAATGTGTGTGTGGCTCATGAGACTTTTGTTGAGTTGCACAGTCATTGTCAGTCTGCACTTCTGGATGGCTTGCACAAAACAACAAGCAAAAAAGGCAGCAAGTTGGAGTTGCTCCTGTCAGTGGGCACAGGAGATACACCAAAGCCCCTGGCTATGCCTTCCATGATCCTTCATATTCATCATCATTCATGAACAAGGAAATGGCACTATGCTGCCAAAGCACACGCTTACTCATCTTTTAACCCTGGAGGCTGTTAGGCTTCACAAGCAGCAGTGAGCTTTTTCCTCCCAGGTGTCTCAAGGCTGGCTGTGGGCTGAGCACTGCCTGTATTTTAGGCCAACAGGCACTGTGCTCAGCTCTGCTCCAGGCAGAATATCGTACTTCTCACAGAAGACCAGCAGCTGACTCCATTGAGCAAAGTTCAGCTAAGCCCCCATGTCAATATCACATGATGATTGTAATAATATAGTCTGAAAATACGACTGGGGGGACTTTTCCCTATTATGAAACTCTGGATTGTGGAAGCTTTTCCCCTCAGTGGTCTACCCTCTACTGTTTAGTAAGATAATTTCTCACTGGGCAGGCTGAGGGCTGTGGAACAGACAGGATGGGTCACAGCTGGCCTGTGTTAGGGGCTGCTTCCTGAGGACAGATTGCAGGGGAGAGAAGTGACTGGCAATGGAGGGGGCTGTGGTGGGGGACACTTAGAAGAGGAGCTGTCAGGCAGGTGAGCGGAGGCAGAGCTACAGCTGGTGCTGTGAGGATGCAGGCTGCAATGAAGGCTGTGGGGAAAGCCAGCGGCTTCACAGGGCATTGCGTGAGAAGAGAAGACACTCATCAGGATACGCAACAAAGGTCCATCAGCAGTGCTTTTTCAGCATGT
Organism: Arenaria interpres; assembly: GCA_013399435.1. NCBI lineage: Eukaryota > Metazoa > Chordata > Aves > Charadriiformes > Scolopacidae > Arenaria > Arenaria interpres. Next base: position 331,207 of record VXAK01018651.1, read on the forward strand.
TTAAAACTGTCAGTAAGTGTACGGAAAAGCTGGACCCTGTTTCCAAACTGTGGCAGTCATATGAGGGAGTAAGGCAAAACAGTCTTGGAGCTGCATGGGTGGTAGTGCTCTTATACAAAAGCTCTGGCACACCACCTCATAATTAAGAACATATAATTTCATGCCTGAGGATTCAGATGAGAAAGCTGCAAGCAACGCCCTCCAAAGAGCTAGAAAGAAGCTCAGAATTGAATTACTTCATTCATATTTTCTTTTCTAGGCAGATATTTAAAAAGCGAGGCAAGATTCATGCTATCCAAAAGATATAGAGTAAAATCTCATTGTTGTTAGGACAATAATAACAACCCACGTATAGATACTTGTTTTCTATTAAAGTGTTACTGAGTTAAAACAAGAATAGTCCTGGGAGTAGGGATTCCAGAACTCATCTGCAAGTTGTTCTAGTTATGGAACTGCAAAGTTATCAGTCCTTGAGCTGTCCTCTTATGTTATTAAGTTGTAATCATTTGAGTAAGAGCACAACTTCAAAAGGAAGGTGGATAGTTTTCCACACAGAATATGTGTCTGATAGTGCTTGGTGTGTTCTGGGACATGTAGGCTTTAAGTCCTGTGAGGGAATGGGACACACTGAAGACAGGCCCTTCACCTCCTGAGCCACGAGAGCTTCTCCTCTACAGAAGTTATGTACCATTTTCACTTCAAAAAAATGAAGTCACTCTAACAGCATTTTCAGGGAGCCCAGTTTAGGTAGCTTGCGCAAGGTCTGCTTTGAACGTATTCACTAGCTGTTCTTCGGGGACTTGAACCTCATTCCACCTCATTCATGGATTTCAGCATGGGCAAAGCACCTCCTTGCTCACATCAGGGCAGTCCAGAGCAAGCAAAGAAAAATGCTAGCTGCAGAATTTACAAAACATGAAAATTAAATGCTTACATATCTTGGATACTTCCATACGTGTAAGAAAAGAGAAGTTTTCTTTCAGATGGCTTTTTTGGACATACATGCTTAAAGCCAGCCTACGTTCTGTTTAGGAGAGACACACAATTATTTTAGCGTTGCTTCTCCTTTCTGAAGCCATGTATAATTCTGTGCATTAAACATGTTACCCACTGGTTCTCCATTACATATACACATAAAAATACAGTCAGGAAGTGTAATTTCTGAATCTAGTTTTCATGAAGCCTATGAACACTTAGATGTAGTACCTACTAGGAGTAATTATAATTCCCTATAGAAAAGGAGCTTACTTTACCAAGAAAATCACACAAGGATTTACTAAGAGATGATTTTTTTTAATAAATATGGAAATCAAAGATCTAGATCATCCTGCCTCTGTTCCTGTGTGACTGGCTATACAGCTGGAGTAGCAGCTTGTATAGGACAGAAGGCATGAAACTACTTACATTACCAGCAGTTGAGGCCAATCTTTGATGTGTGGTAATTCTATATTGTATTAAATGTTACTTTATTATAATTAATATTAATAAATTATAAAGGAATAAAAGGTAACCTATTTATATTTATCATAAATCCATGTAACAAATCATGTACAATTTATATTGTATATCATACAGTGGTTGAACTTTGAATTTTAGTGCTCATAATCTGTTTATAATTCCTTACGCAGGTCTTAACCAGAAGACACAAACTAGTAGCCCTGCCCTCCAGCTACCCTTTGGACAGATAGCGTATTTCCTCCCTTGCTGCTTCGTTTAAGAGTGCGAATTGTGGCCTTTCCCTCAGCTGCAACCAGGGAAAAGGTGAGTACCTAATTCAGTGAGATGATGAGCACCACATGACAGAGCATCCACAGCTGCTGCTGAATCCTCTAAGAAGGGCTGTGGGCCTGCAACTTGGAGAAGCAAGCTGAAGTGCTGTGCCACCTGAATGCAGCGTGCTGAGTTTCAAGAGGAGGGGCAGAGGCTTGCTGTGTAAACTCCCACTGTCGCCTTCTGCCTCGCACCGAGGGGAAGCTGCGTGCAAAGGTAGCTCTGCCTGAACACAAACATTAGATGTGATGCTGTGAAAGTGAAACCGTCAACATTGATCATGTCTCTAAACCCAGTCTCAGGTTATGAGCACTGAAAAGTAGTATTTCTTTGCCTTAGAGTTTAAAAGCTATAGATTTTGCCAATTTCCATTGTTCCAATTGCAGTCGAGTTTCTCTCACTTCCAGTTTCAGACAGGAGTAGGAAAACAAGGCAGCTCTTACACAGTTCAGTAAGTATATAATGGGATATTAAAGTCAGCAGAATTTGAGATTTTTAAAATGTGCATGTACGTTTTGGGTGTAAGACACAATACCTAATAACTTCTCTGTTTTTTACCAGCTCAGACATTTTGTGATGCAACGTGGTTACTATAAACTAGTTTGACCAGCTGTAAATCAGTAACCAACCAAAGCTGAGTGGGGTTAGCCAAATTCAGCTAACCAGTGTGCAAGACAGAATGGCCTTTGGGTTGAGGGGTACCTCTAAAGATCACGTAGTCCAACTCCAGAGGCTTGGGGCAGGGCAGCAATTGCCTTGCCATTGGCAAAGGGGATTCTTGCTCCCCTGGGGAGAGAAGAGGCATTGGACCTCGTTGGCACGGATGGGGATTGATGGGGAGAGGCGCTCCCAGAGGTAGAATTTGCACTGAGGGGCAAAAATAAAGTAAAAAGTCTATGTTGCACAGATGTTTGGTTTTTTTCTTCACAATGTTAGTCTTCTTTTCATAGTCCATGAAATTGTAGCAGTGGTAAAAGCACTGCCATTGCATGTACCAGAAGCGGCCTGTGCGCAACCCTTACGCCACGCAGGGCTCGCTACATCGCTTCATGGCTCCTGTGCTTTGGTGGCACAGGAACAGCCCAGCTTAGCCACAGCTGAACGGAGACTTTTATTGCAAACTTCCCCGTCTATTTCTTCCACTTTTAAGACTAAGCTTCTGCATTCTTCACTGGTAACAAGTGCAGGTCCATCCTTCTGCTAACCCACAGTATCGTCAGAAACTCCTATTTTAAGTCAAGGGTGCCGGGAAAGAATACGTTGATGGCTGGGGATGGTATACTCATTTCTGAGAAAAGACAGGAATAAAGGGAAGGGTGTTTTTTTCCCTCTGTGGTGTTTGCCACTTCATCACAGGAATTCCTGACCCTGCCTTTTCAGAAATGCTGTTTGAAAGTTGATTTTTGAGGTTGCAGTTCTCTGAACTTCCCTGGGGAATGTAAACACTGTATGATGACAGCTTTAGGCAATGAAAACAGGCAAAAACATTGTCAAACAGGCTGACAGCCTCCAGAAGGGAAACACAGATGCAGACTGGAGAACTGCTGCTGCATCTGTACTGTATCTCCAGATTAGACAGTCAAGAGTAGTTTGTTTCTTTGACTCTCTTCTTGTCCTGCTCCTGTCTGTTCTTGCTCAGTTATCATTCACTCTTATTTCCAAGACTTTCTTGTCCAAAGGGCCCCACTTAAGGTAACTTATGGTACATAAAGGTATGGTAATCATAAATGCAGAACATTAGACTGCTTTACACCCAATTATATGGTGAATAGCTAATGTAGACTTTTCTTTTTATGGGTCATAAAACACGTCACAAACATTAATTTGTTAAACCTCACACAGAATCCCACTGAGGAAGTTGTTACTTATGTTAAACCATCAACTTAACAGTTATGTCTCCCTGTCAGTCAGCGGCAAGTTTTATTTTTCTCCCACAGGCTGAAAACCTTCCCAGGTTATGTTTAACTCTGATTTCAGTGATTTACACTGCTCTTTACAAAACATTTCTTCATTTCTCAGAGCATGGAGAGTGCCTTGTCCTTATGAATGTATCTCAGATTGTTAAAATTCACCAGACAGCAGCATGCAAGGAAGAAAACACGCTTCTTGGAAGTTCATGCATGCAGTTTTCCACATCAGTAACTTCAATGCAGCGCTTTTGACCATTTTCTTCCTATTTTGTGAGACTGGAATCACTTGATTTATCCCCATATAAAAGGATATGTTAATTAATTATGTTAATTAATTAACCATCTTTAGAAAGGTGTGTTTTCATATACTGTTCCTGCAGGCACCATGCATACAAAACTCTCTCTGGAGTCATTTGAAGCCTTAGAGGGTGCTTAGGGGAGGTTGTCCAGGGAGGTGGTGGAGTCTCTGTCCTTGGAGCTATTTAAAAGCCAGCTGGACATGGTCCTGGGCAACTGGCTGTAGGTGGCCCTGCTTGAGCAGGGGAGGTGGACCAGATGGTTTCCAGAGGTCTCTTCTAACCTCAACCCTTCTGTGAGCTTTTATTTCAAAAATTAATGGAGAAAAAGTCCAGTAAAAAGAGGGCCCAAATCCTGCCTGCCTATATCCATAATTACTGTTGTAATCAACTCCCTTTCTAGAGGTGTCCATGAGGGCAGAACCCTGTCCTTTTCCCTGACTGAGTATTCCTACTGTTACTAGCATCAAAACCAATGCTACTGATAAAAATTTACACAAAAAGATACAAGACTTATAAAAGGCCTACATGTGACATCATTTTTCCAATTGGTAAGATGACACTTTAGATGTAGGCATAAACCTAAATAAATAAATGAAGCCAAAGCTGCTTCTAGAATAAGCTTTATATATAGTTCAGAATAGCGTAGAAGGCAGAATCAGTACACATCACTGGGGAGAAAGTGGTAGTTATCAGTAAGTAGGTATATTTGCTGTAAATATGTATCTTCTGCTTGGCTGGGAACAGTTGCTGCAGGAAAGGGAATTATCATGGCCAGATCTCCACTGTGCAAAGGATTTGCCACAGCTACAGAACACAGACAATGAAAAATTCTGAAGCGCCTCTCTGCTGACCAGGACCCAGTGGCCAGGAATGAAAAAGTACAGAGCAGGGCTACTCTGTTTTTACTGGCGATTACTGAAAATTGTTGCAGGCAATTCTCCTCAGACAGCACTGTACCAACTCCACCTTTGCAAGTCCAGGCAGGTGCTGCACGACACTGCCTGGCTGGGCTGGGGAACTGTAAGGAATATAGGAGTATATGTGGGCATCAAGGAAACAAAATGTTATTCATGTTCAATGAGGTTCAGGCAAAATTTACTCCTATTCTGGATTCAGAACAATATTTGCAGTTCAAGGAGCCTAGTGGCAGAGCACCCAGTTGATGGGTTCTTAAGCTAAACTGCTTGCAGTGATTATTTTGAAATGCAAAGTAGCTGTGAAAGGATTAAGAACGCATTGGGGAAAAAAAGTACTATTTCTGATTTTCATCCAAGTGTTTGTCACAATGTTAGAAAATGGCCCTGATTTTAAGGTGAGCAGAGTTTGCCAAAAAAAAGAATGGTATTGGTAGGATTGTGTCTAATAAAGAATAAGAAAGGGTGGTCAGCCATAAACACTTCTGTGAGAGGAAGAGACCTCCTCACAATGACAGCTCCTGTACCAGCTGCTGCTACGGTGCCTTCCTCATTGACTTCCACATACGTCTTATGGACAACATTTGACAGCACCAGCGATTTTGCGAATGACATTGCAGAAAGATCAGCTTTTGATTCAGTGAAGATGTCAGTCATCCCCATCTCTTGTAATACCTCATTGAGGTTAAAGGTGCTTTCAAGCTTGAATCGGGGAAGGTATACCTCCACTCTTGTCTCAAACATGTACTCTGAAGAGGCCCACAGCATTAAATTTTCATAGGTCATTGTGCTTTCAATCTAGAAGATGGGGAAAAAACAGAGCTTAAAACAGGGGGGGGGCTTCGAAAAGTCTAGATCTTTACCCAGCCTTAATTCAGACAACCAGCTTTCAGCCATAGTCCATGATATATACTGCCTTACCTGCTCCAGTCCACTGGTAGATCCATCCGCCATGTCACCTGGCAGTAGGATGATCATGCTCAGTGACTTCTGAGCATAAGGAAGTTCAAGGACCTGAGCACCCATCTCCTCAATGTAGCCAAATTTAAACATGCCTTTCTGATACATCATCTGCACAGGTTTTTTCTCATTCTGTTTAAAAGAAAATCATGCAATCACTTAATCAATACAGCTCTTAACACTTAAAGTTATCATAGGTGTAATATCAGTAGTCAGGTTTTCAGCAGTAATCACTGTTAGGCTAAATGTATCTCTTTATTTTATTGCATCTACAGTGACACACAAAACATCAGTTTGGCCATGCATAAATAAAGAAGATAATTATTAAAAAAAAAAAAATTCCCTGCAACTGATCTGATAGTGAAGTTGCTTAATAGTTTTACACTTCCAAACAGGCTGATGCTGATTGGATTTGCAAATCCTAACTTGGACTGGGATAAAGAAGAAATAGCACTGCAAGAACCAGGCTGTCATTTACCAGACTGATTGTTTAGACAGGAAGTAATAAATAGGTTAAGAGCAAAATCAGCCTTTCTCAGACATCCTCTTCTACATCTTGTTATCTTGCCTTTTTTGTGATGGGGTTGTTTGAAATCTGTATAAAGGCTCGTTTCCTTTTGCAATTAGCTAACTACTTAGCTAACTTCTAAAGCAGTGAAAGAAGACTTTTTGTAGATGACATATTTTCTGCAAAAATCCTGCTAGTATTGATTAGCAGATGAAGAAAAATCCATACAGCTTCTCTTTATCTCCTAGCTTCTCCTACTGCAGCAGGGCAGCAAATGTTCTCAGCTATAGACCATTGTCAATATCCATATTCAAAGATAAAAAGTCACAAATATAAACACCCAATATGACAGTTTCTTACCAGTGTCTTAACAAAGGAATGCAACATGGTAACTAGAAATATAGGTTTTTCTGACCTTTTCCTTTGATATATGAGGAACATTCAAAAGAGACTTTTTCCTATACAAAGCTCTGCAATTTAAGATTAGACCTAAATCTGTTGGGTTTTTTCTTTTTTTCTTTTGGCTGAGAACTAATAGAATATTGGCATAACATTTGAAAAGGAGACAAAACTGAATTAAATGAAAGTAAATGTTTTTGATGTCTTTTTTGGTAATGTCTGTCAGGCCTAAAAGGCACACACAATACTTGGAGAAACGTGCTTGTTAATGAAATAACTTTGCAACAGTATTGACAATACCTTAGTTAAACAATGAAGGCTTTGGTGATACCTCTATGGCAGAAAAAAGGGCTAAAAGTTTAAATATATTTTAAATAAACTTTCAAACATTGCAAATACTGTAAATAAACCAAAATACTTTATAAGAATATCTCTTTTTTCAAATTGCAATGGTATTTTTTGTTTGTTACTGGCTGGCCTAGATCATTTGATGTGTTTTAATCTCTAAAATGTGTAGGTAATGTTAAAATATATTGAATGTAAGAACACCAGGCTGATACCCTGGAGCCTATATGAAACGTGATGTTCAGATTTGCTTCCATCCACAACAACTATCTGTAATGATTACTATGTTCAACAGTGCTTATCAGGGCTAGCGTTTGTGCTTTGCCAGCCACCAGACAAAAACTCTGAGTTGTTGCAACTTCTCAGTCTTGCACATTTTTTTCAGTGAACATTATGCTTTTCTGTGAAAATCCGTCCTGCCACCTCTAGCCAACATGTTGAGTTCCCAGCACACCCACACCTTGCTCACAGGGCACCTGAGCCCTGGACATTGTGCTTCTGTGTTATGCTTGCTTCATTGCTCACAGTGTCTAGGATAAACAATGTTAAGATTTACAGAATGCAGATGTACCTGATTCAGTTTAAAATCTCTCTGTACTGTTTTCTCTTCCTCAAACTTGTGTTCCCAGGATGCTTTGAAGTAGATTACATTCACCAGCACCAGCAATGCATCTACATTGATCACACCAGGAGCAAAGAGGTCCTTGATTTTACCTAAAGGAAATTTTGGAACATAGAAGTATTTGTTAGTTGTCATTAAGACTCTGTGCTGAGGCTCCATGACTTGTCTGTGAACTTAGTTTTGGAGAAACTTGGAAATCCAGTTCTTGGCTTTTTGAAAGGACAAGGGAAAACATAGGCAAATAAACGTGCAGATTCCTCTGCACTGTTACCAGCCAGGGAAGACAGTGGGGAGTGGGGGTCACCAAATTAGCCAGCTGTCAGTGTCAGGGACCATACATATCTGCCAGGTGACATTAACCATGGGGCAGGAAGTAGCACTATTAATCACATATTTTGGTTTACATGAGGACATCTTTTCCCCGAGCACAGCAGTTAACCAGCTGTGGAGTTTTTGACTTTCTACACAGAGGCAGTTAGCAGGTCCTCAGGCTTCATAAGACTACCCAAGCAATGATGGCTCCTAACCCTGTGGCTCCTGAACCTTCAGCCCTCTTACTGAGAGCCAACTGGGTTTAATGGATCTTTCCCACACCAGTCACAGGCTGCTCTGCCAGTACAAGGACAGGTTTGGTCAGGAGATGGGCAACTGAGAAATTATGGAAACCTTCAAACCTATTTGTCTGTCCCCAAGTAAGTTCTGGTTTACATTCAGCCAGAAGATTTTGAAAATTTTCATCCCACTGCTACTGCATCTCTGGTAAAACTAAAGGAAAATGGCATGTATCATGTTTAATCGAATCAGCAAGAGCCCATGGCCCCTGCTAGCCTCATAAGGGGAAGACTGTCACTTCTGATAGTGAGTCTTGCTGATGGTCACATCTCTCATCTTTGTGGGCATTGTCCTACAGGTCCTCAGTCATCCTCCTTCCCTCCCCCCCCGGCCTGTTCCCAGTCTCACCATGAAGCTCACAGCTTACATCCCCTGCTCTCCTGTACCTGCAGTTGTGGCTATTCACAGAAGCAATTTGTATGGTCAAACTTTATAGGTCTTATTGCAATTATCATGCCATGCATAAAGGTGGGAATACAAAAGTATTTGACAACAAACACATCTTTAATTCAGAAATATTTCAGGTGATAACTTACTCTAATATTTAAAGAGTGCATGGGAAGACAAACCATCTTTAAACGGCATAAAATTGAACACTCAGAAACATGAACAAGCCTTTGCTTTTCACATCCTGAATTTTTTTGTTGTTGAAGCAGCAGAAAAAGGCAGTAACAGTATGGCTATGATTTTACTTTGTTTTACCTTGTGTCTCACTTTCAACCCAAGAGTTAATTTTTGTTCTGGCGGCTTCAACAGCACCATGAAAGTCCACTGTTTGCAGCATTGCTCCATACAGTTCCTTAGTGCACATTAGAAATTGCTGTAAAGCAAAATGAAGATTATGCATTGGTCAAATCTGCTATGCATTTATTCCCTTCTGAAAGAATACAATCATTCAAAACTGTTTTAGAAATGGTGAGGGACCCGTTGACTCCATAAGGCAAAATTGCATTTTGGAAATATCTACTATCTGAAGTTTATTTTTTGAAGAAGAGATCATTATTTTATTGCAAAACCAAGAAAATAAATAAGTTAAAAACCAGAAGAAAGAGTCTCCCCATGGAGAATTGCGTACCTGGGTTTCAGATAAAAATAAAAAATTACAGAAGATGCAGGATGTGTTGTTTAATGCTAAAATATCCAAATCATTCAACAGAAATAATTGACAGAAAAGCAAGGATGTGACTAGCAAGTTATCTGTACTAGGTAGTCTAGAGATCACTGTCATTCNAAATTACACTCGGTACAAAAGGAGTAAGAAGTAAGAAGTTCAGCACAGAAGCCCTACGCGTGAAACTGTATAATATCTCAGGTGGCAAGCCCTCTCCAAGCTTACTGCTGTACCACCTGCAAGTCTAGAAATATTTGACACAGGGCTCAAATGGGCCATTTTGAACTGTAGTCACGCCTCTGGCTGAGTGTAGAAATATGCCAAAAGTGAACAGACTCCTGCTTTATTTTTGCTCTGCGGCCATTGATATCCACAAGGTGGGTTTTTTTAAATAGAAGAATTGAAAGCTGACACTCTTGTCTCTTTCCCACCAGCTCCAGGAGATTCAGCTCCAAGAAGCATATCAAGTGCTCCAAAATACACACAAGGGGGACAACAGTGAGGCTCACAGTTACAGAGAAGTTTGAGGTCAAGGCCACAGGAGCTAGCAGATACAGGTAACTTACCTGCCGGAGTTCAAATCCTTGTTGTAAAAAGAGATTGTTGGCCAGGGTCAAAACATAGCTTTCACCAAGGTTTTGTAGCTGTAAAAGCAGTGTCTGGAATGCTTTATGGTTAAGGTCCCCATCCTTGTTACACTGGGAATAATGCAAACACAACAATTATAACAATTCTTCTATATAGCTTTGGTTGTTAATTTGCATCCTAAATACATTACGCTATAGGACTAACTCCTGCTGTACTGATTTTTGAATCCAGCTACTAGTCTAAGCTTCATTGCCTGATCCTCCTTCAGGTGAGAACACTGAAGGCTTTAGTATTGACTTCATGGAAGACTTGGCCCTTAATAAAACACCACCTTGTATCAGGCTTTTCCTAGTGGATTAGGCAGGCTCCGTGCGTGTGATCTTGACTCCCTCCAGTGGCAGACGCTAGTGCTTTATACCGAGTAACCTACCCTGCAGTGAAGAAAGGGCTCCAGTGCTCCCCACCCAAGGACGTACCTGTGAGAGGGAAGGCTGTCTCTCCTGGCTTGGTTCTGGCTCCATTGCTGGGGCTGCGCTCTCAAGCTCAGATCCAAGGCTTGCTCTGCCTGCAGCTTTCCCGACGTGGAGCACCTACAGTTGAAGATGTCAAATTATGGCAATTGTAACTGGGATAAAAGCATTTCCCTTCTTCAAAAGATTTCCAGTGCTGTCCTGGATAAATGGTGTAGATTTATATAAGGTATATTCTCAGCTTCAGTCAGGCTGAAATGACAGGCTTGAAATTGTTCATATATTCGTGTCCAAATTCACATTTCTGTATTAGCAAACCAAGAAAAACTTGCACTTAATCTCTCAAAGCGTTATTCTCCACTCCCTCAAAATGTTTAAATTTGATTTGTATTTTTATTGCTTCAGGCACCTTACATTTCAAAACAAAAAGTTCCCTCAGACAAAGACATAGAAAAGGTTTTTTTTAAAAAAAACAACAAAACTTACTTTTGCAATCACTCTTGAACTTTGCATCAGCTTAGGAAATACATCAAAACACCAGTACTCTAAATGGAAACCAGTCTCTGTTTCTAATGTGCAAATATTTTGCCGAAAAATTTCCACCAGCTTCTCCATTATAATAATGTTGCATCATACATAGACTTAATCTTTTTTATTGAGGATACTGGATCCCCATTGCTTTCCTAAAATAAGCAAGAGTCCCTGTGTATTGGGTCAATCTGGCAAGGTTATGGGAGCCAGGGGGCTGCAGGGGTGGCCTCTGTGCAAAGAGACCAGGGGCTGCCCTCATGTTGAACAGAGCTGGTTCCAGCCAGCTCCAAAATGAGTCGAGTCTGTTTTGCCATGACAGTAACTGGTGAGTGATTTCCCTGTCCTTATCTCAACCCACAAGCTTTTTTCAGCCTATTTTCTCTCCCTGTCCTTGTTGAAGAGGGAGAGTGAGAGAGTGGCTGGGTGGGCACCCGGAGGTCACCAGCCAAGATCAACCAACCACATCCTGGGAACCTCATGAGGAGGACATGTCTATCTTGGCTGTGGGTTAGTTAGCAGCAGTTAGACTGTGTGCGTGGCAGTGATAGGATATGATGGATTAAACTCTACCAGTACAGATCCAGCTACTGATAAGAACTTCTGCCTTAGGATTACTCATCTTTTACCACTCATGGGCACAAACAAGAAAAGAAAGGTTGTTGAAAACAGAACTTGCATTGCTGGGAGTAAAGGTGCAGCGATCAGAGGGGTGGCCTTCTTCATCCCATCCCTGCCTACCTGTGTCCCTGTGAGCTCTGCAGGTGAGATATTTTGACTCTTGAATGCCATAAGCCTTAAGTGAGGCAATGCTTCCAGCCACCCAGCTGTGATCACTTCGGGTTTCTGCAACTCTCCCCGCTACCCACTCAGACTCACGCTTTCAGGATTCTCATTGCAATCATGAGAAGCAGCGCCTTCCCATAATTTCTAAACAAAGTCTGGTATTCTAGCAGCAGGCTGGAGGACAGCCAGAATGCCTCTCTGAGGTGTATCACCTCCTCTCATTCAGCTCTTGCTCCATGCTTCTGAGCCTGCATGGGGGCATGGTGTGACTCACACAAGCAGATGGCAAGGATTGTAGCACATCAAGCATCACTATGAAGCATCTGTGCTTGTATTTGTGCTTGTTTCCTATGAGACCCTGGCACACATGTTGTGCTAGGATGCCCAACATTTCCCTTAAGCGAACAGCAAGCAATGTGGAAGCATCTCAACACATTTCATTAATACTCACTTCTTCTATCTGAGCAGCAGTGTTGTTTTTTGCACCTAGATGGACCAGGGCCAGGGCAACAGAGATGCTCGTTGGAGAGAAGACGATGTTTGTATCCTCTGCATTTCTGTTGAGCTTATTGTAGAGATCAAGGCAAAACTCAGTAATTGGTCTAGAAATGGAGCCCATCATGAAGCAGCTGCTGACTGGGAGCACAAAAGAAAGAAGAAACTTAATGCAGATTGTTGCATAGCTGCATCACACTGTGAAGCATCTGTCTACCCCGAGATTGTCCCATAGCTGGTTGCTAAATAATAGAAGTTTGCTAAATTCTGAGAGTTTGAAACAGCCAACCTTGCACACACTCATTGGTCCATGCTGCACAGCAGGAGCAAGGACACAACGGATCCAGAAAAGGGACCCATGCTCACAACATACGTGAATTCCTCAGAAGGGGCCATTTTTTTGTCTTATCTCATCGTGTACCTGATTTTAGATCATGCTATTGAAATCAGTCAACTGTGGATTAACATTTTCCTTCTCCAAACTGGTTTAATGTATACAGTCATGTCAACTCTTTCCTCTTGTAACAACATACTATTAATGACAGAAACTTAGTGACAGAAACTATGCCTGCATATGACCACGTCTGGTAACCAGAGCTGTGGTATGAGGGTTTCAAAGAAGAGGTTTATAAAACCAAAATCACCATTAATTAAATGTTTTCATATATGAAAAAGGGTCATTAACAGCTATGGAGACTGAACTACGTATGGAAACATGAACAGTTGAAATACTTTTTCCCTCCTCATGAGTTTTCCAGGAGTCACAGATTCAGACAGGATACATAATTAAAATTTCCAAACTAAGCAATAGCTCAACAGCCCTGAAAAGAAGTCTGTTCCTGCTCAATGATACAGAAAGATCTGTGTCACTCCTTTCTTTTGTACTAGAAACATAACAGTCTGATACCTTTCCTGTGGGTCATTTACATTAAATCCACTCTACTAAGGACAAGTTGGGACCAAATTCCAGCTTGGTCCTTGCAAGCAGGAGGCCATCTGAAAAAAAAACATATATGGAGAGAAGTCTCTCATGTCTGCCGCCCACTGGCTGGCTCTGGCTTTCAACCTGCATCAGGACAAGTGTGGGTCACGTCAATACCAAGTTGCCAGGCCTCTCTCTGTTGAAAAGATGGGTGAGTGCACAGCCAGGTGGTTACTCCGTAGAAGGCCACAGCACAGCAGAAGCTCTTCCTCAGCCCTGTGCCGCCTGAGTACTGCAGCTTGCAAGGCCAGCTTGTGTGATGGGCTCCAGCCTGTGTCACCAGAAGGCTAAGGCTGGGGAAAGGCTGGTGCAAAGCTGGACTTCAGGATCTTTCATCATCAGAGCCCTTGTACGGCCTGTTCTGGACTGTTGGTGACCAGCAGATGCTTTGAGAGAGGTTTAGAGCCTTCTTGGAAAGGGGCTGCCTGGTGCTGGGGACATTCATCCCGTCCCAGCCAATGCTCCCCTGCCACCCCATTCTCCCATGGAGGCCCCAGCTCTTCTACCACAGCCACAGTGCCCCCCTCACAGAGATCCTGCCCTTCACAGACCCTTCTTTACTCCAAGAGCTACTCAAAATGTCGTGCATTGCCCTGAAGGATGCAGAGTGCACACTGCCTCTCACTCAGCCGTGAACCAGACACAAACTTTGCATGAGAAGGTGGGTCTCAGGTGCCAGAAGAAGTTACAGGGCACAGGGAGCTGTGGCTCAGCTGAGATGCAGCATTTGTCTGTGCAAACCATCTTAGCACGCAGCAAATGCCAAACAATGGGAATGAGCAGGGCACACAAGAAATTAGATTTAGCCTCAGACAGATTACTGCAGCAGCTTAGAAAAGCTGAAAAGTCAAGTTGCTGAATGTATGAAGGTGCCACATGTGGCAAATGGGCACAACAGAGCCCATTTTTTTTTGCCACAAATGGGTAAAACAGAGGAGAAATACCCAACACAAATTAGAGATGATTTATATCTCATTAAGTCTGAAAACAGCTGTTCTAGCTCTACTGTTTGTGTCTTTGTACGAAACACAGGTTTCATTTTCCTTCTAATAACACAGTCATCTTACCACAAGAAAAAGACATCACACTAAATTATCATTTTTCCTTTATTCCACCTTCATTACCTACTATCCAGAACCTTCTGAAAACAAAACTCAGTGCTTCTGTAGTGTTGAAGTTTGTATTGCTCCACTTCCACACCTCTTGAGAGATCTGAAATGGAGCTGTGAAATCATTCACGGTGAATGTAGGTCATGAGGCGTATTGTAGGTGTGCCCAGCCTCAGAACGAGTCAAGGAGAAAAAAAGAGTTAATAAACTTCCTCAGGAGGAAAGAGTCATCTCCACCCCACCCTGCAGGGAGAGGAAGGACTGCCAAGTTGGAGGGAGAACCCAGGAGCTGGGAACAGGTTTTAAAAGCCAAAGGAGGTGGCCACTCCTTTAGAAAAAGCAGCAGGCTGTGCTCAGGGTGATGTCCAGGTGCAAACACTGCGGCTAGCTCCATGGTTTTGTGAGTGGGAACTATTTAGAGAGCCGCCCTGGAAACCCAAAGCAAGGGATAGGAGGTGTGGGCTGGTGGAGGAACTTTCTTACTGCAGAATGAAAGGATTTAATGAAATTTCTTAATCTAAATTGGGGTGGGCACAAGTGTATGAGCCATCTGTGTCATTAGTGTAATCATTCAATCAGTGAGAGTTTTGGAGTTACTGCAAGGAAAGTGGAGTTTGGAGAATACATACATGATGGACAACAAATGGTAATGTTACTTTTCAAAGATCTTGGCGTGGTAAGGAAGAGAAGATACAAGATCAAAAGGAGTGTTCCAGGAAGATCACAGCTGCCTTGCTGCACTAGCCAAAGTGTCTGCACTGAACATTAGCAACAGCGCAGAGACGGAAACCAGGGCTGGGGCTTTACAGCTGATGAAGGGAGATGCTTTGCATGATGGTTTAGTAGCTTTTAACATAGACTAGCAGATGGAAATTGCTGGCGTTGTTATATGTGAGCAAGAAGCTACCCAGGAGAACAGCTTCCTTCAGGAGAAACCTTGTAACCGCAGACCTTGTAAAGATGACAAACTTCTTCCATAGCTGTGTGAAATGAAGAACACTCCTTTTCTATAACTATTCATGATCTGTTCTCTCCTTACAGTTTGTGTTTGGCTAAGGGTAGATGAAATCAAGACAAAAACTCTCAAAGAATAAAAAGCTGTGCTCAAAGCTATCTTAATTAATAGGTGTATTAGATTACATTATGCAGTCAACAGGAGGCAGCAGTAAATAAAGTGGGGAGGCTAAGAGAGTTGTAGCCTTGTTTTTAAGGTAATTCTATATTTAATACAAGGTAAAGCAAGAAAGAACCTGTTTTCCTTGATGTCACATGATAATTCCCATTGCGTGTTTTGCTTATTCAATCTGCCTCCCATTAAGGTGCTTTAGTGCACATTAATTTCTCATACATAAAGGAAGACAGAATTGGCAGAAATTACATGTGTCTACCCTAGAAAAGGAGCACATGCCAGATAATACTGTCTCCTCCCATGAAAAATCTATGATTGGTAGAAGTGACTTTCTTATTTTTCATGACCATTCATACAAAAAGAAATTCCCAAATGTTTCTATGCTGATTGGGAGTGAAAGGGACAAACAGCACATAAGAAAAATGGAAATTCCTACAACACAAAAATTCCAATCATCCCTATATGACACAAAATATTTCGAAAGTAACATGATTTAAATTAAAAACCAATGCATTTCAGTACAAAATAAAGGGAAACATTACCGAGTTCATTTTCCAAACAGCTTAGCCTCTCAGGCTACTACTTTTATGCCAGAATGGGCTTCTTCAGACTGCTTTTATTCTTTTGCATCAGTACCTCCAGGACGTATATTTTCTACCTCTTTCTAGGCCAATTATTCCTGCATAAACAGGCATGGATGTACATTGGCCTGTTACAGGCTGTACAGCGATTTGCTATGCCTGTGTGCAGCTGCACAGGCTCCTCAGCAAGCTTCTAAACATCCTTGCCAAACCCAAGAGCTAATACGTAGCTAGTGAAGACTAGCATCCCCACTAACAAAACAAAATCTGAATACTACTCCACCCTTCCTATTTTATATAGTCATTGTTTAAGCACATAAACAATGCCCCGGCAGCAGGGATCAGGGTACAGGAGAAACACCTAAGCACTCAGTCAAAGAACTGTATGCCCTTTCTCTCTTCTGGCGAAAATTTCAAGACTTTTTCTTGTTCCATGGAAATTTGAGTAAAGAAGGGGAATTAACTTGTATCTCCCCCTTTGTGGGTGAGTTTGCCCGGGTCATCAGCACCCCCACTTCATTTGAAGCCCATTTCTACCAGAGTGGGTAGAGGTGCTCTGAAAGAGCCTGCCCTTCAGCACTTCTGGAGATACAGGCAGAAAAGCAATTGCTTTCTGGTATGAGCCACTGAGCTGGTCTGTCCCGTGGCAATGAGAGCTTTCTGGATAGGCACAGAGGTCCTGGGGAAATTTCAGATTCAAAAGTCTGTGAAATTTAGGCAAGAATCTTCAGTTTCATAGCTTTGGACATGTGTTCCTAAATTCCCCATCTACATCCCACTGAAGACCAGATCCCTTTGTGTGAGCTCTTGAGCCACCTGAATTTCAGCAGTGTGTTTTGCTGCCTGCAGCCTGTAAAGGTATCTCCCTCTCTGTCCCATCTGTAAACATGATGTTTACTTTACCAACCTGTAGACTACTAACACACAAGTTATTTTGGAAGAAAAAAAAAAAAAAAAAAAGAGAGAATTGTTTACCTTCTTGCCTGAAGAGGTTAAATGAAGAGCACAACAGCTGAGCTCTGGAGCACGTTCCTGTGAATACTGTATTACAAAAATCTCCCACTCTCTTGTGGGAAAGTTCAGCCTCTAACCAATTGTTGATAATAGCAGCATGTTGCAATTTAATGCAAATGCCATCAACATGAAGTTCCCTGCAAAGACTGGGAGACCTATATCTACCAATAAGCTAATAGCATGTCTCTCAAAGCTGTACAACAAGTTTGGCAGGCAATATCTGCTGGCAAGGACTCACGATTGCAATGCCAAGTCACCCTCAGCTGGAAAACAGGGCATTAACCCTGCAGATCCGTGGCTGAGCTGCTGTGCATAGTTCCTTTCAAATCTGACGGGGTCTGGCCTGAACAGAGGGGTGTGCAGGGTTCATGCAAGGATTCAGAGAAGCCTTGTTTGGAGCTGAGCTTGCTTGCAGAGATAGAGCAAATGAATGGGAAATTCATGACCTTTATGTTGCCTGCAGCCATATCTCTCTCCCTCTCAGGTAAGAAGTCAGCTTTATGCGTATGGAAGGAGCTTAATTAGAGAAGGGAAGAAGTATTTCCTTGAACTGTAACAGGAATCCCCAGCCAGGGGTTATTCTTTTAAATCATTGCAGTTAAAAATAACAAGGCGTGCAGGAGTGGCTGCTTACATAGGTTGTGTCTCCAGCATAAAGTGAGATGGAAGTAAAGAGATGGGAAGCATGGAGCTGCATCAACACGGTGTTTGATCTCCCTTAATCAGCACCTCTGATCTTAGGTGCAAAACTGGGTTGTGGCAGCTGGACTCAGGGGTCAAAATGAAGACCTCTAGGATTGTATGTGGCTTTGCAACCCTGAAAATTTTCAGACTTTCCTTTCTCATGTCTTCTTTCTTCCTACAAAGCATAAAACTGGCTTCAGATTCATAGGATATTTGAGGGATCAGATATGGGGAGGGGACAAAGGAGGAAAGAAGTACAAGGTCTTCCAGCACCATCCTGCCCTTCTAGTGCTGAAGCTGGACCACCCTCTTCCTCAGGCACAGCTCCCACCAGCTTTGCTGTTCCCTGCTCCTCTGCCAGGTTATCAGCCCAGTTGCCCAGGCTCCAGTGCTCCCAGCCGGGCACATCCGAAAAGAGGGATTTGTAAACAATGCAAGACACAACGATAAAATGAGTGTTCTGTTACCCTTACTCTTTCCCTTGCTTTTTGGCTTCCATTTGCCATTCACTTCTTTGTTTCTGTTTTTCCTTCCTGCATGTTTCCATAGCGTTCCTTAGTCTTCCTCCCCAGTTCTGTCTCTTTATCTGTTTTTCATTGTGGCTTTTTTTTTATTT
Source organism: Arenaria interpres (assembly GCA_013399435.1). NCBI lineage: Eukaryota > Metazoa > Chordata > Aves > Charadriiformes > Scolopacidae > Arenaria > Arenaria interpres. Next base: position 349,639 of record VXAK01018651.1, read on the forward strand.
TATTTCTGCACATTACCTTACCATGTATCTTTTCTTCTTCTGCCTTTATGAGTCCTAGCCTCTTTTCAGTGACAGTCTTAAATATTTTGAGTATCTTTCAAGATTCTCTTTCTTCAAATCTCTGTCCTTTCTCCTTCCCTCCTATATTAAGATCATTCCTCCACTGATTTATTTTGCTTGCTCTATACATATATTCCCTCAGAACTCCCTTGACATCAGTTTAACTGCTTTGCCTCAGGAAATGTCAATGTATGTGCAAATTCTGTCTTTTCTAGGCCCTTAGGATAGTATACTTGGGGTTCAAAACTGTATTCCTTTTCCAGTGGGGCCAATTGGCTCTACGTAACATTTCTCAAGTTTCAAAACCAAACTGCTCTTCCCCACAAACAACTTTTGTTTCCACAAGACATTAAGGCGTATCTCTTCTACAAAACGCTGGGAGCAGGAAGTGGGCAATGACTGTGCGGCTGAGCAAGCGATGAGATGACTAGACACATAACACTGCAGTTTGCAACTGCCTGCAAAAGCCAGCCATGGCTTGTTTCTTTCCGTCAGGGCCATCACCCATCACTGGATAGCAGGCTCTGTTGAAAGGTGAGGTGGAGCAGCTTGGTGATCTGAGCAAGTCCTCGGCTATGTTCACTTTCTCCATCGTAACCAACGCCTTTCAGCACACAGGTGTTCCTCTACACAAGCTCCCACACATGCTTTCCCATGTCCTCCCATGCAACTTCTTTCCCAAGGCCCAGAGGCCACCATGGGTGGAACTGAGCAATAGACCATAACAGTGTTTCTCACACCAGCAGGAGCCTTACTGATACTTCTCCCTCACATGCCACAAGATGGACAGGTTTCATACTAGGACTGGTAGAGAGAAGAGGCAGAAGTGGAAAATAAAAGTGAGCTTTTCATGGTCTGTTTATAAATGACCAATAAATGGGTTTGCCTTCTGTAGACTGAGACAGTTTTGTATCTCTAACATCTGCTTGCCTTGCACAGGCTGGGATACCTCGGCATTAGTCAGGAGGTGGAGAAAGATGGGCCCCACCCTGGGGCAATGATTCCCTCTGCTCTCATGGGATAACCCTCCCTGGCAAAGCCATCACAAGGAACTCTCTGAGAAGCCAAGCTTACGTCAGTATGCGTGGATGTGCTAAGTGCACCGATCAGCATTTGAAACGAGTATGAGCTGCATTGAATGAAGACTGACTCCTGGACTGGAGTGTTTTCAGAACCTGAAAAAGCTGAGTAAGTGAAGTCTGAGCTTTTCCCCGTCAGGAGATCTCACCCAGGAAGAAAAAAGAGGGATTGGGCTATCTGCCAGAGGTTTTCATCAGTCTAGCAGACCAGCATAGGAATAGCAATAAGTGTCATAAGGCCTTCTGGACAGCTGGAACCACCTGACCAAGAGTCAGTGGCCAAACACAAACAAACCACACAGACTATAGGCAACTACTCTATCTTGCCTATGTGTGAATTGCCTGTCCAGCTGCTTAGTCAGTCGTCAACCCCATGTGCCCACCTCCTACAGGAAAACCAGTAGAAACCACAGTGATGACAGCTCTGGATGCTGCTGACCCCCGCGTCCAAAACAGACCAGACAATGATGGGGTGTATAAAAAAACTCCCAGCCATTCAGCTATCACTGAAATTATTGAGCTGGTAAAGATCTTTGCAGACAATTCCTTTTCAAACAAGATGGGTTGCAAAGTAATTGATATATTTTGCATTATTCTGACTCCTCTCCATGTATCAGAACACCTGATGCATATCAGCAAAGACGCTCAGAGGTCTACAGGGACTCATGTCCCATTGTTTTTGGTGGAATTTAGTCCATTTAGTTCCTTCAAACATATGGCCCAATGACTCCAGTTAAGCCTCTGATATTAAAATGTTTTAGAGCCCATTAGAGGTCCACAGAGGGAAGGAAACTGGTAAAACCACTGAATCATTGTGGCCAAAGGCTTCTCATGGGTATGCAAAGTCAAGAATCGAAACAGAACCCCTGCCTACAAATTCACAATAACCACCGTGCTCTTCTCTGGTGTTAGAAGAGAGGTATGCGTATTAGGGGTTGCATATTCCCATTTAGAAATCTCTTTCCAGTTTCTTTCAGACCTGAAGCACCAAGAGGAATTCTCAAGCAAAATGCTCCCATTTTTTTAAGACACATAATTAAATTATCGTATAATGTGACCAGCTAGTATCATAGTCCTTACAGGGAACTATTATCATGTGGTCCAGAAGAGCAATCCAGACATTGATTTAGGTTTTTATTTTGATTTTGTGGCCTAAGTGAATCTGTTTATTTCCATTTCTATCATTTATTGGAGGTCAAGAGCGAACACTGACACTCAGCAAACACACAAGTGTGAACACACAGACTGACACTGGAGGTATTGCAGACATTTGACATGGGTTTTATAGTGCTTTATTCTGAAAAGTAATTAGGTAAACCAGTACTGAACATATGCAGCAGGCAGTCCTTAGACAGAAGTGAAATCTGATTACCATGATTTCATATGGAATTTGGAGACTGGTAATTACAATGTTAATCTCACTCAAGTTGCAGTCCTTATTTCTTTCTCATGCCTCAGACGTTTAGTAATTGTATGGAGTCTCCTTAATGCTGAATCCAGAACTAGAAACATCAGATAATCTGTGCTTGAAAAGTGTGGCACTTCCAGTATTAATCCAACAGATTTCTTTCCTAGAATTGCATTATGTTCTTTTTTCTCAGGATATATGTAGAACAGAGCTCCTCGTGGCTGCAGTGAATTCTTCCACGTCTGAAGTGCAATGAGTCAAAAAATCCCACAGAGCAGAGTCTGACCTCCCCAATCTATGAACTGGCATAGCTCACGCTGAAAAGTCTTCTGGGTATACATTTTGTCACCATGATTATTGCCTCTTGCATTCATAGGTCTCAGTGCAGCTGCTGCTCAACAGGTGCAAACTGATGGTAGCCTGAACTGTCTAGCTATGCTGCAGAACCTGGGCACCATTTCACTGAGAAACAGCAGGGTCCGATAGGGCACCCTGGACCACCGGGGTGTAGTCAGGTACAAGGGGAGGGCTGTCACACCACATGTCCACATTTTCCCCTTCTGGGCAGTAGGAATCCACAGAACATGGGTCACGAGGGAGAGTGGTTTGGCTAGGGAGCAGGAATGTAGAGCCCTTTCCAACTCCCAGTCTAATAAAACCAGGCTCTCAGCTCACTTCCTTTCGGGGAAAAGGTGTCACAGAGGAACAAAATATACTTGTTTCTGAGGCTGGGATACTTCTCAGTAAAATACGATGTGTTCTTCACAGCGGGAATCCTTCAGCTTAAGGAGATGAAACAAAAAGAGATAAACTAGTTCTGCTGCATATGTAGAGTACCTTCTATTACCCGGCTGATATATGAACCTCTTAGATTTCCTTTCAAAGGTGATAGTCAGGATGCCAAGCTTTACAGGAACATGCACCACCATAAATGTAATTGTGCTTTTTCATAATGAATGTGCCCTGCTTAAGGGGAACAGAATCGGCCTGAAAGAATGACGTTGCGAGTTTTGTTGTGCCTAAACAAAAAGATAAATGGATGGTCAGCTTTAAATTCATCTTTGTGTTGCAGAATCCGATATCCTGGTACCTCTCGGGACTCGCCACCTTGTTCATTTACTTCCAAAGAGACTTTATGGATGATCTTCGACAAAACCACACCTTTGGTCTCACACATTTCAGAGAAATCCGATGAGCTCTCATCGAAGACATTTGTCATGCCCAGGCTTTCTAGAAGTGGCTTCAGGTCATAATTGCCTTCCACGCTAAACTTTGGAAGAAATACATTCACTTTGGTGTTGGCCATCATGCTGGGATTGGTCCACTGTAATAATGTTTCAGGGGTGAGCGCCTTTTCCAGCTGAAGACAGAAAGGAACAGAGGAAATTAATATGCAGTCCAAGGAAAGAGAGAAAAAAAAAAAAGGCCATTCCTGAACTTCCCACTCCTATCAAGCCCCAAAAAAATAAAGCCCAAAAAGCTACCTTTGCTTTCAAATTCACAGCTGTAGCATTCAGGGTTAACACTCTCAGCTATATTGATGCAAGTATGATTTAATCCATAAGAGGCAACGTCCATGAATGCACAGGCTCTGACTATTAGCCCCTTACAAGCTTTTGATAGGCAATAACCTCAACAACCATATGGAGGAACCTGAGAAAGGCAGCTCCCACCCAACCAGCTGGTGGATCCAGATGTCTTGATTCCTGACTCTACACAGTAATGAAAATGCTGGTATTTGGGGCAGAAAAAGACTTCAGATCCAGAGCCTGATCTCAATCAAATGTGCAGCTCTTTGAGCAATGTTTTAAAAACTAGGGGGTGAGGAGGCAGAATTTGCGGCCACAACAAATTGGCATCAGGAATGGTTTCACTTGCATTTTAAGATACGTGTGTTCTGTAATTTACTCCTACACATCAAGGTACCTTACAGCTGCAAGAGCAGAGTCTTTCTGTCTTGAAAATTTATGGCCAGTTACAGCAAATTAGAAAGGAGACTTGCATGATCCTCTGTCTCTTAATCCTTAAATTCTGAAGAGAGGTGAAAACATGTTCTACAATTTCCACAGAGAAATGACATGAGAAATTGTTGCTCTTTAGGAAATACTTATTCTTCTTCAAATTTTTGTGCAATTGTAATAAAAATGGCTCCTTTTCAGTCACCTCTGCTCAAAATTAAAACCTAGAGAATTGTAAGACCTTAGCAAAAAAAAAAAAAATCACAAATACATGCCAATTGAAAAACGTGAGGACACCAGGGTAAATAAAGTCAGCACTACTAAGTATCCAGTAAGTATGAGTTTAAGCACTTCACTATGGCAAGAACAAACATCTTTAAATGAAATTCAGGGTTTGGGGCCAGATTTTCAAATAGATGCAGATTCCTAAAGTGCAACATGGGCACCTTCTGCACTCTACCTTCTGTGCAGGCCCTATCTAAAACAAAGTCTTGCTCACGACCTCACAGTTGGCCATGGTGGAAACGATGATGTCACAAATATGACATCAGGAACAGAGATGCAGAATGAGAAGGTAAATTCACAGGAAACTTACTTTTTGTTTCTTCTACAAAGCATCTAAATAACAAAAACCTTCCATAAGTATATGGCATTGTAAGTGGGCTGTTTTCAAGGGAAGCATCATACCAATTTTACTTTTTTCTCTCACCTTTTCCAAGCCAGTGGTGTCATCTTCAATCTCTTTGGGCAGCAGAATGAGCATGCTTATATGTTTGTTGAGGCATGGAAGCTCGAGGATGGCAACATTTAATTCTTTTACATAGCCCAGGCAAAAAGTAGCTTCCAGATTCATCATTTGCACTGGTTTAGTTTCAGTCTGAAAAACATAGAGGAAACAATCTAGCATTCATTTTAATTCACAACTAAGATGGCAAGAGAGAAAAGCTTATAAATTTGCATGTAAGTGCTCCATTGATTTACCATCAGATTACCATTTTTCATAGGTAATGAAACCAGCTTTAAGAAACCCTTGTAGTAAAAGCTGTTGGCTCTCTACAGTAGGCAGCTTTCCAATTTAAAATGGAACAGAAGTCTACTTAGCAAAACATATTGGGGATGTGCCTTAAAAGAGAAATTTACCTAATATTGCTGGCTCTTCATGCCTGTTTCACTGAGTGCTACAAACTATACTGCCTACAGGGTACTGTAATGCCAGTAAGTGTAAAGCACTGAGCACACCTCAACAGTGAAGGTCAAGCTGTTCATTTGAGTAACCAATATTTTGGTTCAGGAGTTGAAACGGAATAAGAAGACATTTCAGGCTTACCTGAAGCCATATATCTTTGGTTTTTATGAATGAAACAAAACAAAACTCTTTAATTCATAGGGAAGATTTACAAACTGTTCTGTTCAACTGGAAACATTTTAAAATTCAAATTCAGTAGAAAAATGTTACTTTAGGAAAACAAAAATTGAGATGTTTCACTTAAAAAAAATTATTGTTTATTGTATAATTTTAAAAACTTCTTTAGCTGAAACTGGTGGCTGATGTGGCAATTTATGAATATTTTCAGTAAACATGAAACTCCAATTTTTCTCTTGCACGTATATGTACATATATATATATATTTGGAGTATAATCTCTTTATCTCACAAAATGTTGCCCAGCTTTATATCTTGGTTTAAAGCTGCACAATATTCATCACTGGTCACAGATTTTTGAAGGCAAAAGCCATAGACGCTGGACCCTCTCGGCCCTCATGGCTAAGCAGGGCTCACATGCAGAGGGCTGCAATCCTATGTCCCGAGACTGATGGGTTGTCATCCCTGGGGAGGAAAGCATAGGGCCAGGCACCTAAGGGGCATACTCAAAGACACCTCATGAGTGTAGGTGTTTCTCTAGCTCTGCAACCATGAGAAATGCAATGTTTTATGCTTTACCCCTGCTGGTTTTGGGATGTAGCCTCTGCTACAGGCTGCAATCTCTTGAAAGCAGCTACCCATGAGAATGCTCATCCCCTTGTTGCAGGCAATGGTGGCTTCTGGTCACTTGTACTCAGCTAAATATACTAGCAGGACAGTCCATTTTCACACTAGGCCTTTGAAAGATGGATGTGAAAGCACCAGCAAAATTTTATAATAATTTGGCAAGCAAACTGGTTTAGGAAACCTCACAGCAGCATATGTGTTTAGGAAAAGAGTCTAAGAATGCTATGGTAATAACAAAGATTTCTTATTTTCTCTTACTGAGATTCCCTTAGCTCAAAGTTTGCATTTTCCTGAGTGGAAACAGTACCCTTTTTTTTTTCTTTTTCTGAACTTACCTTGTTGACTTTAAAAGGACATTCTTTGATCTCTGCCTCCGGGAACTTTTTCATCCAGTTTGTGACAAAATAAGCTGCATTAACTAGGAGGATCTGAGTCTGGTCACTTACACTATCTTCATTCAAAATATTCTCCATTTTGCCTGCGAACAGGTTTAAGCTGGTTGTTAGTACAATACATTATCAATCTCTTAATTGCTTCGACTGAATAAGGAGACACATCACCAAACTGAAATATTTGTGTCCTGCACCTCACCAATAGGAGATTTTAATTCTAATGGGAAATTTCAAAAGAAGTACTTACTTAAAATTGCAGTTTAGTGTTTGAAGTGGGATTGGGGATCAAGACAGATCCTCCAAATGACTTTTTTTTCTTGGCTTATATAGCATGGAATCAAAAACATGTCTACTGCTTTTGTTTAGTACCTTAAAGAAGGTACTAAATTTTCAGTGAAATTCAACAGGTATAAGCAAAAAATCATTGGCCATTTGGAGAGCCAGACTTGAAGGGGAGCTCCAGATTAGCTACTACTCATTTCTAGAGAGATACATGAGAATAAAATAACCACAACAACAACAAATAATGCTCTGATTACAGTTCATAACGAAAGACTGCTACAGACTTCAGAAAGAGCATGGAAATGTTGTCATCCCCTCCCTGCTCTGTTTGAGACCTGTTAAGAACTGCCGTAAAAGACACTGAACCCAGAGCACTGGGGAGGCAACTCCTGCCTTCATGTCGAAATGGCACAGGAAGGGCAAGGTGCTTCCACATGGACATCTGTTCCCCGCCTGGGAAGGACCAGATGTGACCCACGCACCCACGTTTTCATATTCATACCACACGAGGGCAACAGGCAGCAACTGGCCCCAGAGCTGCAAACAGGCTCGGTTATGGGCGCTGCGTGCTCACATGGGCCAGGGCCAGACCTCTGCCCCCACAGAACGGGCAGGCTCAGCCCAGGGACCCTCACGGTCACTGGTGTGCATCTCCTGTGACTCAGTGGTACCGTGGTAAAAGTGCCCGTAGCCCCATTTCCACACGAGGTCACCTCCAAATAAGAGCCACAGATCCACTGGTGGCACCTTTACTGGCAAAAGCTGCAAAGCAGCTGAGCTGCGCTATCAATTAACAGCCTGAAATTCAGAGTCCAGCAAGTACTTCCCATTAGAATAAATTTTTTAAAGGAAATCAGGGCCTGGGTTCAACCTATTGATGTCAGATGTTTGTGAAGCTCCACAGCCAGGTTCTGTCATGCTCCCAAACTGTCTTGCTGCAGTCAAAGCTGTCATCAACTTTCCCCAAGGCTAATGCAAGATCAGTCTCACATATCCACCTTCAGAAATGCTGCAGTAGTCAAGTTAGTGATTTCAAAACAGGCTGATGTGTCTAATCCTCATGAATACAAATAATAGGTCTAGTCCCATTGCTTTCACTATGTATTTACTTCTAAAGGCATTAATAAAGAGATGTCACGAGGACAAAGACCTCTTTCTTCAAAGAGGGAAACAGCATCCCCGAGGTTAAGCAGTACTCACCATCAGTTAGCTCTGAAAGAGATTTGTTGATCTTCTCCCGGGTTTCCTCAGTTTTTTCTTTGAACTCCACTAATTCCAGTTCAGATGGAAAAGGCCTCTTTGTGGAGTTGACAAAGTCCTGAAAGACACAAGGTACCAAAGTTATGCTTGGTTAAATGCCATACACTCAATGGTTCTTTACAGAGCCTGCAACATCAGCGTCCCAAGCTTCACCACGGGGTAGCTGGGGAGTTTATTATGATGGACTACTCTCAAATAACAGCAGGTGACAACCAGGACACACAACTGCATTCAGTGCATCGCTCCCAAGGGTGTCTTCAGTCCAGGGGCCCACAACAGCAGCTAAAGTAACTTTGGTACCGAAGGAGTGAGCACATTGCCAGAGTTTGAAAGGATAAAGCAACCCCTAGTCCCAACCTGGGTGAGATGAACAGAGATAAAGGCCACAGGCTGCTCACATCGTGTCTGTCCTCACCAGATGAGGCATTTATTGCTGTGGATGGGTATTGGCCTTTGCTGCAGCAGAGGCTGAACAGCAGTCAATCTAGATTATAGCATCATTTAGCATAATGTGAGTTTTCTGAAACATCCTTTTTAGGCTGCTGCTGCGCTTGCTTGGGGCCCTATTCAGAGGCAACTTTGGGAAGAAAAAACCACACATTTTTCTCAGTTATTTGCAAGGTCCTTAAGTTATAAGGCCAAACAACACCTTTTTCACTTGTGTTGGTTCTGCGTCCTCAAACAGATTAAGCAAACTACAGTTTATGCAGTAATTACTTGGGTGTGGGAACTGGACACACACTTGCACCACCAACTTGCTTTAAAACTCCTCTTCTCTCCCACTTACAATGCAGAGACCTTGATGTGGCACAGAACTTATATTGCATTCAAAACTTACTGAGCCTACTGACCTAAAGCATATTAATGAAAGAATTACAAATGTTGTAATAGTTGCATAGCTTGGCGTCAAGCAGCACACTCATCCTCCTACAAACTTGCATGGCAGCAGAGAACATTATGTTGTTCATCATCTGAATCTAGTCAAGTAACTGCCAAAAATGAGAGAATTCATTTTAAATAATGTTGAAGTCTGACACTATAACTCGTCAACACGCTGGCCAAGCAACTCATAGCACAGGGGCTTTTCTGCAGTACTTACTGTGGTAGGATTAAGAGACTTGTCTACAAAGAGCCGTTTGACCATTTTCAGTGCAAAGAAAGAGCTGAGTTTGGAAACATCTGAAGTTACTGTTTGAAACCCGAAAGAAACATCTTTGACATCTTGTAAATGGAGTACCTGTTAAATAAACATAATAAAATACTAAGCATCTTTTTTTTTTTTCACTTCTTATCTAAACATTCTTAAGAGCTTAGCGAAAAATAGTGCTAGTTTGTGACCAGCGCTCTGGCTTTTTGTATTTAAGCTAACAACACAGCCCCTCACTGCTGTTACTCAAAAATCATTTATTTATTTGACATCCTCACATAAATCTAAAAACCTGATCCTACCAGAACTTTAACCAAATGTGTTTCTTTTCTGTGAGCAGTCCAAAGCAATAGACCTGTTCATGCTGTTGATGGGACTTAGCTGACTAAAACTCTGCGGTATGGCATCATAATGTTTTCACCAAACTTACATTCCTGCCCAAAAACCTGGGGCTTTTAAGCCAGATAAATGAAGGTTCCAGTTAGGCTCCTCTCCAGAAGTGGGCTACACCTTTAAAAATGCTTAACAGATCATCAAGTTTTCTGATTGCTATGACTGATACATGACATCACACAGTATTTCGGCAAAAGTTGATCAGATAACCGTGTCTGTTTTGTTAGACAAAGTATGAGCTGGAGGTAGGGCTGCTGACCCGCACACGGCCACCTCCCACTCCCGGGGACGACAAGTCCAGTTCTAGGAAGTTCTGGGGTGACCTAAAACTCACTGCTTTTAGGCACCAGAGGTGAGAGGTTCCTGCTGGTTTTGTTTGAAAATAACCCTGTAAATATGAATTGAACTTCTATGCCTGCTTATTACAAGGTCTTTGATGGTGGCTATTTCATAACAGGCGGCCTACCCAACCCTCCTCACCTGTCTCAAATTCCCGCATGAGGCATAGCAAACACTAGCGATTGTCTTTCCCCTTTGTCCCTCACTCCTGCTCTTTCTCCCTGAACACTTCATATCTTCACAGGCACAACAAATTGCTGCTCTGCTTCGGCCACCCCTCTGTGTCCTCCCTCTCCTTGCTCAGTGGGAGCAGAAGGAAATAAGCGCCCAAGGACACAGCACCAGCACATCTCTCATAGCCAAACTCCGTGGTCGTTTTCTCAGAAACAACTTTCTCAACTTATTTCCTTTTCCTCCAACACTTTAATTTCTTACCATGTTAAGCGCAGAAAGCTGCTGTGCCTGGAAATGGTTTGGGGAGAAAGCTACACTGCTGCAACTTCTCTACCTGGGACAGCTTTTAGCACAAGTTTGTTAACTTTGTTAATTCCAGAGTAAGACTGCCAATCTGGCCCCTTTGGTATCTAGTATTTAAAACCAAAGCACGAACTCAGGGGCAGGCAGAAGCTAGAAGAGATGTGGAAAACAGGAGATACTACATTCAAAAACGTACCAAGTTCTCCTTAGCATCTGTAGTCAGCACTTTTTATATACCGCTTGAGAAATGTGAAACATAAATGTGCTTGTGTAACAGAACTCCATTTGTGGATGTGTACGTTAACTTACTATGGGATGGTTCAAAGCAAATTGCAGACACAGGTGAAAATGAAATTAAGGGCAAGTTAATACTTTGAACTCTCCCATTAGAAACCCAGTGCTTTAATTTTGAAATGGTGAGGAAGCTGCAAAGTGTCATTTAACTTAATAAAAAAGAAGATCTACAGTTCATTTTTTTAATTTTATGTTTTTTTAAATTATCCTGTTTGGAAAAATCTGCAAAGCCAAGAAGACCTTTGTGGATATATTGTTTTGCACCTCCGCAAATAGCACAGGACTCATTGTAATCTGTGGCATGAGTGGGGGCGCAGGAGGCTGCGCTCAGGGGTACCTTCAGTGAATGAGGAAGTACAGGGAGGAATTCCCAAAGGAGGAAAATGTATTTAAATATGTAGAATATCCTCCAGAGCAAGGTGATAATCAGCATATAAATGCATACTGAATTTGCTTCTCATTCACCTCTAGGTAACTGCAGAAACCATGGGCACCCTCTCTGGGATAAAAAGGAATTATGCAAATCTCTGCTTACAGAGAGGCAGCAGAAGAGGCTGCAAGGCTGCCACCCTGCACCACGGAGTAAGCGTGAAAAACTGATTGCACCATGACTGCCATGCTGCATCGTGGTGTTGGAAACCCCTTGAGCACCATGAGTTGCTGGTAAGGAGAACCGTAGTTGAAGCTGTTCCCTCTTCTGCATCCGCCTCCTCTTAGCCACATTCTGGAAGAATGGGGAAATGTCAGCGACAGGGCTGCTAAGCATACTTGCTGCCGACAGATAATGGCAACATTATTTCCCATTCTATAAAGCTTAGGAATTCTTAAATAATGGAAAAAAATATCCAGCATATGCAGTGATCTTGACTAAGACTTGCAGCCATAATCAACACTATGCTAAAAGGAGACAAGGCTGTAATGCAACTCCTGAGGACTCTGCCATGTCCCCTTCTACCTTGTGCGCGTTTGAGAAAGCTTTGTATTTACGCCAGATTTTCAACCTCTTTTGCTGCGTGCATCCATGGAATGTGGAATTGTTTAGGAATTTCAGATGGATGGTTTTCAGCCTGGCTTACAAAGGAACCAGACATCCAGTAGAACGTTAACAAGAATAAATAAGAAAGCCACCTGCAAGAGCCATATAATTTTGCAGCCACAGAACAGGATAGTGACATCTTACCTTTTTCATTTGGTCTGCAGTATCACCTTTTGCAGCTTTATATGCCAGAGCCAAAGACGTTGAGGTACACAGTGGGGCAAAAATAATATTGGCTGTTTTGTCCTTCTCACATAGTTTTTTGAACATATCAACTGCAAAGGCAGTGTTTGCTAGTTGCAGAGCATCCATCGTCATTCTGAAATGGAAAAGGGAAATGAGAGATGGTTCACAGAGTATAGTTCTAGCTCCCGCTGTGGTGGGGCTGGGTCAGAGCACTGATTTCCTTACTGAACATCAGTATGGGAACCGGGCAGCTTGAACCTACAGAGAGAGAAGGGGAGGACCTGATCACCCCGAGTCAGCTTCAGAGCGCACCAGCAGCTCCTGAGAAGTAGGGAAGGTCTCATCCATGTCCAGCCAAGGAAATGTGAGTGGTTCAGTAATAGCCATCATCTTCAAGTGACAGCTGGCAAGGCCACGTGTTACATGGAGCCAGTATTTCCACTTGGGGAAATCTGAGTAGGTCAGGGTGACCCATGCATATTGAGTAAAATTGGATCACATATAAATTTAATCTGTTTTTAATTGATACTTTTAAAATGTGCCAACTTATAAGGTACTTTGCCTATGCTCTGGGCTTTCCTGGCTCTCAGACAGGCCTTTAATAGTCTCATAATCTTTCCTGTCTCTTGCTTCATGGCTAATTGTTCATTAAAGCTTTAACTTTGGTACGTGTCCTTCCTCTAAGGGATGATTCCCCATTCTCCCTAGCCTTACTAGAAGTCTCCAGAAAGCTGTCTGGTCCTGTAGGTTGAGACTGCCCTTGAAACTTAAAGGCGGCCTCCTAAATAAATACTGCTATGTGCCCACTCATCACTTACACTGTTTTAACTGCAAATATTTTCCTAGCCATTCTTAATAACTGCAGTTGCCACAGAGCTGTTAGATGATCTGTGCAGTGAGGAATGGGGTGGGTGGGTGGTGCCCAAGGGACAGTTGCTGCAGCCCACACTCTGGGAAAGCCAAGGAGCATTCCCATCTTCCAGGTTGCTTTCACATACCTGCAATTGTACTTTGGTGTAAGCACGTTTTGGTAGATTCAAGGTAACAAGGGTAAACAACAGAATTTCATTCAATAGCACAAGTCTTACTTTAGACCAGCAAGCACACAGAAGACGATCCCTTTGGTATAGTGAATTTGATACTACTCTACCCCCAATATCATGTATCCCTAAAAAAAGCAATTTGTTAAAATTGGTGTTAAACAGCTCCATAAAGCTATTGACAGAGACATACAGGAAATGGAAAAGATGAGTGTTTGGAGACACTTCCAAAGGTATAAGATTTTGCACAGAACCTAAAAGGTATAGCCAGCATTCACACTCTCTAGGAAAAATGGCAAAATAGTGGAATAAATATGGTGTGGAGGGGTGATTTTAAAAGGTGTGTTCCTATCCAGGCACATACCTATCTATCTGCATTTGCATTTCAAGCTCTGACACTGAAGATCTAGGGGTCCTATTTTACCCTATTACAAAAAGAAAAGGCAGTTATTTCTTACATTGGTAGGTTTGCTAATCTTTTAAGAAACACCTTAGGAACAGGGATTTCTCTCCAATAACTGTCTCCTTAATACTGCAGTCTTAAACATTTGCTTAGCTAGTTCGTATCATTTACATCCCAGCCAGGAAAGATCTCACTGGGTGAGAGCAGCAAGACATGAGAAGCCAGAAAGGTGAAGAGGGAACATATGGGCAGGGAATTGTCTTCAGCGAAGTACCTTTCTTGACCATTCACTCTCATCCTGGTTTGGAAAGGCATTTAGAATGAGAACAATCTCCTATTTGACTGCATGTGTCATACTGCCCAAACTTAGTTGGCCGCCTGACACCAGTGTACAGAGACGCTGTGGAGCAGACATGGTACTCGACAGTAGTGAATGACTTCCAAATAATCCGTGGTATTTATACATTTTTATGGGAGTAAGAGAATGGGTGCATAATTTGCCTGTGACACGGTAGAGAAAACACTCTGATTTACTTATAAAGCCCTGTTTTCAAACATTGGGATACATATTTAGCAAAGGCCACCTGGTTAGTTAACACCAGAGGATCTGTCAATCGAGATGGCCCTGCCCAATCAGAACTTTTACATGCTGTGGAAGGGGATAAAGCCATTGCAGTGCACGTGAAAAATAGGTTAGGGAAAACAGTTTGGGTTATTCCTGCCATGGGCCAAGGCAAACCCATCCTTGCGATTGCTTTAGCTCAAGGGCCTGGGTGCACTTGGTGGTTGCTGCAAGAGGTTGGGGAAGTGTGTATCCCCATGTGTACCTCATGGAGATTTGATTTTGTGTGAGAATAGCCAGTTAACTAAACTGTATGATATTAATTGCTAATTTACCACCATATGTCATCACTACTATGGTTGCTGTATGCTCTATGAATAGTATTATAGTAAGAATCGCCCAAATTAATGAAGAATGAGCTTTGATGAAACTGAGCAAAGTGCAAAATGATGATGGAATCAGAATTGACTTCAGCAATTGGTTCCTGGTAACTTTCTTGAGATTGACATCTTCACCCCGCAGACCGCAGGCATGGAGCATGCCAGATACACCAGCTGCGAGCTCCAGATGCAGCATGCCACAGCTCAACACCACACATACCAACTCTCCTGCTCCAAAAGACTGTTACGACAGTTGGAGCCCAAAGTTATGGACTAAATGAATTTTAGAGGGATAGCCCACAGACTAAGGAAACTATATCTGTATATGTGTGTGTGTGTATATATATTCCAAAGACAGGAAAGTGGTGGTGACTATGAAAAGTAAAAAACCCAGGAATTATGTAATTTATATGGAATAAGGGGTGGATACTGTCCTGGTTTCAGCTGAGAAGGAGTTAATTTTCTTTCTAGTGATTGCTGTGAAAGGACAGTCAGGAATACCTATTGGTTTCAGCTGTTCCTAAGTGATACTTACACCATTTAAGGACTTTTTTCAGCTTCCCATAGAAGAATAGAGAAAATGATGGAATAGCCAATGAAATACTCCACATGGCAGTTGTCATGCTCAGTATATAAATGGGAGTTAACCAGGGGAGGCACCAATCCATGATCCCTGCTCAGGACAGTGCCAATTCACATAGAGGTGAGAGTGACCTGTGTTATTATTAGTAGTAGTATCATAATCATGTTTCCTCTTCTATTATTGTTTCTATTAAACTGCCTTTATCTCAACCCACAAGGGGTTTCTTTTCTTTATTTCCCCTCCTTTTTTTTTTCTCTTTTCCCCTATCCCTTCTTAAGGGGGAAAAGGGGAGGGAAGTGAGTGAGTAGCTGCGTGGTTCTAGTTGCCTGCTGGGGTTAAACCATGACAAGAAGGCCTTTTACAAAATAAATGCTTTTATTTTTATTTTAATTAACTTATACATGTTCTTAGATCTATATGGTAAAGCAACTGGTTTATTTGGCAACTGAGTTTTTTGGGCCTAAAAGATGCTGTACAAAAGGTTACTGAAATGCATGGCACAACATAATTAAGTGGAAAAAAAAAGATACTGGCATAAACCCAAGGCTTATTAAATCCGTGTTTGAAAAGCACACCTAACCAGCACTGCACCCTTGCAAAATGTTCTGACTGTTGGTATTAGCAACAAGCTGTTTGCTAACAAATCCCCTCCCTCTGAAAAAAAAAAAGGGACTTTGTCTTGAAGAGGGGACACATTAAATACATATCACTGAAGAAAGTTATTCCCTGTCATGGTTTTGGCTGGAATAGAGATAGATACCTTTCTTGCTAGCAGCTGGTACAGTGCTATGTTTTGGATTTAGGGAGAATAATGTTGATAGTGCACTCTTGTTTTCAGTTGTGGCTGAGCAGTCAAGGCCTTTTCTGCTCCTCACGCTGTCCCACCAGCAAGCAGGCTGGGGGTGCACATGAAGTTGGGAAGAGACACAGCTGGGACAGCTGACCCCAACTGACCAAAGGGATATTCCATACCATATGATGTCATACTCAGCATATAAAGCTGGGGGAAGAAGAAGGAAGTGGGGGAACATTCGAAGTTACAGTGTTTGTCTTCCCAAGTGACTGTTACGTGTGATGGAGCGCTGCTTTCCTGGAGATGGCTGAGCACCTGCCTGCCCATGGGAAGCAGTGAATGAATTCCTTGTTTTGCTTTGCTTGTGTGCATGGCTTTTGCTTTACTTTTTAAACTGTCTTTATCTCAATCCGCAAGTTTTCCTTATTTTGCACGATTCTTTTCCCCATCCCATTGGTGGGGAGGGGGAGAACTGAGTGAGCAGATGCATGGTCCTACTGCATGGCTGGGGTTAAACCATGACACCCCACGTACACAGAAATGCGGAGGAGTATGCTTTACATGCTTTGCCAGAATCCTGAATTCAGAATGGGTCTGGCCAGACTTGTCCATCTTCCAGTAGTTTGGCAGTGCCCAGCAGCTGCTTGGTAAAGAGAGATTATCCATGTGAGATCCCGTTTTACAGTGTCAGCAGGTGTCAAGTTGATGTCAGAGTGAGGTTCAGGAAATGCGTCTCAGAGATCTTATGGGAGTACAGGGAGAGCTAAGCGCCGGCCCAGCACTGCAACCACCTATCATGTTTACGTAGTCACAATTTCTCACCCATGAGAGCAACTAATTGCCAGAAAAGTCAAGCTTGGCAGAAGCCATGGGCTCAGCACACACCTTTAAGGAGGAGAGCTTTGGGCAGAACAGTGGCAACAGGCAGTTAAAGCAAATTTGAAGGACTGAGAGTGCTGCTGAGGGAGTAACTTGCTACAACAGAGGCAAAGGAGCAAATGTAAAATCATCCTGCAAAATGCCTCTCTGCAGTTGCTCCTCCCAGACGTGCACCTTTGTGCCTGTGCATGTCTTAAACTCCCTTGCACAGGTTCCCTATCTTAGCTTCCCAATTAACCTTTCACACATGAACACATAATACATACATAAACTTTGTCATCTTCTCTCTCTCCACACAACCTCCCCAGCTAAAATTTTGAAGATGTGGGGCAAGTACAAACTTCCCAGGTATTTCTTACTCAGGAGCTGGTGGAAAATTACCCAGGGAACCATGAGTGTGTCATTCAACATCTACCACCCTCAAGAAGATAAATAGTATAGAGAATATCACAATGCAGAATGAGGCATGCAGTTCACCTGAAAAAATCTTATTTGCTAGTGTGGGAGTATATCATTCTTTAGTGCTGGATGGCCTGATATTATTCAACTTAGGCCTTTGAATCTTGCTTACAGGCTAAAAATCAATATGCAATCATATCCACTTCAAATTCTTCTTGTTCCTTTCTGGATTAATATTGAAAATTCTATGCTGTCACTCTAACATTAGTATTTTCAGTTATATTGGCAAACCTAGGGTCATTTTAAGGTGTGTACGTGCTACCTGCATTTCACTTCCTTGGGTTGCAAGAGATTCAGAGTAAGAAAATAAAATAGGAAATGTTGTGAAATTGAAGGAAACTTTTCTTCCTTATGCCAGTGAAAAGTTATACCATGGCTTAAAACTTCTTCTTTCCTTACTTCATTGCTAAGTCTGATACTGTTCATGTTGGATCATTTTCTACAAAGTTTTGATGTTCTTTTTCAGCGAGGAAAATGGGAGGTACTTTGCGGTGAACCTTCTGTTTACCTTTTGTTCACCCAGTAGCTACTGATACTCTCAAAGCTTCTTTTGTGCTGAGTGAAACCATTTCTGGTGGTCATAAAGCTCTCCATTCTTATAATTTCTTTCTTGTAGTGCTACTATTGAAATAACACCAATTCAGGACATTTTGTCAGGAAAAAAAGCTCAGTTTCACCTTTAAATTTGAATGATTGGCTCTCCTCTTTTCCACCATCTTTTTCAAGTGCACCTGGTCAGTCAGTTTTTATGCTCCATTTATTAACTATGTATGATATTTAGGAGCTCATGATGTTCATATGCTTGTAAAGAATTTACTGTATGAAATATTATAAAAATTTAAATCTCTTCAAAGCCCTGAGTGTGCCAAGACTTGTGAGTCCATTAAAGCTGGCTCCAGCCAAGTGAGAAGGGCTGAGGCTCACATCAAGAGCAAAGCTCATTAGGTGCCCAGAAATCAGATGCAGCTCTTGAGTCAGTAATCACAGGGAACCCTCAAACAGGGAGGAGTCAAAAAATTGAAAATGAAATTTTAAAAAGGCCTGCTGCATGGATTCTTGCTGAGTCCCTCCTTTCCCAGGAAAGCAGTATGTCAGCGTTTCCAGAGAGCCCCGCGGCACTGGGGGCAATCTTCTAAGCACAGGTAGCTTGTGATCCACCCAGCTTTGCTTAAAACTGTGACTCTGCCACAGCGTTAGAGAAACACTTTCAGATACAGAAGGGAGCTGAAAGGCTACTGAACCAGTTTAGAAAAACCTGACTTAAACTCGTTTATGGGTATAAGACACCATTTTTGCTTAGTCACGCCTGAATGCAACAGCAACAACAACAAAACCGGAAAAAACAACAACAACAACAAAAAACCACCAGAGAGGCTGTTTACTATCTGCTTACTAAATGAAAAGCTAAATATAGCTTATCTTTTAAAAATATAATCAGGAGAATAGCAATGTCTGTGTGGAAATATCTGACAAGTCAAGTTAGCTATATGGTAGGGATAATCTGATAAAGCAGAACAAGTACTTATTTTATTTTTGTCTTGGTTAAGCAGTCCTTCCAGGAGAAGACACCGGTGGCAGATAAAGCATGGGCAGTGCTGGACATTCATTGCTGGGGGGCTGTATCGGGTTTACAGCTCAGGAGCTGTGAGTGCCAGCGTTTTAGTCTCTCCAGTTCAAACAAACTTCCACCAAGAGGATAAATGATATGAAACAGCCCACGCACACATTTCACAAGTGAGGCATTAATATTTGAAACTAGCTCAAGCATTTAACATCACCCCACTTCAGCTCTTTCTTGCCAAACACAAAATATAAAGGAAATAAAGAACTTCTGTGAGCCTTTTCTTCTTACTTCTACACAAATGACAACTCTCCACCTGGCAGACTACCTGTCTAGGCAACAAGAACACAATTTCCTTTGAACAGACATTTCTTTAAGGAACACAAGACATCAGACTGATCTGGGACCAGAGTGTCTTGTACGGCTGGGGAAAAAGCTCTGTCAGCAATACAGCAGGGAAAGTCCTTCCAGGAAGGAAGGAGAGAAACGAGCCACCACAATACGCTTTGTTGTGCCTCAATAGCCAGTAAATTCTTCAAACTAAATGGTCACACTGGAAATAAAGGGGTAATTACTGGACCTAAGTTCCTGCCCTTTACTTTAAACAAGTGCAGATTAGTCACTTGATTAATAAATCAAAGGAAACAGAGCAGAGCATACACACCTCTGCAGAAAATGAGAACATTCCTCTGTGACAAAGACTTTAAAAAGTCTAAATCCTACTTTGACACATTGAGCATTTTCACAGCATCATACACAACCTGCTTTTTCTGGCATGAGGAAAGCCATTTCCAATAAACCATCATATTTTAATAATTCCTAATGCCCTTGCTGCCTCAACTGCCAGATCCTCTTCACCGCTTCCAATGAATCTGTGCAGCAGGAAGAAACACAGCATGGCAAATGCAGCAATTTTAGGATGAAACCAAAATATTGTAGTTTTTGAAGGCTTTTTTTCTCCCTTAATTCCACATGATATCTTTTTGTACAAATTTCCTTATCACACTCCCTCTACTCAATTATGTTTCACAATGGAGATTTGTTAACCATTAGTTAGGCATTAATAAAAGTATCAGAAGAAGAAAAATAGCTGTACTTACTTTGCAAGGCTATAATCCTGGTAAATGAATCGATGAAATGGGTACAGCACGAAGAACTAGCTACCTGTGGTGAAACCTGGCCGAGCAGAAGACTCTGTTAGCTTGCCTGCTCATTGACACCACTCCCACTTTCCCAACCTTAATTTGTGCGCACACACACTCCCTCTCACTCTCGCTTTCTTTTTTTTTTTTTTTATTTTCCCCCACCTTAATCATTCTTCATGGCAACTCCTACTTTGGAGGAGGAAAATGATTCACACCAGAGCTGTCTTTGCCTGCCCAGCTACTGAAGACAACAACAAGCTCCAGCAGGAAAGAGCAGCCTTTGTGCGTTGCCTTCAGCAACTGCAGTACAAAAGGCACCAGACAAGAATGAACGATGACTACGAAGGAGAGAATACAGGAGTGGATGAGCAATTAGAAGACCTCCTGAGCAAAACCAGTACTCCAAGTTACATTGGAACTGCCGCTATTTGCAGAAAAAATTGTAATTGTGAAAAGATGCCCAGGAAGACAACCAAAACGTGTAGGAGTGCGTAGCAAGGCGCTTTGCATCTGTATATGCATTAAGACAGTGTCTTAACTCTACCTTTGCAAGCAGCGTACGTGTGTATTTGGTTGCATTAAAAGCCCAAGGCCAGACTGGAATTAACGCTCAAGGAAAAATATCTTCCCCTCTTATTGCTATAAAGCAGGAGCTTCCTCCCACTGGCAAGGCCCTTTGCAGAGGAGCAGCCTTCCCTGCTACGCTGTCCCCAGAGGTGGGAGGGGAACAGAAAGTCCTATCCCTTCATCTCCAGGATGGAGACCACTGGGTTCATGTCATACAGTTCACGTTACTATTGATAAACATGATGGGGATGGGAGAAGAAAATGAGAGGAAGAGGTGATGGTGCAGCCCACCAAGACTATTTTCATTTGAAAGACACATGCAGTCCTTAGCAAAGAAGAGGTAGCCAACCCCTACCAACACCATTCCCTGGTCGGGCAGCAGCAGGGAACACCAGCAAGTACTCCCCAGGAGGCCACGGCTACACTTCAGACCCCATGAGGAAATGGTGTGCCACACCACAGGCACACCTCAGGTTCACACCTCAGTAACCCCAGGTGGCCCCGCATAGTTTTAGGCTACAAAGGGTAAATGCAAGATAATTGAGTTTGCTTTCAGGTTTGCAGTGCTGGCGTGTCCGGCTGCCCAAATGAAAGGCTTAGAAAACCAAAGGATGTGTTTTCATTGACACAGTGCCTCCTTGGTGACAGCTGTTATCTCCTGGAACGACACGTTTCTGTTTTGCTTTGAGCATAAGTCACTCCACACCACAGCGCCTTGATCAGATCCCACCCATATTTCCTTCCAAAAGGCTCCTAAGCTCTTACCAACCAAAGGAAATTATAATACACTTTCTGCTGTGATGTAGATGGGGTTCACCTTCCATCATTACCAGACAGAAAATTTAAAATTTTTCTGCTTTGCCATAAGTGAATTCATAACAAAGACAGGGTGTGGACATGTTTAAGCAATTAAAATAAGATATAGGGCAGCTGGCTAAACTGTGCCACCTGGGCTATCATTGTTATCCAATTACGCCTTCTGTAAGAGAAATTTTGATGAAAATCCACAATAACATTGGCTGCCAGACTCTTCTCAGATGTCTGCAGGTGATCTAAAGACAAAAATTGCCATGTCTGCAGGACCAAACTTTCCTTCTGACCCGTGTCTACCAAGTAAGACCACTGTGGAGTGGCTCAGGAGCTTCTGGATAAGCTGCAGGGAGAGGGACAACAGCCCAACTGCCTTGACAGAGGCAGCACAACTCACTAGGTCCACTTCCTTGCTGGTGATATGTGGGAAATACAGATGTAAGTAGATGCATCAGTTTCTTATAAAGGCTGGGCAGTGGAAAAGGGAAAGGACTCTACATCGCCAAGCTGGAGGTTTGTAAACATCACTTACCCTCCACTGGATAACTGCCCTTTGACAGCTGAGGTCTGGCACTACGTAGCTGTACAGAATCCTTCAGCCTGACCTACTTACTGCTGAGAAATTAATTGTTTCTGGCCATGGCGCCATGAAACTAATAATCAGTGCTGGAACTGTGATGCTTCAAATGAAGGAGTCCACACTGGTACTGGCAACTGAGTGGCTCAGAGGGGAGTCCTGCTTACCCTGAGAATGGATATTTTTGGGTTCATTTGCTATTGGAGGTAATGTTAAACTAACTGTGACTTCCCAGTGGCTTCTTATTTGTATTTATGGGAATTTCTGACATATGACTGAGCCTTACCTGGAAGACGTGGAAAAGTAGAAAAAGCTAACGTGAAAAGTAGAAGATGCTTAACTTCAGGTAACTGAGGTTTGCAAAGGACAAGAAGTAAAGCACTTCTCCTGCAGTCCAGGAACACTCTTTCTCAGTCTGAATGAATGACAAGTAGTTGCATCAGCTTCTCCACCTCCTGCATTTACCTTTCACTAAATTAGTCTTGTTCAATTTAATCTCAAAGTATTTTCAACGCACACCTATTATGACCTATATTTCTATCACCAAGTTAAAAAGAATGATAGAACAAATAACAGGATTTCCCCTTATCAAAGAATCAAAACTATGTTTAAGCACCCTGTGAGTTGGACAGCTTCCACTGTGATATTACCTCAGAAAAATAAGGTAAAAAAATAAGGTAGAAACAATGAGGGTGTGATATGGACACTGATTATTTAAATTGGAATCCTTGTAACTCAGACAAGTTGCAGTCTACTGACAAAGTAATAACTGGGCTTTTGTCCCCACTCCTCCAGGTCTTCAACAGCCCAAGGAAAAACACAAAGACCTCGCTGGACACTAGGATCCAGCAGTTACACGTGTGTGTCATCACCTATGAACCAGCAAGCCAGACACGCTTTGTTGCAGAAGGGCTGCAACCAGCCAGGTGACTCTCCATTTACTCAGCCTGCTTTCTGCCCTCGCTCCCCAGCTCTCCCCACCACTCCCTCTGAGCACCTCCTCCGAACGCTGTTCCTACATGCTGCTGGAAAGGAAAAAAAACACCCTCCTTCTCTCCACTCTTTGAATAAGCTCATTTTGGGGGAGGGAGTACTCTTGCTGCTCAACACAGCATGGAGAACTATTTCAACTATTTCAGAGACTCAAAGCGTCCACTGTAGTCTTCTTTTTTTTTTACCCCTTCCCCCAAACTCACTAATGCTCAGTGCATGTCTGATTGCAACTAACGCTGTCATGTTATGGACACCACATGGGAAATGATCTGCAAGTGGGGCTGAATAATGAACAGAACAAATTGGTGCATTCTTTCTATGCTGAGTGTCATGAAAGGTCTTCTAATCAAGTTACAGCTTTCACAGTAAGCTTTGGATCTTGCAAGGAAGCCAATGATAGGAGGTCATTTGTACACTTTTATTTTGATACTGTGACCTACAGTTTTAATACAACTAGAAAAATTCAAAGGGCAAGACTGCAGTGTCTCTCAACAGGTATACACAGCAGAACTTTCCATATTCCTCACATAACATGGGTCTAGATTACAATTTAGCAACAGGAATAAGCCATAGCCAAAATGTTTTTCATTTTCATAAGAAATACTAGCAAAGATCAGACCAACAGTTAGAAACCACAAGTTAATCTGAAACTAAAATAACACTTGCAATAATAAACTGTAATTCTGTGGTTCCATTGAGAGAGACACAAACCAAACAGTAACAAGCTGTCTCTCTTTTCCTTCCCAAGGCATTTGCACTGATACGCATAAAGGATGGCGTCACATAGCAACACTCTGATTCAACGTGTATGATAGCAATTCAGTTTTCTTCAGACATGTCTGCTGACGTAGAAGTATTACTCAACTGTGATTACGTCTAATAACAGACAGGAAATTAATTTCTCATACTCACATGTGCTCACTTTTGGGTTGTTTTTTTTTTAGCAAGGCTGCTCTGGACTGGGCTATACATTTCACTGGGAAAAAAAATGAAAGAGGCAACCAAACAGCTGACAGCTTTCAGTGAGAACAAAGCCTTTAATGTGGCGAATGGGAAATGAATGATTCTGTGTGTTGGAATCAGGTTGTTGAGGATCTGACTATTTTCCCTAAAGGTGTAGCTCCCAACACTTAGCATAATGCTTGGTGTAATACAAATAAATCAGTTTAATAAAGAAATAGATTTGACTGACAACTTGGAAATGCCTGTGAAAATAGACTCACAATACGGCTAGGAAGTCAAAATATAAGAGGAAATACATATATATGAAAGAGAGAAAAAGCCCTGACACATTATTGTGAAAATTTATCTTTTTCCCACTGTACGAAGACAAAGATCAACTCCTGTGAAACAAAAGCAGAGAGGCGATGCTTTGGACTAATCGCTTCTCACTAAAGGATCTCTGATCCACTCCTTCCAGGAGGAAAAAATTTTGAAACCATCCCTGTGTGCACTGCTGGTTCGGGGTGCCATCTCATGGGGACACAAATCATAGTCCTTTTCCTTTGTCACTGATATCACAGTTACTGCACGAGCTTCCTTTGCCAAGCTAGAAATATCACTCAAAAATCACCTGCCTTACGTTAGTCCCAGAAAAATGAAAACACACTCTTTTCGTCATGCTTCCTCAGTCATTTTTTTTTTTTTCCATTTAGCGATATTTTCAAATCTTTGAAGTGCCACTCCCTCATACTGTTCAGGTGAATGGATTCACCTTAATGAAACCACCTTACCAGGGGAGCACTGTTACTAAGGACGCTTTCTCTACATATCCACAATTTCTTGTGCTTGATTATGGATCTGTTGAGGACCTCAACTAGTGAATTACTGGCAGCATAATAGGCCATCGGAAAGTTCCTGACTGAGCATAGGAGCAATTTTAGAATTATCGTCCTTCAAAAATAAAAAATCTGTATGGCGATAGTAATGCTCCTGTGAGTAGATCAATGTAGATATTCTAAAGAGAGAGGAGATCACATTGACATAAGGTAAATTAGAAGAAGTACCTTTCCCTAGGTACCAGTCAGTAAAGGGACCAATCACTCCTGTCCCTCAGACACCAAACTAGTTCTAACTCAGAGCTTCAGCAGTTTCTGGAAGGGATTACGCAACCTTCACTACCCACTGTAGCAGACCTGGACTCCGACGCACACCTTCCCTTCCAGCTCTGTGTTTGTATTACTCCCTTAAGTGTCTCTTTATAATGTGCCGAGGAGGGGGGTACGGGAATTAGGGACTTTTTCCCTCCTTTCTTTTAACCATTGTCATCAGTAGATGAGTCACTTTATTCTGTAATCCAAGTAGTTATGTGTCTGTGTGATTAACATGGGTGAAGGCACACACTTTCCCAGAGCTGCTTATTGCAGTTTCACAGCCTGAATATATGCATGTTAAAGGAGACTAAAAGCTTAGAATCAATATTTGCTGAAGATTTCACTGCAAATGAGCGTCCCTTCACAGGCTGAATTTTCTCCTGTTGTGTGTTTTCAGTGGAGGATGGCGTGAAGGCCGTTGTTGATACCTGAATGCAGCTAAGGTGAGGTGTCAACATGTTAATTCTTGCTTCTCCAGTTGGTATTTGGCAGATCTGTTAAAGGCAAACAAATCACAGTGCGAATTCTTACGCACCACTTGAAGGAACACACCCTGCACATTGTCTGTATGATCAGTAAATTACAAAAGTTATACCTGCAAACTTATCTTGACTTCCAGACACAAAATTTACAAATAATGGTCCAAAACTCCAGTTAATGTAAACTGATTTGTGCCATGAAACACAATAACATTAACATTTATATAATAGAAGTAGGACATAAGGATGTAATTAGGTCTCTGGGGACTTCTGGCAATGCAAATACCTATCCATCTGTCTGCCTAGGTCAAGATTCAGAGCCCACTGCAAAGGTGGCTGCTGACTTCAGCGGGTTTTGGGTAAAACAGGGCAACAGACTTGTTAGTGAGAATTGTATTGAAAGGTGTGGAGAAAGTGGAAGGATTATAGACAGCTTACAGTAGAATAACAGCCTGGTTCAAAGAGCTTCCTGCTTGACATGAAAATTATTCTGCTAAGAGTGGCTTGGATGAAGAGGAAATTAAATGTCTTCTCTATCCAGTTTCTGCTCCTTTCCATACAAGGCCTAATTAAAAGGCTCAGGGATTAATAAAGAGGGATCTAAGAGGGAAATGCTGGCCCAGAAATCTAGTGCAGACAAGATTGCAGCAGCTGCACAGCCTGCTATTCCCAGTACAGCTGCTGGCCTTTGGTGGTTGTGGGACTTGTGCTTCCCTGAGCCTGTGTAAGTGAGAGGAGCAACAGCAAGTGTCTTACCGCCGCGGCACTCATCCTCCCATAACACCACCACTGCATCTTCTGTAGTGTGGAAAGGGGGAACATATTGGTTGGAAGACACCTTGGACGGCTCCATTTCTTCCAACCCTCCCATGAATTAAAGAACTGTGAGATTTTTTCTTCTTTAAGCTCTTCTGCAGTTCTAAAGCAGAGGGCATGTTTAGATCCTTACTTCTTAAGATACCATTTTGAAGAAAATGACAAGACACTCCACCATTTAGAAGAAAAATTATTTGACGGAGGTGCAGTATAGTCTCGTCCCAGAGCAGTTCTCTTCCTCTTTATCTCCCTATTCATTCAGACTGCAAGCTATTCAGTAATTTTGTAAACACTGCTCTCTACAGTCACATACGCAAAAATCACTTTGAATTTAGCAGGAGAATAAAGTGCTGGAAGCATCAGAGGTAGCACCTCAGTTTTTAAGCTTACTCATGCAGTATGACTCTGATTTGCAACAGCTAAATTCAGTTATTCTGCTGTATATTGAAATGGCAAAAATTATCACCCTGTCATCTGTGTAGAGTAGTCTGGTAATCCTTTTAAAATAACTTACTGGAACTGTTTTTCTGCTTCTCGTTGCCTAACACAATTTAGATTTCTGGTATTCTGGCAACAGTAAACACTACAGGCTTTCAATTGCAGAGAAGAGCAGATCCCCAGAAAGAAAATCTGGGTCAACTCACAGGTTTGTGTCTTTTTAAGACAGTGAGACACAAGCTGTGACAACCAGCTGGCCTGAACCTTTGTGTAACACAGGCTGCAGAACCTGATCAACCAATTTTATGAGACCCATGGTTTCTCTTTGGATTACAATATCTATTTTTTTAAAATCCAGCAGTGATTAAAAAAGACGCCCCCAGGTGATGAAAGCATTTACAGTATCCTTGGGAGTCATTCCAAAGATTCTACAGTTCATCAAAATCTTAAATGAAGGCAACGTGAAGCAATCCAAAGTTCACAGTCCAAACTTGAAGCTTTTTAAACTCAAACAAACATTGGCTGGGGAACATTTTTTCACTTTGTTGTGCAGAAAATCCTGTTGCCAGAGGTCGATGTTCACAAAGGAGACGGAGGAGTCCTGGAAAGACTTTATTTGAATAAAGGGAGAGTCCACTGGGGTGTATCCCTGTGGGGTCTCTCCATTTGCTGGAGGACGCAGCCTCCATTTTATCCTAATTCCCTGGCCACATACAACCCTCTTCCTTTCCCCATTGGCTGAGGTACTTGGAAGGTACAAACTTCTCGATCCGCCTATTACATAAAAGTTTAACTTTTGCAGTTTTTCAATTGTCTAACTTTTGCATTTTCAATTAATTCCCCTATTTTTCGGTTATCTCACTCCTGCAATTTCAGTTAACTTCCCCATTTGTGAAGACGCTCATCCCTATTTTATCACCTGTTTGTGTAGACGCTCTTACCCCTATTTTATCACCTGTTTGTGGAGACACTCTTATCCCTATCTTATCATTAACAATAAAATCTCTGAAGTGAGCAGGGCTGTAAGCCTGTTAAACACTGTGACTGTGAAGACACTTCAAAGAAAAATGCTGCTACACCAAACTCAACAATGCATAGCACAAAATCTCGCCTTGAACTCATACATGGGTAGAAGAGTTGGCAGTTCCAGCTGGCAAAATTGCATATCTTAAATGAACACAAGTCAGCTGATACAGCCCTGAAACCACATCTGCTCAATGGTGCATGAAGTCATCATTGAAGAGATTTTATTCCATTCAGTCTCAATGAGTTAGCAAAACCTAACACACGAAATGCTGTGCAGAGAAGACCTAGGTGAAATGTTTGTCCGAGGCCTGTATACAGAATGCCAATGCAAGTGTCCCTTTTTGGTGAGTTCATGATGAAGAAAGCCTCGGAAATTCCCAGCTTATGCTGTATAGGGCAAATGCTATCCTTGAAGACAACACAGGCAAAGCTAAGAAAAATATTGTTTCAGATTTCATTTTTGTTCCT
The DNA here is from genome assembly GCA_013399435.1 of Arenaria interpres. Taxonomy (NCBI): domain Eukaryota; kingdom Metazoa; phylum Chordata; class Aves; order Charadriiformes; family Scolopacidae; genus Arenaria; species Arenaria interpres. The sequence goes on from VXAK01018651.1 coordinate 378,011, forward strand.
GACAATTTCTGTCGGTACTCATGTAACAGTAGAAAAAAAGTCCTGAAAATCACTATGCTAAATGATGGTCAAAATCCATAGAAGTACTGCACTGTATATTTCACAATTTAAGAAAATAAGCTACATTTTTATTTCTGTGCTGTTGTGGTTTAACCCCAGCTGGAAACGAAGACTACAAACCTGCTCTCTCACTCATAGGGTGTCTTCAAGCATTTACATATTTTGAGTTTCCAAGTTTAAAAAATAAACCAGAAGTAACGGGAAAAATAACGTAACTAAGAAACCGAAAGAATTTAGCTCAAAAGATACAAATTTAGATTTTCTTTTCCAGAGAGGCACAACCAGACCCATTACCGTATTATGCCAGAAAACATATTGCCACCATCGACCACAGACTTTGAATGTCTTCCCAGTGAAATAGATGAACAAGACCGAGGTCTACCAGCAAGCTTCACATTCTCTCAAGTCAGACTGTAAAAGCAGGAGATGGAAGAGGAAATGTTAGTTTTTGAATGCCAGTTATGCAGAAGATGATTTCGTCTTCTGAACTTGGTTTAATCTGGATTCTTCTCAACAACTTGTGACCCCATGGCCGTGCCCAGCCATGCCAGGGCTGTGTCTCACCCTGCATCCCTCTATGGGGGATGACCCTCACCCCACCCATGGGCCCACATCCCAGCCCAGCCTCAGTTCATCCCCAGGGAGGTGCTCGATGCCCAGGGCTGGGCCTGCCCCTGGCTGCCCTGCTCTTGGGCTGGGGTGGTGGGATGGGAAATTGCCATGCCTTGACCCACCCAAGAAGCCACCTCAGCTTAGACTTGCTCAAGGAACTGATGAATCCCACAGAACAAAATCTAAAACTGGTGGCTGGTGGTAAGAGCAGCATGTTGTCCCATCTGCAGACTACTAAGTCTGGTGTGCAGGAAGGGACGGGTGGCACGTGGCCAGGAAGTGTGACCAGCAACACTCAGGTCGGGGAAGAGCTGGGCATGGAGGAAATGCCTGCCCAAAGGCCACTTCTCCCTCCCCTGCACCTGTGCCAAGCCTGCAGGGTCTCCTAGAAGAGCTGAGGTTGTCCAAGGAAGCCTCTGCCACTCCCACCCACTGCTTTTATCTCCACAGACACAGGGGAGAGCCTGGAGGTCCAGTCTCAGGTGCATGAGCTCATTGTGTGTATAGTGAACAGGATCAGGGTAATGTAATGAGACTTGGACAACCTGAATTTTACCTGCCAGTTTTGTTACTGACAGCCTTTTTAACCTAGGTCAGATTGATCTTTCTGCATCATTTCATCAGGTCAAAAAACATAGAAAAATAGAAAAATCCTGCCTTTCTTGTCTGTCTTGCTTACCTACACTGGTAAGTTACAGCAATGATTTCCCCTACCTGCATGGCTCTTATGTCATCTAATTAATAGTGAAGTCTCACTCTGATACCAACATTAGTCATCCCTAGCCACCTCTCAGCTGCCACAGCGGAGGAGAATCACACATATGAGGTCTGGCTGTGCTGCAGCCTGGCTGTTATATTGATGTATCCATCTATTCTCGGCCCAAGGTGTTCACACAACATGCAGTCTGCATGTTCCTTCCTTCCATACCAAGAGAAGCCAGCAGGAAGCATTCTTCATGACAACTTGCTCAGCCTCAAGTAACATGGGAGATCATGCGTGCCTGTGCCACCTAACGTCCTAGCAACGTGAGTAACAATGCCCCAGGCAATTAGGAGATGGGCTTACTTGAGGCCAATAGGTACCTATATTAACATCTTTAGTATGCTTTATTTTCATTACACTTAGTTGTACACAATCATTATGATATGGATTCTAATGTATGGTAACACAGGAACTGCAGCAGTGGGAAGTGTTAGAAAAGGTGACTGTACTTGTCCCTCAAATTGAAGTAGTACCCTTCACGTGACACTTCATTAGATCCTCAGGAATTAATCTTGATGTCATTACTCAGCATTCAGTCAGTCTTCCCTTAAGCAAAACTAGCTGCAAAGTCAAATTATAGTAGGAATACTGCAGGAGTAAGACTTAAGAAGTACAAGATTTAGCCTGTTATCTGTAAAGACACATGTGCCTTTTCTGTTGTTTTTGTGGGTTTTTTTCCCATCTCACTCACATCCACAGAAACCAGTTGTTATTCCTGGAGTTTCAGAAGTCAGTTGAGTGTGACTGGAGAGGCATTTACTATTTACACACCTGGGTTGTACTTATTGGTTTAGGCCAAGGTCTAAAAGCTAAATACAACATTACAGATTTGAAAATCATAGGTAGAGATGACACAGCCAGAAATATTAGCAACAGGAATGTATTTGAGAATACTCTGATGCACTTATCAGAACCAGAAGGTAAGGACAGAAGGGAAATTAGATCCCCAAGGAAGTGTTTTAGATAAAACGTAGATAAAAAGTAGACCAAAGGCTCTATAATGGCATAATCGACAAGGGTTAAAAAGCTGTTTTTACCTCATACTTTGAAGATGGTATTAGGAATAAGAAAGAAATGGGTCTGTGATTTTAACATACAGAGTTTTCTTGAGCACTTCACACCATCAGATGTTATGCTTGAATGCTGCTGACAACACAACTTTAAGGTTCCTTTAGAAATTATCGGCTCATCTGTCACTTGGCCAATTTCAGTTGCCTTTTGTGACAAATTCAATAAACTGCACTTTCTCCACCATCTCTCTTTCCCATCTCCTTTTCCAAAGCCTGATTGCATGACCTAATCTTTGGTACATCATCTCTTTCCACATTTGCCATCAAGCCAAGGAGAGCAGCTGTTACTGACCACGCCTAAAAATCAACCAAAGCATCCTCCAGCAGGTGGAAACATGAGGACACTTATCAAAATAAACTGTCGACCAGATGGTGTGGTTTAACCCCAGCCAGCAGCTAGAACCACACAGCCACTTCCTCACTCCCCCCAGTTCAGATGGGGGAGAAAATTGGAAGAGTAAATGTGAGAAAAAAAACATGGGGTGAGATAAAGGCAGTTTAATAAGCAAAGAAAAGCTGCGCATACAAACAAAGGAAAACAAGGAATTTATTCACTGCTCCCCATGCCAGGTGTTCAGGCAGCTCCAGGAAAGCAGGGCTCCATCACGCCTTACACTTATTCGGGAAGACAAAACGCTATCACTCCAAACTTCTTCTTCCCCCAGCTTTATATGCTGAGCATAACATCATATGATACGGAATATCTCTTTGGTCAGTTGGGGTCAGCTGTCCCGGCTGTGTCACCTCCCAACCTCTTGTGCAACCCCAGCCTGCTCACTGATGGGGCGGTGCGAGGAGCAGAAAAGGCCTTGCCTGCTTAGCAGCAGCTAAAAACACCAGCGCGCTCTCAAAGGCATTTCTCCCAAATCCAAACCACAGTACTGTAACAGCTGCTGGGAAAAACGTTAACTCTGCCCCAGCTGAAACCGTGATGCCAGATGATTTGAGGCAGTGATTAGCACCACCTCCCCAGGCACAGGGGTTGCTGTGGGCATGCCCAGAGCAGGCAGCCTACTGGCAGAATCAAAAAGTTCAGTGAACTATTTTATTACGAAACCAAATCATGACACGACATCGCAATTATTGCATCAAACTTGCATTGTGGTCACGATGCTCGGAGGTGCCTGGGAAAAAAGGGGTTTGTGAATCTCGTGAAGTTTCCCAGATGTTCCTTTTCTGCCCCAGCAGCTTGGGGAAGGACATGGCGCTAATTTAGCCGACGTCCATAAACCCAGCCACCCAGCCAGCCAGCCAGCCAGCCAGCCAACTTCACTAAACCGGCTTATTGTGTGCCCTGAGTCACATCCTCCTTCACACCCTGCCGGCATCCCCCGCTACCCGAGTTTTATGGCTCACCCCCAGGTGAGCAACACTTGTCTGCTCGTGACTGGGCCCGAATTTATGAAGAGCCAGTTTCCGTGAATAAAACCACTGGGCACTGGCACGGCAGCCGCGGGCAGACGGTGGCGCTGGGGGCAGCAGTGGAAGTAAATTTCTTAAACTTAGCGTGAGAGAGGGAAAATGTTAATTTTACCCCAAAGCGTAGCAAAGACCTTTTAACATTCTATAGAAGAAATGCAAAAAAAAATCGCCTGTACATAAACAAAAAATAAAAAGAAAACCGCGCGTGCGCAGTGCGCCGCCTGTGGCGGGGAGGGGCTCTTCGGCGCGGCGCACGGTACTGACGTCATGTTCCCGGAAGCGGAAGCGGGTCAGTCGGTGTGCGGAAGCGTCTGGCGGAGGCCGGGGTTTCGGTTCTGTGGGCGGCGGCGGGGGGAGCCGAGCCGAGCTCCACCACCGGCAGCCGCGGGCCCGCACTCTCTTCTCCCGTCTCCTTCCCCACACTTCACCGCTTCGCTATGGCGGGCAGCACCGGCAACCTGCAGGTAGGGCGACGCCGGCCCGGCTCGGGACGGGGCGGTGCCGGCAGGCGGCGGTCGGGGGCCCGCGGGCAGGAGGGGCCGGGGGTGCCCCCGCCGGCCGTGGAGTGCCCTGGGCTGGGTCTGCGGGCGGGGCTGGGGGGACAGGGAGTGCAAGGCCTTCTGCTGGTGAGGCTGGGACAGCGGCGGGAGGGCTGCGGGCTGTCCCTGCGGGCAGGCGCAAGGCGGNCGGGCAGGCGCAAGGCGGTGGCGAGTGGACTCGGCTTCGGGCTCGGAAGTCACGGAGGCCACAGGTGAATCCGTCCCCTCGTCAGCACTGGCCTCTGCTGGCGGCGGACGGCAAGTCCGCGGGGAGGGAACGCGGACCCCCCGGGCCGGCAGTGGCAGCAGCGCTGCGGGACGCGGGAGGAGCGGGACCTGCTGTCCAGCCTGGGAAGCAGCGTCTGGAGAATAAGTCTGATGAGGAGCGGCTGAGGGAGCTGGGGGGGTTCAGTCTGGAGAAGAGGAGGCTGAGGGGAGACCTTATCACTCTCTACAACTACCTGAAAGGAGGCTGTAGAGAGGCGGGGGGCGGGCTCTTCTCCCAAATCACAGGCGATAGGACAAGAGGAAATGGCCTCAAGTTGCACCAGGGGGGGGTCAGATCGGATATTAGGAAAAATTTCTTCCCTGAAAGGGTTATCAAGCATTGGAATGGGCTGCCCAGGGAAGTGGTTGAGGCACCATCCCTGGAGATATTCAAAAGACAGGTTGACACGGTGCTCAGGAATATGGTTTAGTGTTAGTTGTTTGGGGTTTTTTTGTTTTGTTTTTATGGTTGAACTAGATGAGCTTAAAGGTCAACCTAGGCAATTCTGTGATTCTGTGTGGCCTGGACGCATGATTTGGGTTAGGTTTCTTCTAAGACTACTGGCTGTAGGAAGTCTTTGCCTGCTTTATTTTTCTATTTGTGTTAACCCTCAGTTGGGGCTATATAAACTCTTCTGCAGCTGGTTGGCAAAACAGATCCAGGCATGACCTGCGTTAAAAATACTTGTCTTTCTCTTCAGCTGTTCTGAACCATGATCGTCTCTGTAAGCTCATTATGGCCATGTAACACTTTACACTGGCAAAGCTAGGGGAGATATCACAGGATCTAGAATAAGCAGGAGAATGAAACCTGTTTAAGCTGATATTCTTTCTGAGGGGGCTGTTCATCAAACTATCAAACTGTAGCCTGATAAATACAGTTTGTGCCTTATGGATAGTTAGAGCTGGTCATCTATGCCCTACTTCTTACAACTTTATAAAAAATTATTTCCTGATTGATATCAGTCCTCTTCATCACAGTAACAAGCTAAGATGCATGGTGATATAATGACGTACTGGAGCTGAGAATCTACTGCCCAAGTAATAGCCTTACAGGTATTCTACAAAACCAGAGAATACCAAAACCAGTCGATACATGATGTAGACTTTTTTATTTCAGAGGAGCGGGGCTGCAAAACACCCAGTTTTCTCACAGTTCCATTCTACCAGGTGGTCTTTGCCATTTATTCTTTTGATTTAGTGTCACATATATCACTGTCTTTGTTGCTCTGGATCCAGGAATCATTGGACTGTTCTGTGGAATTTAGGTCACTAAATGGACTTAAGAACGTTAAAAGGAAAGTAAATTCTTTTTGGGGTCATTTTTTTGCTTATTTGAATTTTGAATTTTATTTGATTGGTGCCTGGAGGAGCCTAACAGAGCTAGCACAAGGTGACCAGCAAGGAGATGACTCCTCATTCATACATGGTAAACTGCTTGGTTTACCTTAGAAGACTAAGTTCTGTTCCAAAGAAACAGATGCTTACAGTGTTCCAATACTTGCCATAACAGAGCTGTAGAATCTGCTTTATTGTTTTTTAAAAAATTACTCTTTTGATTTTGGGTAGATCTGATGAGATGGTCTTTGCTTCCAACACAGCAACACAAAGCAGTAGAATGTGAGATTTTGCTGTTTGTTCTTTCATGGCTACCGTTTACTAGCTTTATTTTGCCTGAAACACAGAAGAGTGTCCGGATAGTGGCAGGAGAGTCTGTACTGGAATGTCTAATGAAAACTCCTTGCTGTAGTTGAAGCTCTCCACCTTGCTCCCTGACATTACAATAACATCCTGAGCATACTAACAATGTGTAGGAAATGAAAGTGACTGAATGTGGAAAGGTACATGTGGGGCTATAGTTTGTATTTGTTCACTCTGGCTAACCAACTTCCATTTTTAAATTTACATGAACTTGTCATTCAGATGACAGTTTTAATTATCCAGAAGTGATACAGACATTCCAAGGAGCACAGTCTAATAAAAGGTAATAAGCACTTCAGAGCAAAGGAATAACGGTGATACCAACAAATCACAGTGCAGTGTGTGCAATACGATGACTTACATCAGTCAGTTTTATTTGAAACTAGCTCAGCAAACAAATTAAAGAGCCATCCATAACTTCTCCTACAACTTTTCTTGATGCTCGTGATTTGGGTATGTTTTCTGTCTGGGGTGGGGGCGGGTCTCCCCTCCTCCTGCAGCGGAAATTAGAATTTCTCACTTGGATATCAAGAACCTGAGTCCTTCTAGAGAAGCCAGCCAAATAGTCAGTCTTTGAAGATGTCTCCCAACACAGGCTTGGAAGAGTGATAGTGCTAGTTTAAGTGCATTGTAATCCTGGACTTCCTGTATTGACTCTGATATTGACAGGGTTTACTGATGTCATCAGTCATAGTTAAAAGTGTCTGGGTCTCCGATGGAAAAAACTTAGAATGGATTTCCAGATCTTTCCATGATAAATGCAAGCGATTGGTAAGGAAAAACACTGACACAAACCAGTAGTAGTTTCAATTTATTACATAGAAACACTTGTTACTTGCAATTTTTTTTCTGTGCTAGTAAATTTCAGCAGTTTGCTAATCACTGTGTGTAAAAAGGATAGAAATATTGTACCTTTTATAAAGCATCACTTAAGGCTTGCAATCAATTGCCTTTAACTTTTTGGGGTAAATGTCGAAGAGCAGAAAAACTGGCCATCAAAAACAGTCAGAGCAACAGCTTAAAATGTCTCTTTGATCATGCAAAATGCTGTCATGCAGCACTTAATTATATGCTTGTGTTACAGAAAGCAATAGACCTTGCCAGCAAGGCAGCGCAAGAAGATAAAGCAGGAAACTACGAGGAAGCCTTCCGCTTGTACCAACACGCTGTGCAGTATTTTCTCCATGTTGTTAAATGTAAGTGTAATGTATTGGATGATTAAGTAGAGTTTAGTAGTCAAATTGTACAGGGAAATCTCTTATGTTGACATCAGTATTTAAATTTTTACTTTCACCGTCAGGCGGTACTTGCTAATTGTAGCTTGACTGAGGTCACATATTTTGCAGCTTTTGCCTTTTCTGTGTTGTGTGCTTGCTCCATTCTCGTAAGAAATCGGATTACTTTTTACTTGTGTTTTGTTTTAGGTTTTTTTAAGACAGGGAGGCAGGGGTTTGCTGTCTCTCCTCTGGACTTCGGTAGCAGTGTTTCAGGCTGACCACTGCGCATGAGGAAATGTGACAATAAGTACAGGGATCCCTGTATTTCTGTTGTGCTGAAAACCACGTGTTAAACAAGAAGTCTTTGTTGTATCTGTGGAGCGTTTTTTGCTCCTTAACTCATGCTGCTTGCCTTTCTACAACCTCTCTGCTGGTATTTTTTGCTCCTTAATGTCTTGCTGTTCATCTTGGCCAACAAAATGTGTGAGATGGATTTGTATGTTGTAATTTTTCTTCAGTTTCCATGTTCTCCTAATTATTATTTTATGCCTTTTTTTTCACACTTCTGTGTACCTTTTGCATCATGTCCAGTGTTTGTATGCAAGGAGTGGGCTTTCTTAATGTAGATACAGCCCTAACTGAAGTGGGCTAGGGTTGCTCACCTGACATAATTCGACTTACAGGTCTCCATGAATTTAAAAAAACACTATTTTCTTTACGGTCACTTAGAATAATTTGTGTTTATCACTCCCTATCCGTTTATATCTTGCGGGATTTATCAGAATGTCACTTTCTGTGCTTTTAACAATACTGATGTACTTTTGGAAACTTAGCACGTAAACCTAACGTTAAATTTTGATTGCTGATTTGAAATACTGTACTAATTGCTAAGAGAACGGTGTGGCCGTTGAACCACACCTAACTCTTTCAGAAATTTTATGTGATTTTTTTTTCTTTGATGTTCTTAATCCTTTACAATCCAATTTTAAGCCAAAGAAATGTTCAGTTGAATATTTGATTTCTGGTAGGTGATGACATACTTCATGTCACTTTTTTTCCATGGTATAGTGGAAAAATAAGTAGTTGAGATGTTTTGGTGTGTGGTGAGCCTTGAGAGAGGTATATTGATAAGATATAAAGACAACAGAGATTTAGTCTTGTTTTCAGATTGATGCACATGTGTTTTGCTGTTAACAAAACGTCATTTCTCTTCAACTCACAGATGAAGCGCAGGGTGATAAAGCAAAACAGAGCATTAGAATAAAATGTACAGAATACTTGGACAGAGCAGAAAAGCTGAAAGAATATCTGAAAAAGAAAGAGAAAACTGCACCAAAACCAGTTAAAGAGTCTGGTCCTACTGATGGAAAAGGGTATGTGTTTGCAGAAGGTAAAGCAAAATACTTCCTGAACTCAGCAACTCTTCAAAGATCATTTTAACTGCTGTGTTTTAAATGCTGAGATGACTACTGCTGCTGAAATAAAGTAGGCTAATGAAAGAAAAATAACGTGAATTAGCAGGCATTTCTGTGCTTGTTTGCAAAAATGTGTGAACATTTGTATACGAGGTTCACTGAAGAGTGAAAACTGTTTCAGACTAATACATGCATATCACATTTAATGGTAAGAGCCCAATGACCTTTACATTTTTTTTCTACACGTAAATACTTACTAACTAGCAAATACATTCAGACTGATGATTGCTGTGGCCCGAGTTTTCTCTGTCACACGCTTGATAAGAGGTTGCAAAGCGCTATGTAGAGTGATGTTCTGTAAGATGGACTGAATGACACCAATACCTTGCTGCTGCCTAGTTTCTCCACTGCTTTCCTTTTATTAGACTTGATTTTCATTTTGCTTATCAGAGAGCTAAACAAGCAGAGTCTCTTTTCACATTTGCTACTGCCTTTATAGGGATAGGAGAGAGGAAGGGTTCAGGATGGTATCTTCTGATGGAATTGCCCCTTTTAGCAGTCCTGAACAACTAGAGTTGCTCAGTTGTCTTTTGAAACTTCACCTGATTTTCAGTCTGCTTCGTTGCCTACTCATCTCATCAGTTTTATTTTTTGAGCTGTACTGCATTCTGCTTGTTTATAATAGAAGAAATGGGTAATACCACAGAGGGTACATGTATTTTCATGACCTCCACTCCAATTTTTCACTATCTAGTCTTTTTTTCCTTCTTTAACTTCCAGTTTCCTTTGGTCTGACAAGATAAGAGTGTAGAGTTTCATAATACTAGATGGAATTGACCAAGTCCTGTTACAGTTCCAGATAAGAGATAAGTGCCATTGTGAACAAATAAACCTTTTTAGTACTTTCATGTTGCTCGATACAAGGGCTTTTGTTTCCTAGAGGCTGGCTCAAAGGATGTAGAGGTGTGTTAAGAGGGCCCAGACCCATAAGAAGTTGAAATGGTGAGGAGGGTGAATTAGAATGTGATGTAGAAGAGCAGGAGTACAACAATGTAAACTTGCAGAGATCTGAAAGCATCTCAAGGTTTCTTTCATTCTTCAGAGTGGTGATTTTTCTGCTTTTTGCATTCTAATTTTTATTTTAACACAGCAGTCTCTTCTATTGTATTTCAATGTTTTTTTCTTGTTCCTGAATCAGGAATGACAGTGATGGGGAAGGGGAGTCAGAGGATCCTGAAAAAAAGAAGCTACAGAATCAACTTCAAGGTAATTTTGAAGCATCCTTTTATTTAAATCATGGTGACTTCAGTCAAGAAAATTCCTATACTTTTGCCATCTAAATGTTATGGATTAATTTACTGTCTGTAAATGGCTCAATGAGTATGTACTCCTCACATACAAAAGCATAGTCTTTATGGAAGTATGGGTTTGTGAGCCATGAAATTATAGAGTGACTTTGTTGAAATTTGTCTCGTGTTCTCTGTGCTTCATGTTAAAATTGTACCATTTATCAGCATAGCATTTTCCAAAGATTCCAGGTAGTATTTTTCGCTCTCAAGTGCATTTGAGTATTGCCTAGAGGCTAAGGTAATATACATCATGCAAACAGTTGAAGCAGGATTGTTTTTATAAAAAGACTTGCGCTCAAGTTTAGGAGTTGAGGACTTAAAGGGGGCCTGCAGGAGAGATGGTGAGGGACGGTTTATCGGGGAGGGTCGCAAAAAGATGAGGGGTAACGGCTTTAAACCGAAAGAGGGGAAATTTAGATTAGGCATTAGGAAGAAATTCTTTATTGTGAAGGTGGTGAGGCACTGGAACAGGTTGCCTAGAGAAGTTGTGGATGCCCCTTCCCTGGAAGTGTTCAAGGCCAGGCTGGATGGGGCTTTGAGCAACCTGGTCTAGTGGGAGGTGTCCCTGCCCATGGCAGGGGAGTTAGAACTTGATGATCTTTAAGGTCCCTTCTAACCCAAACCATTCTATGACATGTATTCTTGCTTTTTTACAGTAACAGGAAGCATTTTCTTATGTAGTGATGATGATGCTCTCCCAGTTGAGTAACATAATAGTTTGGGGGTTTGAACTCAAATGCTGAGTACAGTCAGTGACGCAAGGTATAGCATCTATCAGTAGTTTTGCACAGAGTAAAAAAAGAGGCTTTGTTTGATATTACCCTTTAATGGTGAAGAATAGTTCAGAGCTTCCTTGCCAGAAGGTGCTTATAGATCTGAAGAAACGTCAAGGTTCTCCCCCTGTTTTTCAGTGTAAAAAAGATCAAATGCATTTCCCAGATTTCTGCCTGTGTAATTTAAGGAGCTATTGTATCATGTTTGGAAACTGTGCCAGGCTTTTTGTACGTGTTTGCACATTTATTTAATCCTATGCATAGTTCTATGAAACAGTTTCTTGTATTTTAAAATGACAGCAAAATGATGGACTCTTATCCTGTCTCTCACTTCATCCCACGTGAATCTGGTATTCAGTTCTTCAATATATAGTTTCTTGCACCTACCGCTTCTTTGATGCTTTCTATGAAATTACAGTGTTCTAGCTCATACATTTGATCGATAGCTTGAAATCTGAGGTGTGAGATACTTGGTACCTTTAAATGTAATAGAGGAGTCTGTTACTCAGATAATACAAGCTCTGGGCAGCCTTCAAATTACTAATTTTCATTTGGCTTCCTGCAACATCCATGGAAATTTCCTGTATTTAATTTTGCTGCCTTGTTACTCCTGGCTGACTTTGCCTTATGTAACTCTCCCAATTCTATGGGTATTTATCAAGGTTTTAATTACTATAGCACCTTGGCTTATTGTGGGAGAAGTGACCAGTAACGTTCACACTGGATAGTAGTTGTGGATCTGTTATCATATCCTCCTGTTCAGAATTTTAAAGGCCTTTTGCACTCTATTGCTTAATCTTCCAGCTATTAATTTACGCCTACAAAATTAGCAAGCCTACAATTCCAGTTCTGTTTGTGTACACGTAATCACTTACAGTGCTTAATTTACAATGCTGTAATTTCAGTTACCATGGTATGTCTGCTGCAGATAACTCTGATATTTCAACTTTGAAATAATCTCTTGTTCCTATCTGAACTGTTACCTGTTCTACTAATTATTGTAGTGATGGAGCCCATAGTTCTGTTTACTTTGAGAAAAACTGAGATGTAATCAACCTAGCAAAAGAATTTAATGCATTGGGAGTGTGTGGTTGAATTAATGCCAATATATAGATTGCAAGCAAAGGCAGTTTGCAGTCAACTTTCTCTGTAACATTTTTAACATCTTTAGCAACATGATGTTTCTTTTGGACTTCAAATTCCAAATTATTAACAATTGTTTACAGAAATTATTTGTTTAAATGTGATGGAAAAGGAATGCAGCAAATAAGAAAATGTCGAATGAGATACTTAAAAAGTAAGCAGGTTATTTTCTTTATTCATTAGCCAGTGAGTAACAGTAAATTTTCAATCCTGTAGAGGAAAAAAAGCCTTAAATTACTTCACAGATCTCTGAAGGCATAAGGTGTAAGTGTTGAGAAAACAGCTGGTGAAAGCCAATTGTGAAATTATAGAAAGTCCTTTGTAGAGAAATAGGACAACTGAAACTTTGAGTGTGTTTGTGTACTTAAATAAGCATTGGGTTGGTTAGCATTTGTTCATCTGAGAAAATTTCTTTTACCTTTTGGATTTGCTTTGGCTAGGACTATCAGATCTAATACTGAACCACTAGCTCAGGTCCAAGTTGTTCCATCTAAAAGTAGTTAAGACAAAATAATTTTTAGCATTTCAGACTAACCAGTCTGAAGAGAAGGCTAAATTACAGCTCAGTTGGCTAAAATCACGCTGAACTTGTTCGTTGAGCAAAATGAGACTTGGTGATAAATTTTGAGAGACAATGGCTAGACTGAGAAGATACTTCTGGAAGCAGGGTCCATATAACCTTTCTGATGCTTTCAGCCCTAACTCTCAAAGCTCTTTACCATTAAATGGTCCAATTGTTTGCTGCACATCTGGAGATACCCAACAAGTTATTTCATCTGCTGGAGAATCTTATAAATCCTGGGCTAATGCAGCTACACTCAAATGTTTCAGGAAGTACAGTGGTGGTTTAGTAAGGAGATGGTGCCTGGGTACCCATGAGAGAAGGCACTCCTCTGTGACTACTAAACATACACTTGCTGGTCAGTTATGAACTAGCTTTCACCATTGCAGGACTTCTACTAATTCTCGAGTTTTCTGGTTATCGATGGCTCATTGTGGTAAAACAATGTGACAGATTTCTGTAGAAATAACATCCATTTGACTAACAGTATTCAGGGTCTATATCTACTTTAAAATGACTTGTTTTATTCAGTATGGACATGGGAATAGATTTCTTAATTATTGTTTTATTTCCAAAACGGAAGTTAATGAAGTTGTGAAAAGATATGTGCATCACTAATTTATATAATCTTTTCTTATAGGAGCAATTGTTATGGAGCGGCCAAATGTGAAATGGAGTGATGTTGCTGGCCTCGAAGGTGCCAAAGAAGCACTTAAGGAAGCTGTGATCTTGCCCATTAAATTTCCACACCTGTTTACAGGTCAGAATTGCGGCATTTATTTGCTATTGGCCAGTCAGAACCGGCCCTGGGGTCTGAGAAGAATGGTACGCCAGTGTGTCGGAGACTCAATCTGAGCTCTTAAAGGGATTGTGATCCATCTGACAAAAGTTTCATGGGTAGATGTGGAAAAACTCTGAATAAATTAGAGGGGCATCAGAAAAATAGGCTCTGTCTTTCTAGAGTATACTGAAGTATATTGAAGGCTGCTGGTTTCTCTTTTGCAGGAAAAAGAACACCTTGGAGAGGGATTCTGCTGTTTGGACCACCGGGAACAGGAAAATCTTACTTAGCAAAAGCTGTGGCCACAGAAGCAAACAACTCTACCTTCTTCTCAGTATCTTCCTCTGACCTTGTCTCAAAGTGGTTAGGAGAAAGTGAAAAGTAAGTTGGAGTTGCCAGAGGTCCAGAAAAACATTGGCAAGAAGAAATTAATACAGAGCTAGATGAGTTGCTGTAAAGAAATTGAAGTTGAGGGAAGGGTCATGTTGTTTTTAAAAACAAATTTCAGGTGTTTCTGTCCTTCATGCTGCAGTTCCATGTAGAGGTATCATCATATGCTACATTCTGTGCTGCTGCAACTAGACCTCTCTTCAGTGCTCAAGATAGGATTTTTTTAAAAACTAGCACAGAAAGGTTTCAGGAGCACCATGGAGCTCATTCCCCTTCTGAACTCAGCTGTGATTGCACACTACACCAGTCTGAAGTGTTGGGGTACTCTGCCTCTTGGCATCTCTCCACTCATTTGTCCCAGCAGCTGTGCTGTTAACATATGGCATTTTTATGTCTGTACAGAGGTGATTTTACTTTATCCTGATTTCGAACAAAATCTGGAAGACATAAGAAACTTGCAAAAATAGATTGAAGGAGAGGAGCAGCCATGAAAGAAATTTCATGGTTGTCCATGCTAAGTCTTCACTTGTTACTATATGGTATGTGAAGAAGACCAGGAAGCTGAAGTGACAATCAACTGCTGTCTAAAAGTGCAGGAATTTGTCCATCTAGACTTCCAGTGAAGATTTCCTGAATTAGAAAAAAGCTCTGGTTTTGTTGTACAGAAAGGACTGTCATGATGATGACAATACTTGTCAAACCATGCTTTAATAATTTGAAGTGTGGGACAACTGAGCAACACTATTTAAAGTTGATAGGATGGAGAAGAAAGGCTATTAGATAGAGGGTACGAACTGGGTTTCTTTCCCCAAAAGCTGGAAACCTTAAGCTGCTTTTCTTCTGTTACAAAAGGAATACAGAACTGGAGTTTAGCTTGACATTTTTTCTGTTTGACTTCATTTGAGACTATTGAGATTTAGTGCTGTTAATGTGAAGAATTTCCCACCATGTTCCTATTTATTTTCCTTTTGAACTTAGTAAAATATGTTTAAAAAGGTATGGCTAGGTGGTGTTGATTGGTTGGGGGTTTTTTTGCAAACGAACTTTTCTTGTCATGTAAAAAACGGTTAAGTTGTATAAAGTACACATACATGCTGTTTCTTACAAGATCTCTAGAGCTAATCTGATTAGGTTGCAAATATTAAATAAGAGAAAACAGTGTTCTTTTGAGTCTGCCTAGAGTGGTGGGTTTGTGTAGTCCAGGCTGTCTTGTAGAAATGTAAACTGAAAAAGGTGTTTCTTTCTTGCAAAACCATGCTTGGAGTACTCTAAAGCGTTTCACATCGCTTTATGCTGGGCTTTTGCATTTAGTATAATTCAGAGTCTCAGAACTGGAATAGCTTTGAATAGCTCTATGTTAATACTTTTATTTTTTAAGCTTTCTCTAAAGGAAGTGACCATATCATAAACTTCAGTTATATGTTTTTACTGGTGTAATCATTAAGATAACTGAGGCTGTTTCCTTTTTTAAGATTAGTGAAAAACTTGTTCCAGCTTGCCAGAGAAAACAAACCTTCTATTATCTTCATTGATGAGATAGACTCCCTCTGTGGGTCAAGAAGTGAAAATGAAAGTGAGGCTGCTAGACGGATAAAAACAGAATTTCTGGTCCAGATGCAAGGTAAGTTGGGTTTCAGAATAAGTCAAAGGAATTAAGATACATATTTTAAGCATAGCTTGCATGAGAACACTGAACAGATCTGCAGTTCTACCCTCTTAAATTTTGACACTTTAAAGCAGTCTGTGTTTATCATCTAAATGGTGAAATGATTTCTGCCTTGATGTAGGGGTTGGTGTTGACAATGAAGGAATCTTGGTCTTAGGAGCAACAAACATACCCTGGGTTTTGGATTCTGCTATCAGGAGAAGGTATGATAGCTTTTTTTTTTTACGGTATGAAATTTGCAACTGTTGCGAGGGTTCAGTCTGAGACTACTTGAAGTAGTAATCCAGCTCATGTTTGCAGACATGGCTAATGTTCTACAACTCAATTCCATGAGAAAGACTGAGCCAAACTAATAGCCCCTTGTCCCTTTAAAGAGGTAGGTTGTTCACTCTTATATTGGACCTATAATGTATTTGATCTCTTGGTTAGCTGATGGTGCTTGAGCGTGCAGGAAACTATTCTGTTTCCTTGTTGGTTGTTTTTCTGGTGGGCTTGGGGGACAAGTTACAAAATGGGCATCTCAGAAGGGCAAGAGAGGGTATACCTTTCCTTTTCATCTGTTAACAAACTCTTGAATAGCTTGAGCTATTTTATGAAAATGTAATCTGTTACACAGAAACACCGTGTTTTTTCATGTGTCAGGCATAATTTGTGATCTTTCAGTGCATGTTTTAACTGCTATTTTGTAGATAAAGGGCTTCCATACCTGTACCTGATTAGCTGGATCTTTCTTCGAGCTGCAGAGCAGCAGAGGACAAATAGAGCTATGTGACAAGTATGATTACGTTGTGATGAGGACACAGCTTGGATAATGGTCATTTTTGTAGGCTAAAGAAAAATTACTTTTTTGCGACTGACACTGACTTTTATTTATATATTTCATTCAAGCTGGCCATGCTTTGATTTGGGGTTGGACCAGGTGATCTCCAGAGGTCACTTTCAACCTGTATGACTACAGTTTCGTGTGAAACAGATTTAGAGGTGAACATGTTGCTTAAAATTTCAGGTCGTTCTTGACATTCCAGCTCAGGGGTCCACAGTACAAGACAGATATGGACCTGATAGAGTGGGTCCAAAAGGGGTCACAAAAATGATCAGAGGGCTGGAGCACCTCTCCTGTGAAGAAAACCTGAGAGAATTGGGGTTGTTCAGCCTGGAGAAGAGAAGGCTCCAGGGAGACCTTAACGCAGCCTTCCAACATATAAATGGGCTTATACGAAAGACGGAGAGATGTTTGGTTTTGGTTTTTTTTTTACCAAAACCTGTAGCAAATAGGACAAGGAGCAATGGTTTTAAATAAGAGAGGGTAGGTTTAGATTGGACATAAGGAAGAATTTTTTTATGATGAGGGTGGTGAGACGCTGGAACAGGTTGTCCAGAGAAATTGTGGATGTCCCATCCCTGGAAGTATTCATGGTCAGGTTGGATTGGGCTTTGAGCAACCTGAACTTGTGCAGGATGTCCATGGCAGGGGGGTTGGACTAGATGATCTTTAAAGGTCCCTCCCAAATCAAACCATTCACTCTCTGCAGTGTAAGAAAGGAGTTCTCTAATTCTTTTCCATAAAACTTAAAGGAACTTGTACAACAATGGCAGTAGTCAAATTAATTTTTCATGGATTTGGCCCACCTTGTCATGTATATCAAAATAATTGTGTTCTATAGAATTTGGAGTCGCTCTTATTTTGTTGGTGGGATGTAATCCCCACTGTGAGAACAGATGCTGCTTCAAAGGAAGGACTGTGGCTATCACTGTTTTCTACTGATGACTGTATTGAGAATATGACTTCAAATTTGCTTCCAACTATGAAATTTTCTTTAATTTAGTTGAAGATTGTAGAAAGTAGTTGTGTCAGCTTGTTATTAGGCAGTTCTTTCTTTGGGTGTGAAAACTGTTCAAGTATACTTCAACACTTCAAAACTTTTTCCCGTCAATTTTTTCTCTTTTCAAACACAAACTGTGCTGAAGAGAATCTGAAAAAACTTCAGTCTGGAGACAAGATCTCTGTCATGAAAAAGAAGTAGTTGTTATATTCTAGATGGTATGCTAGCTACAGAATTATTTATGAGAACAGGTTGTTGAATATTTGCCTTAGATTTTTTTAAGTTTATAATACTGAAACTGCTGCTTTCTAATATTGTTAGGAACAAACTATATACTTATTTGCATAAGCTTCTTTCCACTGTGCACCTGCATCAGCTAGCATCTGTGGAAAATTTTGTTTTTTTCTTTTTTAAACCAGGTTTGAGAAGCGTATTTATATTCCTTTACCTGAAGACCATGCCAGGGCTGCAATGTTCAAACTTCACCTTGGGTCAACTCCAAATGTCCTAACGGAATCAGATTATCGAGAGCTTGGAAAGAAAACTGATGGCTATTCTGGTGCAGATATAAGCATCATTGTGCGTGATGCACTGATGCAGCCTGTTCGAAAAGTGCAATCAGCTACTCACTTTAAAAAAGTAAGTAGGAATCAAAATTTTTTTATTTCATCTCTGAGAACTATCTTAATTTGCTAATTCTTTGCAAGTAAACTGAATTCGGGTTTGGGTAATGCTGCACATTTATGAATGCTCGATGAATCTAGGGAAGAACTTGGGTATTCCTCCTTTTCCCCCCTCCCTTCCCTCAGTCTTACTATCAGTCTGGTGGAGCTGGTTTCTGGTTATTCATGCTGTGTAATCCAAGCTCTGATGGCGCTTCATGTCTCTAGGTAGTGTTAAAAGCATACGGTTTGAAGTTTGACTAAAATGGGAATGTTACAGAGGTGTTCTTTTTCTGGATCAAGTTATGTGGTTCTTCATGTTTTTCTAGCATGTTTAAATAAATGTACCCCTCATCCATATGGGAACAGATGAATTATAGTTATGCATATTCTGCTTACTTGGCATATTTTTCAAACTGAAAAATTAAGATTCTTGAAAAGTTCTGGTAAAAATGTTGAATCAGTGTTACATGCGACCCCCATTTTAAAGGGGTTTTGAGGAGCTTTTCCCAGTTTAACAGCTAAACAAATATTTTGAAACACTGCTATGATAAATTTCTTCTGAGGGCAACTTAGCAGTAACACTGTGATGTAAACTGTGTTTAAAAATAAGTAGCTGTTTTGATATATCAAGGATTTTCTAGGTGCTTCCTTCCCTTAAGCAGTGATGCCTGTAATATTTATCCATTGACTTTAAGTGACAATGACATTTCTGGCTAAAGGGCTGTTACCTTTTAGCCTTTCGTTCAAATTTGGAAGAATCTGAGGCATGTCTTGGACTACCATGGAGCAATTAAATATCCTCGATTGTCACAGTTTGTGGAGCAACCCACAAGGAATTTTTACCTCCTTTCGCTTGAAAAAAAATGAAGGAAAAACCCCCACAACTGCAGTATTTGGGGGCTCTGGCATAAGCCAAGTTGATTCCACTTGTGGTGTTAGTACTTTGATGGGATGCAATTTCATATTTTTATAAGCAAAATCTTAGCTTTATAATTATTGGCATCATAACAGACAACTTACCTCAGTTTAACGGTGCTTTCCTCAGTTATTGCTAACTCATTGTAAACCACTCCTTGCTCTATGTGATAATACAGGTTTGTCAAAATTTTGAATATTACAATCGGTGCTTTCCAGCATTGTTCTTTAAATGCAGTTTGGAATAGCAAATCCAGTTCTCTACTGTTAAAAACAGCCCGTGTGTTGGCTTTCAATCTTTGCATGCGTTTTGAGTTCCTGTGGATGTGTGATGCTTCAGGTAATGATGAAGGAAAATAAAACTGTTGGTCCCAAATAACGTGTTGCAGAAAGGGGACAGATGCCTGGTGCAGCTTTTTTTTGGGTCTGTCCATGTGTCTGGTTTCTGTTCTCCCACTAGATGGCCCCATTCTCTATCGAGTGCTACTGAGGTGGTGTCAGAAAAGGTGCTCAAAACTTTGTAGTGGAGTATGTCAAAGACTGAAAAGCCATCGCTGGCTTCCTGACTTGAGGGGGCATTCCAAGATAATTATTGAGAAGTTTTTAGAAAGCTATTAACCAGTGATGAATGAACTCCCAAACTGATGAGGCACTAGGAATGGTGGTGGTCTCCAACTAGCTTTCATGACATGCTAGTTTTCCACAGAAATCCTCAGACTTAGGAGGAAGCAGCTCCTGAGATTTGACCTGATGTGAATTTCAGTATCTGGCTACAGCTGCATTTTTTTCAAAGTGCATGATGCCAGCACATTTATACAATTTCTCTTTCACAGGACATGTCTTCCCAATAGGTGGGGCATCTGCATAAAATCAAGGAATGTTTTTGCTCTAAAGACGCTGTGGAGGTTCTGGGTTTTGTTTTTAAAATTATAACTCCTATAAACTGAGTATTTTGTTATTTTTAGGTAAAAGGACCATCAGTATCTAATCCAAATGTGATGGTAGAGTTGCTCACCCCGTGCTCTCCAGGTGATCCTGAAGCCATAGAAATGACGTGGATGGAGGTTCCAGGAGATAAATTACTGGAGCCTCAAGTTTCCATGGTAGGTATTCTTTTGTAGCATTTCTTTCTTGCTTTGCAGAACTCTGGAAGGCCTAAGGTAAAGACTCTTTTTCAAACGGTTGTGCAAGGTTGCGCATGAGTTGTTTGTTTTCAGAAATGCTGGACATACCAGATAACAACATTTTTACTGCTACAGTAAAACATGCTTGTGAAAAAGCCAGCTCTCTATCCCCAAAAAGCATTTCTTTCTTACTTTTCTTGTCTGCTGGTGTGTAGCTACTGTCCTTTCATCCATAGACAGCATCTGGCTCTTCTACTCTGCTTTCGCTTGTCTTTTATTCACTTAAAACCTTTGGGGTTCCTGCCCCGTGATATGCTGCCTTCCCATCACTATGTAGCGTAAGTATTGACACTGGGAAATGGAAAATTATATTCAGTGTAAATTGGGAAGTGATGTGCTGTAGGTAAATACTGCCCATGAGATGAATACAAGCATAAATAATAAATGTAAAAAGATCATGGATGTAATGGTAGTTTTGGTTAAATCTAACCATGGGTGATACAGCTCTTTCAGCAGTTTTCTTTGTTCATGTTAAAACACTTGCTTTGGTCCCAGTAATAAAATGTGTCATTTTAAGACAAATTGAAATTTTAGTTCACTGCTTAAAAAAAAAAAAAAATCCTGGACACTTATTCTGTATTTTTCCCCAAGAGCAACAAACGATTCTGAATTTAATACAACATTTGAGGGAAGAACTTCACAGCAGCACAGATTTGTTATCATTTCTTGTGTGCAGATAGTCCTTAATGAATGACAGAAGTCAGTGTATTTCATGGGGATCACAAACCTCTAAAACAGTAGGCACTGCTTTGTAAACATAACTCACTATATTCAGAAAAGAATTTTCCGTGTGTATTTGCATACTGAGGAAGCACAAAAGGATTTATGCAGGTGCAGGCCTGCCCTAGAACTTCTGCCTGCATGGTCTAAGAGGATTTCTAATCACTCTTTCCTGGAATTAAATACAGCCATTTTTTGTGTGCTCCTAATGGTACCTGGGTGCTGATGCACTGTAGTTGCATAGGCCGTCATTTCAGTGTCCACAATCAGTTCTTGTCCTTAAAAAGATCAGGCTTTAATTCTTTCAAAGCAGGGTATCTGTTGTCTGATGAGAAAAATCTCAAGTCTAGAAAATCATGATATTAACTCTTGGATTTACCCATAATTTTATAGTAATATGAGGTATTAGGCATCTGCTTTTTTTCAGTTGCTTTTGGCTAGGACTTGATTAGTTTTCTTGTCCCTTTTTGTTCATAGGGTGTTTTAACTGCTGCTTTCAACTTCATAGACCTGGGATTTTTCTGAACTCCATTTTCTAGTATCTAAATATTAATCTAGGAAATTGACTGAATTGAAGAGACAGAAATTACTGGTCATGAACAGTAAAACTTTGCTAGAGATGAATCACAAACTACTGTTCTATATCGTTGGACTCTGAAGAGTACATGGGAACATCTGATTATTTTCCACTTTAAACTGCTGCAGTTAAAGATGGGTTGAAAATAGTAACTGACAAAAAAAAAAGTTCAGCTCTTTTCAGTAAAAAGAGATGAATAAAACTTGAATGGATGAGTGGCTTACACCTAAACCTGAGGTGGTGGTTTCATTATTAGAAAACTCAATGAGAGTTGTCTGTCTTCACAGGGTTAAAAATGCTACCTCTGTGCCTAAGTAGGTTAGGGTGACTTAGTCTTGTGTAAATAGGAGCTCTCATGGCCATCTTGTTTTAATGGGCTTTTTAATGAATATTTATCTTGGCAACAGGATTGTTAACAGTGGTACTGTACTTGTTTCTGAAAATGCTTCTTTTCTTTTTTTTTTTTCCCTGACAGGCGGATATGCTCAGGTCGTTAGCTAGCACAAAACCAACAGTTAATGAACAGGACCTGGAGAAGTTAAAGAAGTTTACAGAAGACTTTGGTCAGGAAGGCTAAACCAAAGATGTATGTGGAGCATTAGAACTTTTTTTTTGCTTTGTTAAGTATTCTTGTGTCTTTACTGATGGCACTTCAAATAAATGCCAATAAAATCACTCCTTTTCTTACTTTGCAGAAGGAATCGAAGATACCTTTGCAAAGACCCTTAAGGTTTTGTATTTTATTGTTTTCCTCAGATGTCTATTAAATGTCTTCTATTGAAAAATAATATGAAAATACAATTTTAGGGTGAGACAGCAAAGTGGTGTGGTAATGTCCATTAAATACTAGAAAACTTTAAATTATTAGTTCAATTTTAGGTATTATATTAGGCCTGGGTACAAGTGAGTTTTAAACTCCCAGTAGGCTCAAAACCCCCTTTTTTGAGGGGTGGAAGAGAACTATTTGTTGGGTGTTTTCAGTATCGGTCAATCAGTCTACATATTAATTGCTCTCATTTTATTTAGAAAAATGCAACAGAAATCGCTAATCAAGCATACTGCAAGTGTGGGTTCGCTATTAAAGTAAGAAGGAAAACACTGTGAGGAAAAGACAACATGGGCCAGTACTTTGTTTAAATCCTGATGGAACTGGTATTTGGCTTTTTCTGCTATGCTGTGTTAAAATTTTGCCTTAAACAGCAAGCTTTTGTTTTTAACTCTTTACTAGCTGATACACACTGACACTATGCAATTTAGCAAAGGTTTGTTAAATGCAAGTATCTTGGAAGGTGTTTCGCTGGCCGTTCCTGTTTTGTTTGGCTTTTTAAAAATCTGGGTATACTTTCTGCAGGAGTTCGACTAAAGTTAGAAAAAAGCATTAGTAATAAATATCCTGTAAGATTCCACATCTCAAGGCTGGCAAGGTATAGATAGTCTTTGGAGAGGTATTTTGGGAAATAACATACTTTCACATGTGAGGAGAGTATAAAAGATGTTTTAGCCACAAACTTTCCAGTGATGACTTAACTCAGAGCCCTACTGATAACTATTGCATATAGGTTACATCGATTTAGTGCTTAAACTTGGAGAGAAGGCTGGCACTTTAGTACAGAAGTAGCACTTCCATTGATCTTTTTCTGAAGAACTACGCGTTGAGATGTGCCTGAATGTAACTTCCAACACTACAGTGTCAGCATTGAGTTTGTGCCTTGTAAGTTTGCACTGGCTGTAGATACGAAACATCGTTAGGACGCCTAGAATACTGTGTGTTCCATTATCGTTGTACAACTCTATCCTGCATTATGCTTTGTTTAACTTGCATTAAAATAAATTTGCACATTTTGTGTGTGTATGTTATAGGTACATATACACGTTTATGATCATCTTCTGATGGGGTTTGGTTTCCTATATGTACATATTTTGTGTACTTTATAAATCATAGGACGGGTGAAATTTGCTGTACTTAAATGAAGTAAAATGTTATAGTATAACATCAGCTACGTTCTTTGAGTATTTCTTCAATGTTATGTTCAAGTATTTACTGCTTGATTGTTTTCTTTTTAGACTTTGGTTTCTATGTTTAACAGCTAAACAAAATATTTAGTTAAAAATTCTTTGATCTGCAAGGTGCTGAGCTTTTGTTTACTAACATGATGAAACATTCTTTCCAAAATTGTTCAGTTGCACACAGCTTTACCTTTGTCTTTTGTTGCAACGTGTAAATGTAAATCAGTGGACTACAAATCTCTTTGTGGACCTGGGTGGGGAGGTAAGAATTCCAGTGTAGGTGCAGGCAACTGTGGTTAGTAACCTTAATCCTCATTGCAACCGGATGCTTTTTCATAGTTGCCTCGTGTGAACACTTTAGCAGTGAGCCATGGGCTGGCAGGGCTCTCGCTCAGCGGTTTGAAGCTACTATCCGAAGTACTTGTCTCTTGACTTTTTTTTTTAAAATGAGAGTCCTTACTGCAATCCTAAAATTCTCAGGAACTTCTTTTTTTTTGTGGTAGGCTGATTTGCCCTATGGGTTTCCATAAGCTTAACTGTGTAATCTCTTATCTTTAATGTAGAAGAAACGTATACTGTATGTTTTTAAATTTACATCTTGCTGCTTGCTCAGTTGTGGGATGACATCTGTTACAGAAGCATTAATGTTTGATGTTTGAAGTTGTTTTTAGAAATATATTCCAAATAAACATTGCTGCTTAGAATTGCAGCTACAAGGACAACTTTTTTGGTTTGCTGTCTTTGTAAAATGGGAATAGGTTAATACATATCACGGACCTTCCAAGCTAAGTTATCCCAAAATAGATGATAGTCAAATGAGAGGTGGAAGGGGGGAAGCTGCAAAATCACTTTTTATTTTTCAGTGTTAATTGAAAATACTCTAAATTAAAGACTTTATGAAAGCTTATATTTGCTTTACATAATCAAAACCTCTGTAAATACTGGATAAATTAGTTGTACATTTTTATAAGGTCTGATGTATGACTCATCTTTGGCTAGAGAGCTTATATTTATTTTTTTCGAACTTCTGGTGTTACTGCTTACTCTGACTGCAAGATGAAAAAATGTCATTTTCTTTCCTGTGGGTAAAATAGTTTTTCAATTAAATCAGTTGTATACGTGCTTGTGTTTTTCACAGATGGTTTCTTCACACTGACATTAAACTTTGGATTTCCTGTCACTTGTGGTATACATCTTAATGCATAGACTCATAGGGTTAGAAATTCTCAGTAAATTGTCTTGTTATATTTTTTTCCCATGTTGCCTGACTGACCCCAAATTCCAGAGTCTTTTTTCTTCCCCGATTTACCTATCAGTCAGCTTTGTTTTGTCATTCTCAGTGCAATGAAAATGTACAAATCTCCTTTAAGGTTTTTGGTTGGTTGGTTTTGTTTTTCTAATTATCTGCTGGTCTTCCAATATGCTGCTGTTTTTTGGAACAGAACACGTGTAGCTGAGGCAGATACTCTTGAATCAGCTTTTGTTCATGCTTCTGTCTGTCAGGGGTGTCTGATCATGGTTTGCTCATTTTGTCAACTGAAGAAGCTGCTGAACGTTCTCTGGTCAGGCATTATGATCTACTTTTTGGGTTTATTTAGCCTTCTTCCTAATTAGAATATAATCTGATTTTGTTTTTTCCATGTTATTTCTGAGGATTATCTTGAAGCTTTTTAATAGTTATGAATTTGTTGAAATATGCAGGTACATCTTTATTTTGCTGTTTACTCTTTCCTTCCTCCAGAATGACAAACTTGTCTCATGGTTGGCTTCCATACATTTTTTTGGTCTTAACCAGATTCATCTTAGTAATCATGGTTGATTTAAAGCCATTCCCATGACTTATGTAAACTATTGCAAGAACTTGGAGGACTGTTTGTTTCCTACTGTGCTGCTTTTCCAACAGATACTTATTTCATATCAAAACATTGATCCTTTTATTCTTGAGCAGGAGGCAGCTTTTGTTGTAGCTCTTGTGGCACAGCTCCAGTGCTTTCCCCTTCAATTTTTCCTTAGCTTTTCATTAACAGTATTTTAATTTGTGATTTTATTCCACAAATCCTCTGTCGTCATAATGAGCTGTGCAAAAACTCTTAATTGTTCATTCATCCTGTGTCTTGGCATTTGTTTACTGACAGCCCAGGTATTAGATAAGCTGGTCCTGTTATTTGTTTTTTTTTTTTTTTGGTCCCTGTGACCTAATTACAATTCTTCCTCTCCCTCCCTACCCCTACATGCACACACACGCCCTTCTGATGGCAGCTTTTTGACTAGGTCACTGTTTTGTGCCATTTTCTTTTTACTTGCTTTTGCATCTTTTGTCCTACGTGAGAGGCTCCAACCTGATGAATGAATGTTCAAGCGTGCTTCTTCCCTTCATCACCTCAACTCAGTGTCTGGGGATGCCAGAGTCCATCTGTCCCTACCATCTGTGCACGGTACCTGCCACATGGACAATCTGTTCGTCTTTTGCAGCAATACTTGACATTTTAGGGCTCACTTATTTGGACTTCTCAACCATTAGTCATGAAAGCAAAAAAAGTCCTGTCTGCGCCATAGCAGGAGCTAAGCTGTCATCTAAAAAGGCTTTGGTCGTGTTTTGAGACATCTCCGGGAAATAAGTCACCGACACCTGAGCGCAGGCCTGATGTTGATAATGGAGCCAGGGTTTTCTTTCCTGCTTGGTGACCTGTTACCAGGCACCGTGCCACGAGTTGGCAAGACTTGCTTTTGCTTGCCCTCCCTCCTCCTCTGCTGCCTCAGCTAATTTAAATCTGAGCTATTCAAGGCAGGGACTTTGCTTTCAAACATGCCCAGTGTCACATGCGTTTTGTAAACTATAAACAATAATTTCCTCTGACTCACTCTGTTGTTGGCCGATGACTGTCCGCAGGTAATTTGTTACAAAAAAAAAAAAAATCTTGGCTGGAGTAGTTGCCTTCTGCTACTGCTCTGTCAGTGTCTCAGCAGCAAGGAGTCACCTAGGCGAGGGACTGAGAAAGTTGCTATAAATATCACCATCTCATTCAGGAAATATAGTGGCAAATGAGGACTGTTACTTGTAGCTGTGACTTGGGCTCTGGTAGAGCCAAACGCATTGTTTGCCCAATAGAAAGCTAGGAAAAAAATGAAAATTTAAACTATACGAATTCAAACGATCATTTCTTCTTCCTCACCTCCCCATCCCAGCTAGGATGCTCTGATCTGTCAAGGCCTCTTTTTCTTTTTTTGTTAATATTTTAGAAAATCTGGAAAAGTAGCTGACTACTGTTTTCAAATGTGCCATTTAAAATGCCAGTTGAAATGCTCATGCTCTTGCCTGGCTGAGCCTGAGCTCACTTGGAGTTTTAATAATGTTCTAATGAATTAATCACAGCTATGAATTGTTCTGTATGCAACCAAATAGCAAAGCAGTTACTTTTTTTTTTTTCTTTTAATCTTTACACCCGCTCTTGTTTTGATACGGACTTGTGTGTTCATGTCCAGCCTTGTTCTAGCTCTACGACTTAAAATGTTTTCTTTACGTGTCTGAAAAACCTCATGCCCGTGATGCACGTGTCCGCTGTCAGTATGGAAACAAGGAGGTGGTTTGCCGGCCCGACAGCAAACCTTGTGTAGTTGCAGCCCAGCAATGGTTCCCGTGGGAGACACAGGGCCTCCTGACAGAGCCTAAAAGTCTCCCCTCTGCCCTTCACCTTCACTGTCCCCTCACCAGCTTCAGGACAGAGAAGGGATGCCCACATAGATACCATCATTGCCTACACGCACGCAGAGGGCTGTGGGACACATGCATAGCCATATATGTGAACGCTGGTTACAGACGCCTTAAAAAGGTGCACGTACCTGTGTGATGACCCACCAAATGCACAGCGGGTAGGCACTGCAAAGTTACCTTCGTCCAGCACTTGCAGCCCTGCAAGGTGCTCACTCGTTCTAGGTTTAGATGGGCTCAGGCCAGCAGGGAATGAACGTGTTGGAGCGTTTGTGGAGATTTTTTTGTGGAGGTTGCATAGTGGTGGTGTTCTTCCTGGGTAGTTAGGCTCTACAGGGTGGGAAGCCATCCAGAAGGACCTGGACAAGCTGGAGGAGTGGGCCTGTGTGACCCTCAAGAGGGCCAAATTCAAGGCCTTGAATTGCCTGTTCCAACCCAAATTATTCTATGATTTTACATGGTGCAAATGCACGTAGAGTCGCCTGAGGGGTGAGAGACACTGGTCTGCGCCTCCGATCTCCTGTAGCCAGCACAGGGTGGAAATTGACTGGTGAACAAGGGCAGTGATGCCAATGCCCCTGGCTCATATGGGGTTTTGTCCTGTTTTCGTCCTTGTTGTCAGCTGTGTAAAACAGTTTCCACAAGCTTTGCAGCTATCATCGGGCTTATTCTCCTGGGCTGCCTTTTTGTAAAATGTGCTTGCTTCAGTGCAGCAGATACTGGAAAGGCACGATGCTTCTTAGAAGAAGAAAGGTTTTGATCAGAATTTTCCTTTGATGTGAAATGTTAATTGGCAATTTATGCCTGCCTCTTTCCTGTTGCTTTTGAGTAGTAGTCTCTTTTTTTGCTGTTCACTCTAATTTCACTTTCTTTTTTTGTCTGACTTACCCTCTGTCCTTCACACCATTATTTTTTTTTTCCCAAATGAAAGATAAGGCACCAATTCCTTTTAAAATTCTATTTCAAAGCTCTTTATGTTCCTATTTCTCCAGTTTTTATACCAAAGCTAGTCTATACGCAGCAAAGCAAAAGCTGACAGTGTGTCTCTGATTTCCCTTTTTCCCTTCAAAGCGACAGGGCCCATCTGTCCGTGCTGCCCCTTCCCCAGCTTACAGCAGGACGGCAATGGGCTGCTCCACTGCAGGATGGAGAAGAGACTTGGAGGAGTGCAAGCAGCTCTGAAGCATTTGATAGCAACAGAAGGGGGAGAAGCAGTTGAAAGTGGAAGTTTCCTCATTTTCCGCAAGCTATTCTGTACTCGTTTCTTGGTTTAGAGGCAGAGAACTGAGCTACGTACGAGAGATCTTCTAAATTTCCATTGCAGAACAGCAGCTTCTCTGCAGTGCATGCCAAAGATAATTTATCAGGGCCTGATAATAAGGGCAGATGTTGTGCAACCGCATCCAAGAAATAAACATCAGCCTCTTGCCAGTGTTGTGTGTATCCAGTGTGTTACCTGGAACTGGAAACAGACTTAATTCGTGTTAAAAGATTGAGCAAACGAGGTTCTCTGAATTGCTTTGAAAGAGAACCTGGCATGAACCTGGAGAAGGCAATTTCAGTTCTTCCAGTATTTTTAAGAGTGCAGCTACAAAGCAAAGAGCAGTTGGAGAGTACAAAGCTCTCCCTCCAGTGAAGTGGAGTAGGGCAAGCAGCTCTAGAAGCATGAAATGTCGTCACCGAGAGGCACAAAGAAGATCTGGAGGGCAACTCGGCAGCTTTACAAGCACAGGAACGACCTAAGAATATCACCTACAAAAGGTAAATTTGTGAGAAACCAGAGACTGCAAATCATTAACTCAACCATTTGTAATGAGATTGAGTCACATGGACATACACATAATAGACACGGCTCCACTGAATGACTTGGGGTGGTGTAACTGGTACCTTAATCCCAAAGCAGAGCAAACTCACGGAAGTTTAGGACCTGTCAATCTTCAAAGATTACCTAGAGGTACGTGTTTCCAAAGGTATGATATAAAGCACAAAGTTATGCCTATTTTGGAAAAACAACAACAGCGGTTTAGGTGGGAGCAGATTTGCTGAGCAGAATCAGATAAAGTGAAACAAACAGGCAGCCAGAAGTTGCTAGAAGTATAATTGTAAAAATGTTCCCTATCTGGCTAAAAAGTGAAAGCATTCATGAAAATACATACCTGGGAAGGTAATAATGATAGAAACAGGGGAAAGACTGCCTCTGAGGAAAGGCAAAACACGATACAAACATTGCTCAAGCAACGTGATAGCTTCAGTGGTTATTCCCGAATGAATTAATTGAAAACAAGCAGGAAAGCCTTCCTCCTCGGCTGACCACCTAGAATTACTCTCTGAAAACTAAATATGTATAGTGACCAAGGAGCTAATTCCTCCACAGTTGAAATTCTCTGTCGGTGTCATAATGTCAGCTTAGAGATGGTAATTGCAAGCCATAGCAGCTGTGGATTTTCTAGATGGGTAGGGAGCAAGGGCTGGTGAAATCATGGTAATCTTCATCTTACTGTTCTCAGGGGAAAAAAAAAAGGATAATGGCAGGGCAGTTGGAAATAGATGATCTTCAAGGTCCCTTCCAACGCAAACCATTCTGTGATTCTATGATTCTATTGTTCTGTTATTCCAATGGCTGATTGTTCCCATTGTGAAAAATTTTCCTCTTGTGTCTAGTCAGAATCTCCGCAGGAGTAACACACACCCATTAGCCCTCTCCTTTTCCATGCGACTTGTAAAAAGGGAGTCACCATCTTCTTTGTAGCCACCCTTCAAATGCCAGAACATGGCGATAAGTTCACCCCTAAGCCTTCTTTTCTCAAGGCTGAACAAACCCAATTCTCTCAGCCTTTCCTCGTACAGCAGGCTTCCCTGTCCTCAGATCATCTTTGTGGCCCTTCTCTGGGCCCTTTCCTGCCTGCTCATATCTTTTTTGTGTAGTGGGGACCAAAACTGAACACGGTATTCCAGGTTTGCGGGTGATGTACACATATATAGCCCAGCCATCAACCTCTTTTCCCAGAGCTTCTGCAGCTGTTTGGGATGAACACACTGGAACAAAACTGCTGAAAGCACTGTTTAAATCAGATTTTTGTCTTCACACTGCTCTTCAAGCTTATTTAAACATTCAATGTGTTTAACATAGTTGTTTTTTTAAAAAAAAAGGTAAAACAATGTCCAAAATTAACCAACTGTAAATTGTGAACCATTATTTGTTATAATCAATGTATTTCTTATTTCATGCTGAAGAAGTAACTACTGATATTTTGTATATTGAGGAACAGATCTATTGAAATGAAATTAATGACAACCCAGTAGTAAAAGGAAATCTCTACTGTGTAATTTTAAACGGCGTAAATTAAACTTGGGACGAAGATGATCCTGAGTTTCAGTTAGCATCTGTTTCATTCCATTTGGTACACCTACTTATACCAGACTTCAGATGAACAATTTTTTCTTCACTTTTGGACATTAAAAACTCCTTTAGCTTGCTAAATATTCTTAGGGATGCTGTTGGAGGAGAAGGCTGAGCGGCTTCCCTCTCCTTGGGCGGCATGGAAATCGGGCTGCAGCAAGTGCTGCTGGAAGCAGGCAGGAAGAGGGGCGGGAGGGAAGAGGCTGTGGATGTCCTCTGCGCTGGGGAAGGCTCAGCACTAAAAGTTTTGGATACCTGTCAGAAGTGAATGCAGGCTTTTCGCACAGGGATCATAGAATGGTTTGGGTTGGAAGGGACCTTAAAAATCATCGAGTCCCAACCCCCCTGCCATGGGCAGGGACACCTCCCACTAGAGCAGGTTGCTCAAAGCCCCATCCAGCCTGGCCTTGAACACTTCCAGGGATGGGGCATTCACAGCTTCTCTGGGCAACCTGCTCCACTGCCTCACCACCCTCACGGTAAAGAATTTCTTCCTAATATGTAATCTAAATCTACCCTCAGTTTAAAACCACTACCCCCTTGTCTTATTGCGACACTCCCTGATAATCTCCCCAGGGAAGTGGTGGATTCTGCATCATTGGAAACTTTTAAGATTCAGCTGGACGGGGTACTAGGCCTTCTTTTCTGGACTCTGCTTTTGCCAAGAAAGGTTGGACCAGATGGTCTTTGAGGTCCCTTTCAACCTGGTATTCAGTGATTCTATGAAAAGGACACTTGTAATACCAGCCATTTGTGCTGTAATATTACCAATTCACAAATTGGTTTGCATGTTTAAATGACTACTTTGATTCTTTAGTTGCCACGCTTTTGGTTCATACTGAATATCACAACCCACAATATTGTTATTGCAGAAGTCTGTTGAAAGATTTAAATTAACAAAACTGAGGAAGCAGAAAACCACAGCTGCAACAGCTCTTATAGACTGGCTGCTTTCATCTACTTGTATTGTATTCCCTCGCCTTCTCCAAACATATCACTGTTACATTGAAGCTTCTTCCAAAGATTAATTAACAAAGCAATGAGCATGTTTTATCCATTCTTTTCCCCTCTCAGTCCTCAGAGTATATACAGCCACGGCCAGCTTGCTCCTTAAAATTACACACTTTGTGATGTTATTTATGAAGGTCGGATTAATTAAGTATTGCTTTATGTGCAACTGCAGTTTGGACTAGAGAGCAATGATGTTTACATTAGCATTCAATTTCCAGTTCAACAGTCATTGAGAAAATAGTTTTATAGTAAACAACTCCTTGGGCCAGGACCGTGTTTCCTCTATGAATGAGGTCATACGAGATGAATACGCAGCAGATAACTCTGGGAGGGCAAACTTCAGTTTCTGCCGGCACACTTTAAAAGAATCAAAAAGATCTGCTGGGGAATTAATTTGTGAATTATATGCAGTTCATAAGGTCTGTCTATATTTTTCACACAGAAATACATGACGCTTTACAGTCCAGAGAACAGAACAAGAGCAGACATTATCAATCAGAGCTGCACTGCCAACCCCAGGGTTGTAAGGTGGCCTCTTAGCTAGAACAAAAAAGCAGTATGGATTTCTCCATAAAAATCCACTACAAGGGAATTCCATGTTAGTCTAAAAGGGTTTCTGAAATGTAGTAAGATGTGATCCCCACTGTGACTGATGAGGACTGTATCATGTGTTTAAGGCTTTTAAAGGCCCCCTACCAATATGTTTAACCTTAATTTTACTAGAAATTTACTACAGATTATTCCTTGCACCCATGCCCTCACCTCACCTTGATGATGAGAGTGATACCGTATTGTGAAAGTCGGATTTATCTCTGTCTGCTTTGCTTTATCTCCATACTGCTGACATTTGAGTTTTGAAAGTCTATAAATAGTCTATAGTTATTACCTGATTAATCTCCTCTTTTGTGTTAATTTAACATTGTTGGAAAGTTAACACATATAGACTGTCCTGTATGTGAGAGAGGAAATGACCATATTTGATCGCTGCCTTTTCCAGTCCTCATCTTATTTTGACTTCTGCTAACAATGTAATTAACATACTGTCTTGTCTTAGATGGATGGCTAATCAATTTCCATTGTTGTCACTGTAGCAGTCTGGCATCTTATTATGCACGATTTCTTCCTCTTCTTTCCTCATACCTCCGCCTCTGCAGCACTGAACTCAAAATGCCACCAAAGACATATTCCAGGTCAATCCCATTGCAGGACTAATTCTTGGTTTCTCATCCTTTTACTGCGTCAAACTCAGGTTCTTTGTTCTCACCTTGAAAACTGCATAATCCCTGCCCACATCTCTGTTCCCATTTCCGCCTACTCGCTACTTCTAATCTCCTCTCCAATATTATTTTCACGCCCTTCTGCACACCCTCTTGCCTAGGGGTTTTGGGATTTTCTGTTTTGTTTTGTTTTTTTAAACTGTTTTGTACAAGCCAACAACTGCATAATAACTAGTATGAAAAAGTAATTTGAGGGAGTTTTTCAGTTACAAACAATGAAACCTTAAATTAAAAAAAATATAAAATGCAGGAATTTATAGAAAATAAATTTCTAAGTCAAATATATGGAATTATTTTATTTGGATTGCTCTGGAAGGGTTTTTTGTTTCTGTGTTTTAATCTTTGTTCTAGCATTATGCCTTAAAGCTGAAAACCACGCTTTTATCTTCTTTTTTTTTTTTTCATGCAAGTAACAAGAAAAACCTGTAGTTTCCCCCAGCAGGGAACAGCATGCTGAAAAAAACAATATTCAGATCTAGGTTTCAGAAGAGAGGAGCAGCCTTAACTCCACCTGCAGCCAGCAGAAACCGGCAGAGCCCAACCGCTCCGAAAAACCAATCTCGCAGAATCCACATCTGGTTTTTTACTGGAGGCGGTGATGTGAAATAGGCTTTAAAACCCACCCGTGATAAAGCCAGTTAATTACATTTCACAGAACGTCTGTGTTTTCCGCCTCACTGACACACAGGAGGGTGTTTTCCCACTGGAGGCAGGGCTCCCAGCTCTCGCCGGCCTGAGAGCGCGTGGAAGGATCGGTCTGACACATCTCCGCCATTTAAACCGCACCAATTGGTAACCTCGGGCAACATATTAAAAACTTTGTGTACTAAGAGGCCCTTAGACGTTTTTGGAAGCACACAAGGGAACCAAGATAAGCACTTAATATGGCCAAGCTTAACCAACAGGGCTTGCTTTTTTGTTGTTGTTGTTTAATCCCCTCCCCTCTAAACCCGGCGTTTATCGCCTCAGGAACGGGGGCGAAGGCCGAGCAGACGCGTCTCTCCCCACGGCGAGCTGGCGCACACCGGCCCGAGGACAGCGGCAAGCGCAGGGCCAGAGAACGGCCGCCGAGCAGATCCCTCCCAAGGAACCGCCACCTTCACAAGGGCCGCAGACTCTCCTTCGGTCACCTCTGCAGAAGACCTACCCCCCGCCCCGGGGCGGGGCCGGCCCGGCTGCCCCTCACCTCCCCTCCCCTC
>VXAK01018653.1:0-18503 GCA_013399435.1 Arenaria interpres
TATTTGGAAGCCATGGCTAGTAAGGAGAAGAAAGATAAGGTTAAAAAGCAAACTGTGAAGCAGGAGCCAACCAGCCAGAGTAATGGAAATCAGAAAAGGACAATTGATGATGGTATTTCTTTTTACTTTTTTAGCATTCATCAGCAAAGTTTGTTATGTTACGTTTATTAAGCCAGTAGCGTGAAAACTTTGTGAGAGAGTGAAGTTATTTGGAATACTAATGTAAATTGATAAGCACATGCTCTGGAATGAAGTAGTACTGTAGGGATCTTATTTATTACTCTTATGTTTGTTTTTTTTTCTCTTAAGCTCTGTAGAAAAAATGAACAGTCTTCTGTGCAAGTTTGTGTGCTGCAGTCCAAAGCAATGCTGAACAGTATGAGTTGGAGTAGGGGTTTGATTGCTGCATTTCATGAGTGTAATACATGTTTTAGCCTTCTAGAAATAGTTCTGTCTTCCCCTTTTATTAGTTCAGACTAACACTGTGTTGTTACTGCGTCTGATGGTCATAATCGTAAGCAGGTATAGAGGAACCTACGAATACACCCAAAGCCATGAGGATGGGAGATGGAGGGAAAGGAGAGACTTTCCAACTGACCCAGCAACAGCAGTGGATGATTAAAGAAGACTGTATGAACCAGAAATTGTGGGATGAAGTACTTGCTTCTCTTAAGGAAGGACCAGTATGTTTGCTGCATGCATCATTTTTAACGGTTACCTTTTCTTTAGACTGTTGGGAGAAATCTTGAGTCTCTCTTAAAACCTAATTTGCTTGTTGGTCTTCTGCAGAATACAGACTGTGTCTAGCATTATTTTTATTGTAAGACTTTTGTTTCAAGGATATAATCCTGACTTGTACAATTGATACTGTACAACTATTGATAGCTCAGTTTACACCTGTGTAATAGAGACCTTTTCTTGCTTAAAAATCATTTTGAAGTTAGAATTGGCTTTTTTATTTTACCCTTTTCATTTTTGAAGGGATCATGTTTTGTCTGAAACAGTAAGTGTATCTTTGTGCTGTGCTGATGTGAGAAATTAGACATGAGGAAAGGTGGTTCTAGTCACTTCTTTCTGTTTAGGCAGAAAATTTTATGACACAAAATACAGCTTGCTTGCTTTGTTTAAGAAGACAGAAGTACTGTTATCTTCAAATTTAGAAATGAAATGAAAGTATTGTCATCCAAATCTAGATTATCCCACTCTGTAGATGCGGAACCTTAAGTAAGAGAGAAAA
This sequence comes from Arenaria interpres, assembly GCA_013399435.1. Lineage (NCBI taxonomy): Eukaryota > Metazoa > Chordata > Aves > Charadriiformes > Scolopacidae > Arenaria > Arenaria interpres. Next base: position 1,238 of record VXAK01018653.1, read on the forward strand.
TACTTTCTGACCCGCTAAATGTCAAGAAAATAGCAAGAATAACTCAAGATTGAAGAGACTATAGACACTAGCACAAAAAAGTCCACAAAAGGAATATCGCCTGAAATACTGCATCTTTCAGTGATAACTAGTATTACCAATGTTGAGTTCATAGTTCTTTTACCCGTTTTGTAGAAGAAATCAAAGCACTAAGAAGTTAAAATAACTTAATAAAACTCAACTTGGTGGAAAGCAAACCATCAGTTGGAAAATGGATATCTGAAAATGGACATACATAATTATTTTGTTTGAGAATTGCCGTTGGCTATTTGCGGTGCTTCTGTAACAGAAAAAGCATCTATAACTCCCTGTTCTTCCACTTACAGTACTAGTTTCTGCTGTAATGCTGCTGCAGTTGACTTTGTGTAGGAACTGATAGTGTAAAGTTACATGCTGTTATCTGTCTTCTATCCAGTGTCAGTAATGACTAGAAGGAGTTTCAGCTCTTAAAATTCTGCATGATGACAGGCAATAGAGATATGTGCTTGTAAAAAGGAGAAAACAGTAATTTAAAAGTGGTTGAGTTACTGAGGAGTAATTTTTCTACAGATTCCTACTCATAATTTTGGTAAAATTTCCGTTTGGTCCTCACTAAAAGCAATAGAAATCACTGGTAGCTTTGGGTTGCTACTCTGAAAACTTAAATCTTTCTGCTTGAAACAACCACCTTCCCTTTTAACAAAATAAAACATGGTTTAAGATAAGTCTGGTATTTTGAAAATTATTACGAAGAACTGCAATTTGATTACCTATAGATTTGCTTTTTTTTTTTTTCTATACCAAGCTTGTATTCTTGACATATTTGGAGATCACTGGCATGCCAGAGATAAACGCGCTTGTGTGTGTAAAACACCTCAGAGATGTCCTGAGAAGATTTAAAAGCCAGGGAGGTCAGTTTACACACTGCAGAGAATTTGGCCTGAGGAGAGTAGCCATGGAGCTAGCCAGAATCCATGAGTAGAGGTAGCTTTCTTTGCAGAAGAAGTTGCCTTGGCAGAGAAGCAGAGACATTTCAGAGACATGCAAGTGTCAAGAAGCAGTTACTAAACACAGTTGCTAACTTTTCTCACCTATGCTAAGAATCAGACATGAGGGGCCCTCCGGTCTGTTTCATTTTGTTTATAACAATACTCATACAAACAAGTTAATAATCTTTAAAACATTAGTTCTCTGATTTGTAGAAGAACAGGGAAATGAGGCCAGTTATGGACTTGCTTCCTGATTTCTTTTAGAATGCTGCAGTAATGGATATGGAGGACTTAAGAACTTCTGGGAGCTCATCATCTTTATGCAATAAGTGGCATTTATGAGAACTGTAATAGATTTTTGTCTTTTTTTATTCCTTTGCCTTACACCAGAATTTTCTGAAGAAACTGGAACAATCCTTTATGTGTGTCTGCTGCCAGGAGCTGGTTTACCAGCCAGTGACAACAGAGTGCCTCCACAACGTCTGTAAAGTAAGAATAAACTTGATCTTCCTCTGGGCTGTTTTCTTGGCTCTGAGACACCAGTCACCAAAGCCATATGTGTTTTAGAAAGACAATAATTATTGCCTAACAATCTGAGCAAACACATGCAACAAGTTTGGATTTGGTTATTGCTGTGTAACCTTGTTTTTATGTAATAAAGAATGGAAGTACGTTTAGTGTAGTTCCTGACAGACATAATGAGTGAAGTTTACTGTTGCTGTGCTGTCATCCTTTGTGATCAGTGGATTTACACCAGGAATTGGTTTGGTCCAGGAGCTAGATTTTGGTACAGTAACAATAATATAATTTTACATAATCAAAGAATAAAACCAGAGTTTACAATTGTATAACACTCTTATTAAGAGTGGTTGAAGGGATTGTGCATATTTGAATTGTTCCTGCCGTACCTAGTTTTAATCCCTAAGAGCCTAAAAGGACTCAGACTTTATCATCTTAATACAGTATCTGATAATGCAAGTTTTCTGTTCAAGAAGATATGTATCACTCCAGTAAAAATCACTGTGGTGTTATGGATGGCCTGCACACATGGAATGGTTATAGCTCCTTAAAAAGGTTAAGAAGTCTTATGAAGGGGTTAATATGTAGAATTACGGAAATTAGAAGACCATGGAGAAGAGAAAGCTGAATGGCAATAAACTCAGCAAGCACAGATTTTGAAGATGTCAGTAAATATTTGTAAATAGAAAATAACATCCAGCTGAAGTTGTAAGGAGTAGTTTGATAGTAAGCTGCTATTGCTGTTTGGGCACAGATTCGCCCTGAAGACTTTCTGATACTCAGCTGACATGCTTGGGCTATCTGCAGCCTGTGGTAACATAGCAAGGAGGGCAGCACTAATGCTAACGTGTTAGTGATTGTATTATTCCACATATGTCTTTAAGGCTAAACCGAATCTCATCTGATGAGGTAGGTGGAGATAGTTACATAAGCAATATACCTGGTATGCTCACCTTCCACTTGAAATGAAGGTCTGGAAAACTCTAGTGAATCTAGAAGGAAGCTTCAGGCGTGGCTGCAATTCACAGGAAGGCAGTAGTGGAAATGAAGGGGAAATCTCAGCAGTGATTTGTTTTAATTCCTCCTGAGCCCAATGTTTCACATCCCGGCCTAGAGCAGAGTCCCTTTGTGATAAGGACATTTTAGTCATAGAAACAGAAGTAGGTGCTAGAGGGCTTGGTAATAACTTTTTTTTTCTGGTAGTACAGCAGATTGCGCCTTTGGTTTGTAGTGTTTTCTTAGCTTTTGCTGGGTAAGCTGTCAGTCTAAAACAAAGTTCTCACCATTTGCTTCTCTGTCTTTGTATGTCCTAGAGTTGTTTACAGCGTTCCTTCAGAGCTGAAGTCTTCACCTGCCCTGCCTGCCGCTATGACCTGGGAAAGGGCTACACCATGGTTCCTAACAAGATATTGCAGACACTACTTGACCAATTCTTCCCTGGTTACAGTAAAGGACGATGATGCGCTCAGATCCTTCTGTACTTCTCCCAGTGACTTTATAGACAGTAAAGGAGAAGAAAAATGGGAAATTCAACTGTGGACCAGCCAGCTTGATGGGACTCGATATATTGTCACATTTTGAAGCAGCTAACCCTCTTCCCCTCATAGCCATCTTTTTGGTGTAGCGAGAACTTTAATTCTCAGCTGTCTTTTAACATCAAGGGTAGTTTTGGCCAGTTGACAAATATTTTTAAAGAAAAAAAAAAAAAGAAAAGCTTCAGCTTTTACTGGCCTGGCTGATGCTTGATTTATGATTTGTTTTTTTGTAACTACCTCAGGACAGAGGAAAACAAATTGTGGGGATGACAAAAAGTTAGTGAAGTTTTAGCTACACACTGCCTCCTGAATATTAGTTGTGCCTGGTCCATGTGGTTTGATTTACAAAAAAAAAAAACACCCCCAAACCAAAACAAAAACCCACAAAAAACAGCAAAAAACAGAAACAGCACTTAAGCCAGTTGGATTAAAGAACAGCAAATTCTGTGGTGTGCATAATCCTTTTTTGTCTTTTTCTTCCATTATGCTGTATTTTTTTTTCTTTGCAAGAACAGGCTGATTTTTAGTCTATTTTTGTGAGCTTCATTGTGCTTTTCTTGTATCTTATGCAAGTTGACTACTAATGACTAATGAGAACAATATGAATGCATTGTTGCTGCATTAGTGTAAAGTGATCTGTGTTTTTTGCACTTAAAGAGGGTATTCAAGACACTCTAGTTGTGTAAAAAATATTTCATATAAAAAGCCACTTCTGTATTAGTTAAACTGTATGCTTTTAGTAGGTCTTGTATCAGTGGCAATACATCTACATGGCATTGAAGGCAGTGCTAGCTTGGAGAGGGTTCAAATCGCTTCATATTGTGANCATTGTGCTTTTCTTGTATCTTATGCAAGTTGACTACTAATGACTAATGAGAACAATATGAATGCATTGTTGCTGCATTAGTGTAAAGTGATCTGTGTTTTTTGCACTTAAAGAGGGTATTCAAGACACTCTAGTTGTGTAAAAAATATTTCATATAAAAAGCCACTTCTGTATTAGTTAAACTGTATGCTTTTAGTAGGTCTTGTATCAGTGGCAATACATCTACATGGCATTGAAGGCAGTGCTAGCTTGGAGAGGGTTCAAATCGCTTCATATTGTGATCTGAAATTTTATATACAATATATCCCCCCCCCAAATATACCTTATTAAATATTTTATGATTCAGAAAAGTTGCTAATTTTGTTTTTACTATTACCCACTTATTTTAATCACAACATTTTTATGGATCTTTTTTTTTCAAATTACTAAATGCTTTCTTTAGGAGGGAGCTTCTTAGTTTTCAGGGATGAGGCTTTGTATTCCTTAAATAATTTCTCAATGAAAAAAGACTTGTTAAATAAGGAAAAAACCCCAATGCTAGCCTGATATTGATACCCACAGGTTCTTATATACTCTATAGCAGTGGCTGTCATGCAGCTGCTCTGGTCTCTACTGAGCATTTGAAGGAAGATTGTTAGTACCGGAGTGGGAAGTTTGCAGTGTGTTTTCGCAGTTTTTTACACCCTTAGTGCTATGCCAGTAGCTACTGAAAGACACCCTTTTCAACAGTAGCTTCTAGAGTATAAAATTCCAATTTTCTTCACTATGTATTTAGACCTTTTAGGACCTGAGTGCAGCTTTTCACATCAAAGCTTGTATCTGGCCTAATGTTCCTTTAATGAAATTCCTTCCTGTGTCCTGTCATATGCAATCTCTTTGTGTAATTAAAACCCCCACTGAAGTCATAAGGTAGGTAGTGAAAAAGTTGCAGTCCCAAAACTTTCAGTATAAAGTACACAAAAATACAGTACTTAAAATCATACTGTGATCGCTAGCCTCATTTGTGTCCCTTCAGAGAAAGCTACCCGGCATGAGTGTGCATATAGACCTTCTAGAAGAGCCTTATATTAAGGTTATATAAATCTCTGCCAGTGTTTTGCTTTGTGTAGAAGCTTTTACTGCTTTGGCAATTCTGACAAATTGGAAGTTGAACTTCATAATGCTCTGTTGGACAAATCCAGCTGAAAAGTTAAAATCCAGAACATGACAACATTTGAATTTCTGACCAATTTTATTAGAGTACTAACATTGGTAGGTAAAAAAAAACAGTATGAAATATTAACACTAGCAATGCTAGTGGTAATATGTGAAGTAAATTAAACAATCTACTTCATCTTTTTTTACAAAATATAAACAATTACTCCTGCAGTTAATATTCATTACTATTGCCTTATGCATCTGCATCACTTCTACTTTTTTTTAACCGTATCTTCCATGCCACTTTGCAAATCGGGTGTTAATTGTTAAAACTTTAGCACAAAACAGAAAAAATGCTTAATCAAGGCAACTTTAACATCAACTGCTGCGGAACAGTCACATTTTGTTTACATCTAACATCCTGATTATATTTACATTTTAACTGCGCAGTGATTCAATTAACAAACATCAATTATCCAAAATATACACAGTATATAAATCCCCTATCAGGTCTGGGAGGAAAAGGCCATCCTGATGGACTCCGGGCAGCTGGAAGCAGTCTTATGAAGATGCTCTCTTCTGTTCAGAAAAGGGAGACTCGTAGGCTTCCATTGGTGGGCAGGTACAAACCAGATGTTGATCTCCATATATGTCATCGATGCGAGCAATTGTGGGCCAAAACTTGCTTTCAGGCTTCACAAATGGCTAAGTACAGAAGAAGAAACAACTATTTTAATTTTTCTATCAAGCAAATCTACATAGTTGTAACAGACTTCAGATTTTTAAGATTGACAGTTGCTGGAAAGGTGTATTTTTTTAAGTGAAGTCATACTTCAACTCTGTTTGCAGTCCCTGAAAGTTAACAAGCATGTATAATAGAGATAGCAGTCAAAAGAATACTTAGACTTTCAAAAATGTGCGACCAGGTCCTCTAAAAAATGCTTGCAAAGAAGCAGTTGTCATGGGATAAAAGAAAACTGTGACCCTTTGAAAAACTGGCTTACAGACAAAGAACCATGGAAAAGTGGAGGAGAGTACCGAGACCTGTGCTGTTCAATGTATTTATAAGACAATCTATAAAACAAGGTGGCAAACTTTACAGGTGCAGGTAAATTTCTCCTCTTTGAAACAGCACATAGCAATAAAATAGATGCAATTCAGTTTTAAGTAAGAAAAGTTAGTTACACATACATTTAGCTGTTAAGATTGTGGAAGCAATTTTATGTAGTGCTCTGAAGAAGTATGATACATCCAGCTCAAATTTGACCCTTTATTCACAGCAGGTTCACTGGTGTGGCTTGCCCTGTGCTGACCATGCATCTTGTCAAACCTTCATCCAAGTTCTTTGGAGCAGAGGTTTGAATGTCAGGACACGGCCCACTTGTTTTGGGAGCTCGTGGTGTAGTATGTCAGAACTGAACAGTCTCTTTCCAACAGAACTGCTGAGATTTAGAAATCCAAGTTTGCACTTCACGTGTAGAGACTATTTTTTTTAAAGATCTCTTTTCCTTGTCTTCAGAAATAAAAGTAATGGAACTACTACATAAAAATCGAGCAACAGTAGAAATGGCTCTGAAGTTTTTATTCTTGCCAGATTACTTCATTGCGAACTGTCCAGAAAACCACAGAGCAGAAAACACATTTATGTATTACCACACCACTAGGATCCTATTTACTTACCAGTGGGAATGCTGCCACTTCTCTAGAATAAGGACGATCCCACTTGGAAGAAGTGACACAGTTCAGAGTATGTGGTGACATCTACAAGCAAAAAGACATGTTTAGGACATGAAATTACAGAATTCAGTTGAATGTATCAGTGTGAACCCTCCCTCAAGTTCACATAGCTACATATAGTCTGGAGAGTTCTCTTGAGAATATTGTTTCTCTGGGGGGAAAAAAGGCAGATATAGGACAAGAACCAAGTCAGTATCTGGAATTTTCAGTTTGCCTGAAGATACCACCCAAAGTTTAAATATGCTTCCAGCTTTTCACTAAATTCCCTTGATATTTAAGAAGTCAGTCCAGCATCACAGGACTTGAACCTATAGCGTTTTTGTGCTGCAGTTGCTAAAATAATTCATTCAAACTTTATTTTACTGTTAGTTTTAAGGTCATTCCACTTCCCTTCTTAAGCAAGATAAATAAGCATCTCTCCTACATTACTTTGAGATGGCCTTAAAAATTATAGATCATGCGCTTGTGTAAATAACTTTCTCTGCTCTTTCAGCAAAGGCCAGGCTTCTGACTTGAAAAAATCAAAATTCAAATTTTGAAAAAGTTTAAGGTTTCTCAAAAAGTCAAATTTCAAAAAGTTCACTGTTACACACAAGTATTTTGAGAGTACTGAAAGACCAAGAAGCAGGCTCATGTAGTCTTAAGTAAGTCTCAGTGGTTAAGCTGATGCTGGTAACCTGCTCTAGATGCCATTTTACCTTTAGTGGGTTAATCTGAGGGTCCATCCTGCCCTCCTCTATTTCAGCAATTTCCTGACGAATACTGATCATTGCATCACAAAATCTGTCCAGCTCTGCCTTGTCTTCAGACTCTGTTGGTTCAATCATAAGTGTCCCTGCCACTGGCCAGGACATGGTTGGAGCATGAAAACCTGATGAAGAAGAAGAAATCAGTCACTGACAATAGCTTACGAGTTAATATATTTAACTCATATATATTAATATATTTAACTCGGTGTTCTGGAGCACAAGTCTTATGAGGAGCAGCTGAGGGAATTGGGGTTGTTAAGCCTAGAGAAAAGGAGGCTCAAGGAGAGACCTTATCAGTCTCTACAACTACCAGAAAAGAAGTGGAGAGATGGGGCTTGGTCTCTTCTCCCAAGTAACAGGCGATAGGACAGGAGGAAACAGCCTCAAGTTGCACCAGAGGAGGGTTAGATTAGATATTAGGAAAAATTTCTACACTGAAAGGGTTGTCAAGCATTGGGACAAGCTCCGCAGGGAATTGGTTGAGTCACCATCCCTGGAGGTATTTATAAGATATGTAGATGGTTTAGTGATGGTTTTTGTCAGTGTTAGGCTGATGGTTGGACTAGATGATCTGAAAGGTCCCTTCTAACCAACGCAATTCTGTTTCTATATGCATTAGTTAGCAATTGATTCACAAATTCCCTGTCTTACAGTCTCTACAGGACTGAACTCATTGGTAGCATTGGCAGTGTACTGTAGAGGTAAGACAGTATATTAGTTTTTGACACTGAAGGGTAATGGCATAGTATTATTTACAATAAGAGTTACATGCTGATTTAATGAAACACTCATAAAAACTCCTCTTTTTGCTTTGTTACTTCTAGGCCTGAAGTATATTGCTCCTTTCCCAGGTTATTTCTGTTCCTGCTGCTCACTTCAATAGAAGTGTTTTGTCACTTTACCTTCTTATGACAGGCAGCACGGCAAAGTGAGATGGGTATAGATTTCTGAACCAGTAAACAAGGTAAGAAGAAAAGGTGGTCTCTTGTGATGCCCTTCCTGCACTACTGCTAATTACAGCCTCGTGACACTTCTCTTTCAGCAGCAGAGAACTTTACTAAACTTATCCATGTAACTCACCTCCATACCTACTGAAAAAGCTATTTTAAGTGGTGCGTGCTATTCAAGACCATAGCAACCCACTCACAAAGAGCAGGAAGGCTGCAGGTTTTTGATATCACAACTGGGCTTTGGATTATTTCACTGATGAGGTGTTACCAGTTAGGGTTTTAACAGCTTTTATGCACATTCGTTAGATCAGGCAGTTGTACAGGATCAGGCAGTTCAATGGGTCATCTTGTCTGGCAGCCGAAGAGACATGATCAGATTCTTCAGAGCATGTGTACAAAAGTGCCTAAACTGTATCAGTCTAGAAGCCTTTAAATCCTATTACCCTGCTTCAAAAGTATTTCTTTTGTTTTGTTTTGTTTTGTTGGAATCTTACCAAGCTCTTGTCTCCAAGCCATTTGCTCCAATGGTTAGGAGTCATGTAATCGCAAATTTGAAGGGGCAGTTTGCAAACCTGGGGAGGTTGCAGCAGACTTGTAAGTAGCTACTACAACTCAATTGATGCAAATACCTCTCTCTCGGCCCTTAATGAACATGAGGAGACCTTAAATGATTGCGACAGATTCATCACCCGTAAGCACAGGACTAGGATGTTTCTGACTCCCTTAAGGAGAGATTTATGTCATTCTCACTTAAGCTGCTATTTTTGAAAAGACATTTGATTTACCATAATCCTGAAGTCTCTTAGCAAGATCTACAGCTTCAATGTTCGCTGTTTTTTTGAAAGGTCTCGTATCCAAAATAAATTCATGGGCTACATAACCTGTAAGCAAAAAAAGTGTACATAGTGGTTTATTTACTAGTAGAATAATGCAATCTACCAAGCATTCCATTCTGATTGGTTTTGTGGAGAATATGGCAAAAAGACAAATTTAAAAAATCCACTTGAGCAAAAGTGAGAGAAATAACTGAGAAACTATCAGGCAAGAGAGATACAACTCAGTATTTGAAAACTGGTCCTCTGAGTGCCATGTCACGTTAAGAAGAGGCCTCATTTCTAACATTAGAACTAGGAACAGGTGGTCAAAGTAGCGCGTATAATTTACAAATACTCTGAAAAATAATTAGATTTGTCAGTGGCGCCTCACCATTTTGGTCTTAGGCTATCTTCAATTATCCATGTACAAGATAATCGGTTTCATGTTATAGCACAAAAGAGCTCAAATCTGGTGTTATAGAGGATAAAGACATGTTATCTAAATTTATATCAATGATCCTGGAGAACCTTGTTCCATTTCATTACTGAATCCTTCAAAATTTGAACTTCCATTCACTTCTGTGAGCAAATAATACATTTTCTTAAAATCCAACCTGCAGGTTTAGCCAAGGTGTACTCCATTACATTTAAGATATATTTTGAAGAGTGTACATATTGTACTCAAATGTTCTTTTGTGCCATTCAGCTTAAACAAGCAAAATAGCATTCTCTGATAGTTTTGCTACTGTAACAGGTAATTCTTTCACCTCTTGTTCATTACATCTATCTGGATGCAAGACTGCAGAGCTGTAGAACTAGATTGTACCTAAAGTATTTTGCATTGCCGAGGGGATTCTTCCCTGTCTCACAAATGAGAATAAGGAGTCGAAATGAGAGAAATCTTGGGGGTGGGGTTTCAGAAAAAATGTGCAAGGGGAAGTACAGGTCCAAAAATTGCTTCTTAAATTGTTGTGCCATTGCTTATGGGAGATTTGGAGGTCTTGACTTTGTTGCTTCTCCTTTTTCTGCTGTTCATTAATCTGTTACTGCATCTTTTGTCATTATTTCATCTAATTACAAACAGGCATTTTTTCTTCTACTGCAAGTATCTCAGTTTTATTGCACTACCTCCACAGAAGCAGTGTGGCAGGTTATTTCTCTTCCTGTGAACATATTAAGAGAAGTTTGAGATGCAGCTGTCACATACCGTTAAAAAAGGAACCATATTGCAAACCAACTTCTGCACTAGGAACAAAAAAAGTAGCTTTGTAGAAGAAAACAAATTGTCCAATACTTGCCTCTTGCTCCTCTGAAAAGGATTTTGTAGTGCTTCTCCAGCCTCTTTGCCATGTAGTTTGCATTTAGTATAGCAATCTCAGAAGCGTGTTTCAGACCCTTTGCTCCCATTGTCTGAAAGAGGAATAAAATGAAGAAACAGCTCTAAAACCACTCCCAAGCAAGCAAAGTGTGTTCCCGTACCGGCAAACACAGTAGACAAAAGCACCTTAATGCATCTGGCTAGTTGCAAGGCCATCACACTATTACACTTTTCCCCAGTCCACTCACAGAAAAACACTGGCCATTACTTGGGAGCAGCTCTGGCATACATAGCTTACTATATGAGAGTTTTTGCTTGAAGTCAACAAGTGAATAACCCAAGCTTTTCTGCGAACTGAGAAGCTCTGAAGCGAATAGGAAGAAGTGAGCACACCTTGAGGCTGTCAGCAGCAAGAGCTGCGCGTGCTGCCTGTCGCCATCCTTACCCCCCAGGGACAGAGTGTCCAGAGAGCTGCCCAAAAAGCTGTGTGCTCTCCGTGCAGATTATCCCAGCAACTCCAACTCTGCTCGCAGGTGGTACCGCGCATTAGCAAAGACCAGAGCCAAATGAACACGGTTGCACTTGCTTGTAGGTTAAGTCACTGCAAAAGGACAGTGCTGAACTTGAGCTGTGGTTGAGTTTCTTAACACTGCACTTAAAAGGTAAGTTGGCAAAGGAGAAAGCCAAAACAGCCTTCAAGGTGGCCGCTTTAGATGGGACAGCGTAAACAGATGGCACTTTGCATTGTGAAGAAACAGCTTCCCTTAAAAAATTATTACAGTTTAAATAGTCTGTTATAGGAAACAGCTTAAAATCACACGTGATTTCTACCCACAGCTGAAAAGCCAGCTGGAAGTTATACCAGCTCATGTTTGTTCATTCCAATTCAGAAGAGCTGTTTTCCCAGGGAGTGGAAATTTCCGTGGTTAGAGTATCAAACTGGCAACAGGGTACTCTGCATGACGTTGCCCTTGCGCTCAACATTACAACCCTTTCTCTCACTGAAAGCTTTAAATGTTGCTCAGAGTGCCAGCACTCCCTCTTCTCAGAATTTGAACCTACCGTCATCTCTGTTGGCTGGTTAATTTCATATAGGTAACCAAATATTTGCAGGCTTATCACTTAAGTGCAAGGCACTAAAAAATTACACAGATCATGATCAAATTGTTGCACATCCAAAGCCAAAACTGAGTTCGGTTTTCAAATTCAGTAAAATCTCCTGAAATTCAAGTTCTTATTAAACAGATTTTGGAAAGTTAAATGTTATGCACAGGTCAACTGTAACAATGCTGGAGCATACAACCCAAAATATTCTCAGAAGATCAGCAATTATCAAGCAGCTTTTAAACATGAAAACTTGGACAGTGCGGGTGCAAGGCTGATTGCAGCTTTCTGCCTCGTGTCCACTTGTCTCAGGAATTATTACAGACAAGAGACTGGAGAGTTAAGCAGGCTGTGTAGACACAGCAGTTGTCCCGCCATCCTTTCCTATAACAACAGATGGCAACAGGCTATTCCACTGTCCTTCTGGAAAACAAGGAGGTTCAAAGGAGGTAAATATCCTATGACCATGCTGTAGTCATATGCATTTAGGTCTGCGCGAGTATCTTATGGTTAATTGCTCTTAAACCTGTTCATGTGGTTCCAGTGGTCCTCAGACTTGCTGAAACAGAAATAGACCCTCAGCTGATACCCCTTACAAAAGTCTACACACCTTGATATACACCCAGGAAATTGGCAATATAGCACTGGAACCCCATGGTGCAGCACTGACAGTACCCAAAGAACATGCATCCTTATCCGGCTGTATTTTGATGACAGGGTGGGTAGGCAAGTAGGGAGCCAAATGTTTCTTCCTAAAACAAAAACATTGATTTTAGAACTTAAGTGTGTGTTTCTGTGTTACCATTTCTGGACAGTTTCAGCAGTAGCTTCTCTTCACCCTCCTTCCAAACACAGTCCTCCAGGAAGTCTGGTCTTCAACAGAAAGTTTTATTAGCAAAACTGGTGACAGCAGAGGATGGCACTCAGTTTTCGACCTACCACAAGATATTCATGCAGCTATCCAAATAAAAATGATTTTTTTAAAAGATTAAGATCATTGTTTTTTAAAATAATATGATTGCTCTTTAAGATAGATTCACATAGTTCATGTATCCATGCAGTGTTCTGGACTACATACAATATCAACCCTGAAAGTCCACAGTTCACCTCTGCATTTACTCAGAAACCAGACCGCTGAGCGAGGTCTGCCATATGCACTAAAGGTCCAGCCTGAAAGCCAGGGTTTGGCAATACATGTGAACCTCGCCACTCATGAGATCAGCACATGACTGCCTTGGAGAAGGACAAATGTTTACAAACAGCAGTACACCTGTCCCATTCATGGCTCTATACTTAAGTGAACTGTTACCCAAGATTCACTATGGAATTTTATTTTTTTTTTTAAATAAGAGGCTAATAAAAAGATACCCACACTCCAATTGGTCCCATCCCAGGTCCTCCTCCTCCATGGGGAATGCAAAAGGTTTTGTGAAGGTTTAAATGAGAGACATCAGAGCCGTAGTCTCCAGGACGACACAGACCCACCTGTGAAGGGAATACTCTGTCTCAAAATAGCCTTTACATGTCATTTTAAGGCCTATTACTCCATTCAAGAAGAACAGGCTGAAAAAGATGTTAAATATTTTTCTGTTTTTCTTTAAGGTGGTGCATCATAAACAAGAAATCAATACAAACAATTTTTTGCTTTACGAATTCTTATTTATGTCCTTAAAGAAAGTCTTTGACAAAGATTAGGCAGACTAAGCCAGTTTCAGTGAATAACTCATACATCTTACAACATATTTCAGGGCAAAATCACATAAAAGGGAAATATTTTCACCGTCTGATTTTTATTACTGTTCTTGAAAATGTCACCTCCTCTCCCAAAACACTGTGCCATCTTGTGAGGAAGCTGTGTTATGGTCTGAACTGAGTACTGCTGTGCTATTTTCATTCCAAGGAGATGTACAGTTGTAACAAATCTACCTAGGAGAATTTGTACCTGGGCATTCATATTTGCTCCATCTAAGTAAACCTGGCCTCCATGTTTGTGAATCAGGTCACACACATCCCCAATTTCCTCTTCAAACACACCGTTGGTTGAAGGGTATGTGATCATGATTGCTGCCAAGTTCTCTTTGTGCTTGTCCACCTGGTGGCAGGGAGGGAGAGGGAAAAAAATAAAGGTCATTGAGGCTCCTAAAGCTTCTTCTGAGAAGATTTTTACAAAACCATGAAATAAGGTTATTGGGTGTTTTACAGGTGAGAAGCAAGTCTACCAGAAGGGAGTCTAGGTCATTTATAGTCAGCAAAAGATACTGGGCTCTTTCCTTCAGCAATATCTATGGGGAAAAAAAAGTGTTTTCTCAAAAAATCAGAATTTTAAATCAGGGAATAAGGCATGGTACTAAAAGATGTATGTACAATAGTCCCTTCCAGGACCTTAAGACAAGCCAAGTGAATCTGGCCTTCAAGGTAAAGTGATCTAATGACCATCCCCCTACTTTCAGCAATACAGTTCCGTGACTTCCATAAAAGCCTTCTTAAATACGTATTTTTGGAAACGTGTCCTGCTAATCCCTTGGATCCCCAAGATTCACCTGCAGCCAGTCTACTTGAAAAAGTGCAAAAAGTTGCCTAGCAACACATTCCCCAGCAGAGGTGGGCTCGAACTTCACTAGTGAAAGGTAAAGTGCAGTTTCAAATGCTTCACACTCGTGAACATGCTTCCCTCATTACAAATACTAGATGTAGACCAAAAAGGTCTGCTATGAAAAAGCCTACTGTGTAGAAAGATTCTCTGAGCCACTCCTGCACTAAAGACCCTGAAATTAAAGGAAATCTTACGAGTGTCACATGGCTAGTGTCTGAATGAGAAAAAAAAAAGGAAAATTACTTAACCCTTTCAGGCATGTATTCAGTATTATTACCCTATTTTCTCCCAAAGAAAAATCTGATTCAGCTGCCAACACTGTTACCTGTAGAAGAGGAGTGTTCCTGCCTTGAAAACGAAAGATAATTAAATACTCACCATTGCTTTTAAATGGGAAAGATCAATGCTCCCATTTTTATCCACTTCAATTGGTTGAATCTTCATCCCTGCCATTTGTGCACTTGCTGGATTTGTACCATGAGCAGATTTAGGAATAAGGCAAACCTTAGGGAAGGGAAAAAGAAGCAGGGGCTAAAGTGAAACTAGTTAAAAAGTCTTAAAGCGTTATGGTCTACAGTCAGCTACAACTCATAATCAAAGTTTTCAAAAGGGATGCTCAGGGAATGTTTACTGGGAAGTTGCCACTTGTACTGAAGGATGCAACTCAGTTTTCTTTGAAGAAAATCTATTCAAGTATCAGCATCTAAATATTCATTAGGGAAATAAAATTTAATTTGCTGCATAAATCATATCTAGGGCTGCAGTTCCAGAATATTATCTCAAATACTCCCATTTAACAATCCTTTCTTCTCACCCCCCTTTTTTTAAAAAAAAAGACTATTTTTTTTACAGTAATCATTCTCAATAAATACAATTACTTGGAAGGAAAAACTACCCAATTCCAACTTTACACCACATCTTCAGATGACTTACAAAGCATTTTCTTCTATATTCTATTCAAAGCAAAAATTTAGACAGAAATATTTTCATTATAGCTAAGAAGTTTCAGACAGCTACTTACATGCTCTCTACAGTTCATTCAAAGAGAAAAAAGAGAAGTATTTTTACTTAAATAAATGTAAGTTCTTGTTAGTGATAGCTAGGAAAGCGGAGCTCAGGATACTTCCAGACATTTGCTAGGAACTCCACCCCTTCTACAGACAATAAATACACCTTCTCTAAAAAAAAATCCTTTGCTTCTATTCAATGAGAATATTGAAGCATTTTTCTATTGTGATTCTCTCGGAAGGATTAAATTAACTAAGTTTATTAAGTAAGTTACTCAAACTCAGCTGCATTAAATAGCTGACAGTAAGGCACTTTGTTTTCATGAGAAACTGCTTGATGCTCGTGTGCCATACAGATGCTGAGAAATAATTACTGTAATGTTTATTACTTAAGAAGCTCTTCAAGGAACTGACCCAGCTGTCTCAGCACCTGGATATTTGCTCTTCTTGCAGCGAACTGTCAAATGTTTTACTCTGCAGCTGCGCTGACCAGGAAACACCAGGATCCCAGCCTCGGTGCTGGGAAGCAGCGTGGCACAGCTGCAGTCACTGTGGCTGCACAGCAGGAATGTAAAGAGTGTGTAGATTGCCACCCAGTCTTGCTGGGCTGCATCTGCAGCTGCCGGGTACAGAAGCTATTGATCAGTCAGCAAAGAGCACAGCTGTGAGTGGTCAGTTGATGTCGACACTTTTTTTCCACGAGAGGGCACCAAATCCAAGTGTCCTTTTTTCACTTACTTCCTCCCGTCCAGGAGTAAAAGGTCACTTCAGTTCAAAGGTCGACATTTTGTGAGTTTTCTTCTTTCTCATTCCCCCTTTTTTCCCCACGATTATATTGATCTTACTATAACACCTGAAATCTGTTAAGTGTGAGTAACTCCAAGCAGCCCACAGGCTCTCTCTTCTGTGCAGTTAACTTCTGAGCATAGAAGGACCACAGACACTCACAGAATCCCAAGGATCTTGTGCAGAATAAGAGAAACAGCAAAGTATACGTGGATAATCGGAAGATAACTGTCCAAGGAGTTACCTTTCAGCCTATTGTCACTTCCCTACTCACAACACAAAGCTTGTAATTGTAAAGAGTGGCTGATTTCCAACAAAGTCGAGATGATCTGAATGCAATAAAGAAACAAGACGGAACAAGGCAACACTCACCATTCAATTTTAGGTAGTTTCCTCACAGAGAGGTTATATTTCCCAGGAGGTCAGGACAATGACCCTTCCATTTTTGGAAGGCAAATGAGTTCCAAAGCCAAGTATAAAATCATGTTCAGAAAATATTAGTATTATTGCCTAAGGTGCAATACTTTTCCTACTGTTTAAAGCCAGCTCTTTGAGTGAATGAAAGAGGAAGCTCTAACTAATCTCAGATTTCCAAGTTTTTGGTGTGGTCCCAAAAAATGTCCATAAACTAAATTCCAGTGGGATAAATAGGAAGGTTCACATAGATAAATATTTCATGAAAACACAGGAAAGACACAAAGAGATAAATAGTCAGTTTGCAGTGTGGAGAAAGGTCATCCTAACAGAATGTTACAAATACCTGTGTGGGTTCCCTAGCATTTCAACTTACTCATAATCGGTCTATAATGGAGACGTACAGTGAAATGCCAAATATCCTGTTAATACAAAATCACCCAGGTCACTAAAACAACTAATTGTGTAGTTCAGAAATAGACCCGCAGCACAGGGGGTGGATTCAAAACAGAATATGCTGGAGCCAGACAGATCTAGAATATTACACAAGAAAACAAATCTTAACAATACATAAATGGGGATTGTAGTTTTGAACCTATAGCCACTCGAAAGATCTTGCAGTATTGGGGGGGAAATAACTGTATTAAAAACTAGAAGAGAACAAAGAAAAAGGGACACAGAAGGTCTGAGGATGACCAAAGCTATGAGATGGCTTTTTCCAGAATGATGGACAAATAACTGGAATCCAACTAGGAAGATAGAAATAAGA
>VXAK01018653.1:18513-30394 GCA_013399435.1 Arenaria interpres
ATAAGAATGGATAAAGCTATAATAAAAATCTCAGAGTTAACCCATTATATGCCAACTGTGAAGAGGGAAGAACTGCTTATCATCTTTTAAGAGTGAGAGGGTATTAGATGAAATTGTAAGCTGTCAAGTTCAAAAAACTAAGAAGCATTTCTTATGAAGAAATATGGTTTAATGATAATAGGTGATGAGGCAACAAAACGTTTTCTCCAAGATACTGTAAATATTAGAAGCTTCCTCATAAGAGGTCAAGTGATCAGATTTAATTGCAGAAAAATGCATAAGCAGTGCCTTTGGATTCCTTCGGATCAGGAAGTTCACAAATCACAGATATGTAAGAGCTGGAGCTGTGTGTTGGGCTCAATATACATGCAATGTATGCTGGGCAAGTATACAATTACATACATTGGCTAACCTGCATAATCTGGCACTTCTCATACCATAAACATGCAATCATCTCTCCATGACGAAACTTGCTGCCACCAACTTCTTACATTTACATATTTCAACCTATTTCACTTCCAATACATACCTAAAACCTTTGATTAACAGACTTTCTTCCAGGTATCACAGAGTGTTCAGAAAGCATGTAAAGGAAGAATATTACTCTCAGATTTTTCAGCTATAAGTGACTGCCATTAAATGCAAATAAAGAATTCTCTTTAAAAAAAAAATAGAATTGAGAATTCTATTAAACCTAGTGTAGTAGTAAGAATTGATTACTCTTTAGGGTGAACTACACTTGTATCACCTCTCAGGTTTACAAGAACTCTCTTTTGTCAGGTTACAATGGCATAGATGAGAAGTGACTCCTTAAGGTCAAAGTTTCAGATAGTATAGAAGAGAATACAAATCAAGCCTTTTGACAGCAGCACTACCAACTGAAGATGATCCTCAATGAATCAAATCTGATTTTGATTATTAATCTACAGTTTTTGTGGCTCTTGTGATGAAAGGTTATCTCTACATATCCTACAGAAATGTATTTGAAACAGTTTGAATGGACAAGAACTGAATTAACCTACAGACTTCTATGAGTAGCTAGTAATGCATACCAGTGTCTTATCTGCTTCTTCTGTCAGAAGTGGCTTTACTGGGAATCAACTGATGTTATAAACAGTGTAAGTTCTAGATAACTGATTCCTGTTCCGTTTGTAACTGAAAAAGCTGGAGGTGGAGTGTCATACCACCTTGAAAAAGCAAAAAACTGTCATTGCCCATTTTCTTTTGAAGCATGGATATCTTGGCCTGGATCCTTCTCAGTGAAGATCTGAATCACTGTTGCACATTCATGAATAACCTGTGTGACAGCTTCAGTGGTTAAATCTGCTCCTTGATCACGAGCCCATCTGTAGATTTAGGTCTCTTCTTAAATGCCCTGATATTTCATGAGCCCACTGAGCTATGAATAGCTCACCCTTAAGTTCCCAGTCCATGTCTACCTGAGTCACTTCAGTTCTGGCAGCCTGGTCTATCTGCTCATTGTTTTGGTGTTCTTCAGTGGTGCTGCCCTTGGGCTTGTGAGCACCTGTATGAATATACCTTTACATTAATGCTTTCTACTCAGGCAGCAATGTCTTGCCAGAAGGCAGCAGTCTGAATGGGTTTACATCTGCGCTGCCAGTTGGTCTGTTTCCAGTGATGCAGTGACCCTCACAGGGAATTTGCCACCATCCATGAGCCAGTCACTGACAAAGAGTACTGGCTGCTTTTCTCACTCCGCTATCTCTAGGTCCAACTTCTGCAAGCTGGCTTTACTAGCCTTCTCCTTTGACGGTTTTGACAACTTGTGTAGGAGTCTACACACCAGCTTTCCACTTCTGGTGGTTTCCTACAACACAACAGGATCCACTGTTGGTAAACAGACCATACTGCTTTTCACCTTCTGATAAATCATTATATGGCGTCACTTCTTGCACATGAGTAACCTCCTCAGGCAATGCTCTGCAATTTATGCCTTCTGATGAAGAGTCCATGACCTTTTCCAGGATTCCTGAGCAGCTGGGCTTCCCCATCCAACCCTCTTGCATGACCAACGCTACCCACTTACTCTATATAGCATCCTTTGAACATCCAGTACAGAACAGGCAGTCATGGTACCAAGAGGAGCTGTGTTTCAGAAAACAACTACTGAAGAAGCTCAGTCCCCCTCACATCCTGCTAGTATCTCTTTTTCAGTCAGAGTGGATCCTCAAAAACCCTGGCTTTAAAACCTAAAGGTTGACCTCCAAGATGTTTTCTGTCAGAGGCTCCAGCAAAACGTTTCTCACAGTGGGTCCCATCCAAATGGGCCTAAGAGCTACAGCATGAACTACTAAAGAGGAGACTCTTTAATCTGTTGAAAAGCCCATTGCTGCTCAGGCCTCCGCTGAAAATAGTTCTTCTTTAGGGTCACTCAATAGAGAAGGCTCAGAAGCTGACTGTAACCTGGCATACACATGCATTCTCTAGTAATCCACAATGCCTAGGTAGGCTTGTGTTCCTTTCTTGTTAGCTGGTGGGGACGTAGTTATTACCCTAGTTACATAGTTACCCAAGTTATTGCAGCCCCAGGGGTGTGACAACATCCATCTTGCTGTTTTAGTCCCAAGAACTGGATCTCTTGTACAGGTCCTGTGATCTTGCTTTGGTTTTATGGCAAAACCAAATGACGTGAATGATTCTTTTCCCCTTCTCAGATGCTTCCTCTGCTGCGTTGCCCTATACAATGATGTCACCCATGTATTGCAGGTGTTCAGGGACTTCACTCTGTTCCAGAGCAGCCGGTATCAGTCAAAGCCTGATAGGTAGGCAGGGCTGTGCTTCCAGCTCTGGGGCTGTTGGTTCCAAGTATATTGGACAGCCTGCTGCATGAAAGCAAACTGTAACCTACACTCTGCTGCCAAAGGGGTCAAGAAAAATACTCTTCATACTCTTCACAATATCAGTTGCAACAAACTTCTTGGCTGCCTTTGACTCCCATTCATATTGGAGTTCTAGTTTGTCCCATACGGCAGGACTTAATGGTGGCATCACTTTGTTCAGGCCATGATAGCGCACTGTTAACCTCCATTCTCAGTCAGACTTTCACACTGGCCTTATGGGACTATTTAAGGGTTCTTGAGTCTTGCTTATCACTTCTTGGCTGTCCAGATTACAGATGGTAATCAGGGAGTCTCAGGTGGTATGATACTGCTACCGGTGTACCATCAAAGTAGCAACCACCACCTGCTGCTCTTTGTCATGAAGCAACCCTACAATGGAGGGGGCCAGGCAAGGTAGTCAGCTGTTTAATCTTCTTTGTGTCCACTGTGGCTATGCCAAAGGCCCACCAGTACCTTTTAGGGTCCATGAAATACTCTCTCCTGAAGTAGTCTATGCCAAGGATACATGGAGACTCCAGGCCACCCCAATAGGATGCTTCTGCCATTTGTCCCGATAGGCTCACCTCAGCCTCCAACACAGACAATTGTTGGCATCCCCATCACTCCACAAATCCAGATGGGTCCTCACCCCCTCCTACCCTGATGGCATTCTGGTACACTGTGCACCAGTATCCACCAAAGCCTGATACACCCATGGATCCTATGTGCCAGGCCATCGAATCCATATAGTTCATTAAACTTTGCTATCCCCTTCCTCTGCCTGGCCAGAGGCAGGGACCCTTTACTCCTGATTGTTGTATTCACTCTCCGACTTCCCTAGTGTCAGACCAGAAGTCCCTTCACCAAACTCAGAAGGAGAGGCATTTTCAGCCTTTATTATGTGTCTGAGGGACTGCTGGTTGCTTTCCACTGTCTTGGCAGCAACTGGTGTAGCAGTCTTCTTGGTTGGTCTCTTCTTAGCGGCTGTTTTCCCCTGTAGTTCAGTGGAACTACATGTGCTTCTAGCTTTGAGGTGAGTGCACTGTCCCTCTTCCTCATGTCCTAGCCCAGCCATGTAGGAAGAACCAAAGGGTGCCATGTGGTGTGCAGCTGGGGCACCCTTTCCCTCTGGCAGGGGGAGGCTGACCCAACAGTGTACTCCGGACAGCCAAGACACAGCCTGTGGGGATGAGAAGTGGAGAGATTCTCTTTGAAATACCCTGGAACTGGCAAGACAGTCTCTCCAAAGTTGGTATCTCAAGATATGGCCAGTGAGCTGGTGCATGACACATGCATTTTCCACAGAACTCCTCCACATGGTCCATGTGTACTAGATGTGATCCCAATCTGTGGAGATCTGTTTGTTGTCCAGGTCACTGTAGGCAACCTCCACCACTGCTAATTCTCTTTGATACCAAAAACCTTCCTCAGCAGGGGTTCAATTCCCTCAGTAATTGACAAGATCACCCTTGAGAGGATACCTCACACACAAAAGGAACCACCTCCAGAGGCTGCAGGTTGTCAACTCTCTTCTGATTTCTCTGTTGATTCCCTGGCCCCTAGTGAGGGATTCCAGCTGCTGGGCTTCCCTACCCTCAATTCCTGACTATCCTCTCAAGCATTCCAGCATTTGAGCAACCAGGCAGCGATATGCTTGCTTGGCTGGCAGCCATAATGTTTCCGAATATCTTGGAGCTTGCTCAGGGTTAGGGATGGAGTAGTTTCTGCCTCTTGGATGACTTCTATCACCTCCTCCTTATGTTTTCTTGCCAAAGGACTGCCTTCCTGATCAGACCCTTCCTCCTCCTTTACTAACTGTATTTTACTTGGTGCACCTCAGCAAGTTTGCCAATGACACCAAGCTGTGTGGCATGGTTGACACACTGGAGGGAGGGCATGCCATCTTAGAGGGACCTGGACAGGCTTGAGAAGTGGGCCTATGTGAAGCTCATGAAGTTCAACCAGGCCAAGTGCAAGGTCCTGCACCTGGATTACAGCAATCCCAAACAAATAGAGACTGGGCAGAGAATGGATGGAGAGCAGCCCTGAGAAGGACTTAGGGGTGTTGGTGGATGACAAGCTCTATATGACCTGGCAATGTGAGCCTACAGCCCAGAAAGCCAATTGCATCCTGTGCTGGATCAAAAGCAGAGTGGCCAGGGTGGTCAAGGGAGGTGATTCTGCCCCTCTACTCTGCTCTGGTGAGACCCCACCTCGAGTACTGTATCCAGCTTTGGAGTCCTCAACACAGGAAGGACATGGGCCTGTTGGAATGAGTCCAGCGTAGGTAGGGTTATGAAGATGATCAGAGGGCTGGAGCACCTCTCCAATGAAGACAGGCTGAGAGAGTTGGGGTTGTTCAGCCTGGAGAAGAGTAGGCTCCGGGGAGACCTCATTGCAGCCTACCACTATCTGAAGGGAGCCTACAGGAAAGCCTGAGAGGGCCTCTTTTTCAGGAAGTGTAGTGACAGGACAAGGGGTAATGGTTTTAAATTGGAAGAGGGGAGATTTAGATTAGATATTAGGAAGAAATTCTTCACTGTGAGGGTGGTGAGGCACTGGAACAGGTTGCCCAGAGAGGCTGTGGATGCCCCATCCCTGGAAGTGTTTAAGGCCAGGCTGGATGGGGCTTTGAGCGACCTGCTCTAGTGGAGATGTCCCTGCCCATGGTAGGGGGGTTGGAACTGGATGATCTCTAAGGTCCCTTCCAGCTCTAACCATCTATGATTCTATGATGGTACAGTCCTGTTGACTTCCACTGCCAGTGTTTCCTTTTTACTAATGGGGCAACCACTGTGGCTGAGGTTTGGGTCCCTGTCTCAACCATTGGGTCCTTAGAGGTAGAGGCCCACTTTCCCCTGCTGCTGTGATGGTGCTGGACAGAGGCACAACAGCCACAGGCCAAGCCCCAAAACAGCATTAGGAGTTGCTGGGTCTCACTGGGGTAGGCAAGGCACCCTTCCATCAAGTGGTGTGCCAATTCAATGGGATCACATGCCTGTTCAGGTGTAAAACACAGGTTATAGGAGGTGATAACAGCCTATGCACCTTCCCAAACCCTCTTACAGTCGCTGTCACCCAGGCATCAACTGCCACATTTCTCTGTCAGCTCAACAAGTTGTTTACTCTTATGCCAGATTCCACACACCCAACAACAAACCAACAATGTTAGATAATAGGATCAAACATCTTATGTAAGGATGTACAAAAAACTCAAGAGCCCATCCAAAAAAGCTGGACACATCAACCCCAGAGGAGAAGAGGGAAGTGCAATCCCTTGTTCTCTCTGTAAGGTAGCTCATGCAGCACAGGAATGGCATCACAGCCAAGGCCACATGCCAGTCCAGGCACACGGCCATCGCTTTTATCAAAATGTTTCCAAGTACAGCAAAATACATTGATAAGCAACACAGCAAACAGCAAGAGCTGTTATAAAGCCATTATAAAGCCCTAGGCTCTAATACACAGTAAAGCAAGCAAGTTCTTGAAACACACAAGAGCCTGCCAATTAAGAAATTAACATGCTCAAATCAAAACTGTCATTACCTCAAGCTCCATGCCGGGTGCTAAAAGCGACTATGATGGGTTGACCTGGCCAGTGGCCAAACACACAGCTGCTCACTCACTCCTGTCTCCCATGAGACAAGAAGAAAATAGAAGTAAGGTGAGAAGACTCATGGATTGACAGAATGACAGTTTAATAGGGAAAAAAAAGGCCACATGCAGAAGCAAAGCAAGAAAAGGAATTCATTGATTACTTCCCATGACCAGGCAGATGTCTAGGCACTTCCCGGAAAGCAGGGCCTCAGCACGTGTAAATGGTTGCTTGAGAAGAAAAATGCCATAACCATGACCTTCCCCACTTTGGCCTCCTTTCCCTGAGCTTTTATTGCCGAGTATGCCATTATACGGCATAAAAAATTCCTTTGGTCAGTTTGGGTCAGCTGTCCTGGTTGCGTCTCTCCCAACCTCTTGCCCACCCCCAGCCTACTGCCTTGGTGTGGGGAGGGCAGAGCAGAGTGGGAAAGAGAGAAAGCCTTGACATTGTGCAAGCACTTCTCAGCAATAGCCAAAACACCCCTGTGTTATCAACACTGTTTTCCAAAGCACAGCACCATATGGGCCACTATGGAGAAAGTTAACTCTATCCCATCCAGACCCAGTACCATCACTCTTTGAGGGAGTCCCCTTCCCTCATTCCCACTGTCTATAAAGTAAAGAAAGACTTTTAAGATAGTACCCATGATCGATGAGGGAAGCAGGGACTACTGAAAGCTTGTCACAGATGAGGATACACAACCTAGTTTCTCTCTAGATGAGTCTTAGCTGCTGAATCAACTCTCTTTTCTCCACCCCCCACCAAATTTCTTCCCCACATGAGTGTTGACACTTACAGTTCTATGACGTTCTCCTTTCGCATTTAAATAAGCTTTGATTGCAGCCAAACCTGCATACTCTCCTTGGGCTCCACTGCAAGAGGAACACAAACCCTGTTACACAAGCATACAAACTAAGGTGCCAGCTCTCTACTGAAACTTCAAAATTGTCCTTTCTCAATAGCTTTAGGCAAATGTCAGCAAATTAAAAGAAGCACATCCCATGGATTAAATTACAAATGGAGAAGCATTAATTAACGTTGCCTCTTTTGCAAATAGTAGATGAAAAAAGTTATGTTAATTTAGGTACTTGGACCATGATACTCAATCCGTTTGGTGACTGAGTTGATCCCCACTTCTGCACATAGAAGGGGACTACATGCCTGACTACAGAGAGGCAAACTAGTACTGAAATGTATAGTAAAGCTACACAGTGAAACATAGGAACTCTTTCTGTGACGTGCTAAGTGTCAGAGTAAGACCTTGCTGCTGATTTTGTATCAAAACTACTGACGGACATAAACAGGCTGCAGCAGTACTCATTCACCTCTGCTTTATTATTTCAATGAGCATTTATTACTATTGAGCGAGCACTATTATTTCAGTGAGCATGCAGAATCTAAACATTCTTTTAGTCAAACCTAGTATTACCTAGTGCATCAAATCTTGCATCAAAAACAAATCTTGTTTTCATAACCTCGCATTGAAGGCTTCTCTTTGTCAAATTTGATTTTAGAAACTTCCTCCATTTTTGGCTTGCACATTTGCTTTAGAGATAAGGTTTGGACTCATGTTAAGGAGCAAATGTTCAGAAAAAAATTTCTTACCTGTTTGGTTGGAAGGAGATTTTGTCATAGCCAGTAATCTCACATAGGTCCTTCTCTAAATCATTGAAAAGCTGCTGATACCCTTGAGCTTGATCCAGAGGCACGAAAGGGTGGATGTTGGCAAATTCTTTCCATGAAATAGGCTATAAGAAAAAAAAGAAAAAAAAAGCATGTGCTGAAACAAAAAATTCTGCAGACAACTCTGTTTTGTTGTTAAAATCTGTGAAGAAGCTGCCCTGTGTTCAAATAAAAAACAAATATTTCTTGTGCAGCAAGACAATTTCCCAACTCACTGCATGACGATTTCCAGTACCATTTTTTTAACATTCAGAAGATGCTTAAAAATCCTTAGTTTCTCATTCTAGGTCACCTACCTTTATGTAGAGCTGTGGGATCCCATGGAAACAGAGAGGAGTCATGTGGAGTGGTACATAACACTCTGTTTCACACAGTTTTGTTGATATCCATTTGAATTAGAAGGGAATACATAAAACAGAAACCAGTGAAGGGAGAAGACATACAGAAGGCAGTAAGAGAAAGGGAACAAAGGGAATATAGTGGAAGATGAAAGCAAGAAGCAAACAGGGAGAAAGCAGACAAAGCTCATTCAGAGTCAAAAAGGCATTTGGTACCCAAACAGCCTGGCTAAGGCTCTGCTTCATTTGCTGTCAGCTAGAGAAATGAAGATATCTGGGGACTCCCTCTCCTCGCCTGCAGAAAAGGAGTGCTACCCTAAGAAACAGCAAACTGACAAGGAACCATGGATTGCCAGTCTCACCTGACTCTTTCTATGTATCTGAGGACTTGACTGTAAGATTTGTAAAGCAGGTAGAAGCTAGGTACTGCAACACTGCATGAGGGAACAAGACTGTGATACCTAGTTCCAAAAATTATTTTCAATTTTTTCAGAACGGAGTCTTCAAAGCCACTCACTCTCCTGCTATCATTGCATTCCTACTATGCTCATCAGAGCTTTTTTCTTAGTGGAAAAGGGAGCTGATGACTTTAGCTACTTCTGAAACTGCTCCTCAGCTGGAGTACTAGACCAAAAGAGGTCTTTACATCTCTATAGTTACACTAGTTATTAGTTTATTCATGTGTGTCTCAAGTAAGACAGTATTATCGCAACTTACTGTAAGTTCAGCTGAACTATTGAGCTTCATTGTGCAGGACCCCTAAAAATACAAACACATTTGTCAAGATTTATTAAAATATCTAAACACATATGTAAGTATCTATTTTTTTCTCTTTTTGATAAATACCTACCAAAGGAATCATGCTGTGAACCAGGGAAATATCTTTGTTTTCTAATCTTTTCATATACCGCACGATATTTGTCTCAGAGTGATAGCTGGAGGACACAAAATATGGTGTTAAGGCAAGTAGATTAACTGTACCAGCTGGTTGATCTGTTCTCTAACATAGGAAAAAACATTAAAAAAACATTAAGACTGAGCATAATTTTTAATATATACTAGGTACTTCTTTCCAAATTGATACTTTATTCTTGCTAATAGCAATGTGGGTGAAAAAAGCCTATTGTTATTATCAGAAATGCTATCAGTAAATATGGAATATAAGGGGTATTAGTAGCCTGCTGATACTCTGTCCTCAAATAATAGTTTGTACAATGTAGCAGATTAATAGAAAAACACATCCCCCATGTGACCATGGGTATTGCTTTGCTCATTTAAAACGTGAAAAAATATCTAAAAATGCTACTAAATAGATTATTTCAGAGTAACAACTGACTGTGTGAGTACAGCTACAAAACTGTCCTCAACTGACTCTAGTACCACTTTTGAAAGGAGATAATTTCAAATTACAATTGAGTATCAGATATACAGCAATTTCACCAACCTGTTGAAAACCTGATGTGTCAAGAATTTGGAAGTTCTCTTAAATGGGGTGCTATGGATGCCTTTGGTTTCCTCGCCCATGCCCTCAGCAATTAGCTCCTTTGACACAAAGAAACATGGAGTCAAATACTTCCATAGGAATGTCTCTTTTCACAGTCAATTTCCATCAGTACTAGTTTATACTACCAGTATACTGTAAGATTTCATCAGCTTTTTAGTTAAAAAGACCCCTTTATTAGCATACATACTTGCATTTATCTAGCATGACAACAGCATTATATTAAAACTGGGTACAGATGTCTCAGCGGTCCTCACCTTAGAAATATTTTTGCTAATTACCAATGACATGCAACAAAAATGCCAGTGGGAGAGAAATAATTGATCACCATATCCTAACCCTCACAAAACAAATAACAGCCTAAATGCAAGGTGTCCAAGCTGATCGAAAGGATCTAAGTGTCACAATAAGAAAATGGCATTATTCAGTCACATATATCATTGTTATATCATACTGCCTCTTTCTTTAAGAGAGAATCTGAAACGCTCAGTGTTTAACAGATATTCATCATATAGACATCCGCTGCCCCAAGAGAAGTTTTGCTTTTCACTAAACTTCTGAAACATTCAGATAATTTAATCCATATGACCTATTGTCTACTTACAGCTGAAGACTCGCAACCAAAAATCCATAATATGTCATCTAGGTCTTTCTCATTTACAGTTTCATCAAGTGATACTCCAAGCTATGGATAAAAGCAACAGTAATTATTCAAATCTCTCAATTTCAGAGGCACAGTATATTTGTTCTGGTCAAGAAAAAACATTCCAGAAACACAAGAGAAAAAAAAAGGAAAAAATCAACCTACCCATCAATATGTAAATGTCACTTCATTTTATGTAACAGATACATACATTTATTTTACTTACATAAAGTTTTCCAACTTCTACCTTTCCCCTGCTAAACCATCTGAGCCAGACACTCACAAGCTTCAAGTCTTGTGACCTCACTTCTAACATTTCTAAGTGTTTTCCATTTAATAGGAAAATTGCCTATTTTTCTAGACTGCCTCCCCCCATCCTATTTTACAGAACATATTAGACTTTGCCAAAAGTCCTTAGTTCCTAACAAAATGTGGTTTAGATTTCAATCATCTTTAAACACTGCCACAAGACCTGAATTCTATAGGTCACCTTGCATTTCATCATTAAGTTTTAGAGTCTCTCCACTCTAGCCCTTAGTGGCATATTTAACATCAAACGATTACATAGCCTTTTTTAAAAGGCATAAAATGAAAATACAAAGAATATGTCTGGAAGTTCAGTACATCACTTTACAACTTCATTCTTTATATTATCTTTACAACTGACTGATATATCTGAGCAAATTACAAGAAGTCTTAAATAATGTTGTTCTCTTCAGCACCTATAATGCCTGGAAACTTAATACGAATAAGTCATACTAAAAAT
Organism: Arenaria interpres; assembly: GCA_013399435.1. Taxonomy (NCBI): domain Eukaryota; kingdom Metazoa; phylum Chordata; class Aves; order Charadriiformes; family Scolopacidae; genus Arenaria; species Arenaria interpres. The sequence goes on from VXAK01018653.1 coordinate 29,883, forward strand.
TTCCTGAAAGGTTTAGGGAGTTGCTTACCCTGCCATCACCATAAATCCGAAAATTTATCTTTCTAAGTGCTGCCCTGTCCAAAACCTCTTTGACCGAGCATCCACATGTGATCGTTAAGGTATCAAAGAACAGATCATGATGTAGTTTATGACCAGCTCGCCTGAGACCTGTAAAAAACAAGTTGATTCTATTAGCCTGTATACTGTATTGCTTGCTTGCACAGCACTTGAATAACAACATTATCAATCTCATAAGTAAATGCTTTTACATAACAAAGCAAAATATTCCCCTTGTATACAGAGCAGCAAAATCACCAGCTTTTCAGTGAAATGTCACTGTGCATAAAATGCATCTAAATCAGATTCAGACCTAATGAATAATGCAGATTGATTCTAGGGAAGATCCTTCTGATACATCAAATTTGTAGTACATACAGTAGAAAAATTGGTATGTGAATGCAATAAGGACAAAATCACAGGACTGGAAAGAAAAATTGTACTATATGAATGGA
>VXAK01018654.1:0-28910 GCA_013399435.1 Arenaria interpres
GGGTTATCCCAAAGATGAGGGGGGAAATGAGCTCTGCAGTCACACACTCACCCGACAGCATCCTCCTCGGGTGCATGTTTGAATGGGTCCCTGTCATGATTTAACACTGGGCAGCAACTAAGGACCATGCAGGCACTCACTCACTTTCCCCCAGGTGTGATGGGGGAGCGAAAGGGAAGAGTAAAAAAAAAAAATGAGAAAAAACTCATGGTTTGAGATAAAGACAGTTTTGCACTGCTTCTTGTAAGGGTTCTCCCCCATCGGTTCGGGTGGTTCCTGCTATAGCAATTCCTGTAACATGCAACTCAAATCATGGATTACAACAATTTAAAGGTGTATCCATTACAATCTCTACCCCTGGTCCCTTTGGGCCAGGTTACAGGGTTTAACATTGCAAGGAACTCCTCCCCTTGCTCCCACACCAGCTGCTAGCAGGAAAGTTAACTCCATCCCAGCTGAAACCATGACAGTCCCTACCAGGCATCCCAGGGGGGACAAGATGGCAAGGAGCTGTGGCTGGAGGTGGAGCCAAGCTCCTGCTGCTATTTCTCTACCAGTGCAGTGAGAAAACCACCCAATGGGACCAGCTGGGGCTTTGGTCCTGATGGGAAGAGGAATGACACGTGCTGTGCTGGCTGGGGAACAGCAGGGAGAGAGGCAGGGGCTCCTCTGCACCCCTTTGCATGTCCATTACAGCAATGTCCTGGTGAGTAAATGGGCACTGGTACATGTGCGTGGGGGACACAGGCACCCACAGGCACTGGCCCTGCAGAGGTTGAACCTGCTGCTCCACTGGTACAGGGTGCCAGGCTGCAGGGTGGGAGAGGGTGGTGGGAGGTGTTGGGCTGATAGGGCAGCTGGTCCAGCCCTGCATCCCAGCTGAACAAGGGAGAAAGGTAAAGGAAAACCACTGCTCTTTTTTTTTTTTTATATCCCTGTATTTTGGCCACCACATATAAATGCATAAATGCATTCAAAACTATCTATATATCCTGAAACAGCTTTTTTTTTTCTAATTTCAGTTATCAACCTCACTAATAAGAACTGGACTGAGTCTGTGTGTGGCTTGTTGATTTATATTCTTAAGTCCCATAGTAATGCCCAGAAGCACAGTAGCACGCCCTCAGAAAACACAGGTAACTCTTTGTCCACAAAATGAGGTCAGCACTAGCATCCGGTTGGTGAATTCCCCTGACTCTGCTGGGTTGATGTTCTCCTACGAGCTGGAGCCGTTAAAGGTCCAGCCCAGGCTTTCCATTTTCTTCTTACAACATCAACAGGAGAGTCCCATGGGGTTCAGACCAGAGGCCTGTCCATCTCACTATCCTGTGGTTGACTGTAGCCATCAGCGGGTGCTTGAGGATAGAGCAGAGGAAACAGGGAAGCTACAGAAGAGGTCTCCTGACACCTCCTTCCAGTCTCTGGCATTCGCTGCTGAGAACTAACCCCCTTCACGGGGCAGCTGCCAAAAAGCAGCGCCATTCAGTAAATCTGCAGCAGGTCCAGAGTGGGCCTAGTCCCAAAGACGGGACAAGCACCCCTGCCCTGCTTGCTCAGGCCCCATCTGAGTGGATTTCAGGAGAGTTTTGACCAACAATCAAGGATTTGAACCTCTTTTCAGTTGAGGATCTCAAGCACTTTCTTCCTATTCTCTATTTTCTTCTCAACTAGGATCAACAAAGTCAGTAGATGGTGAATAGTTGATCCCCACCCACTCTCTCTGTGCCAGTCTTGGGTTTGTAAACCTCTATCATGTATTCCCTCAGTTATTTCTTTTCCGTACTGAAGAGCGTCATCCTACACAAGTCATTTCTTGCACAAAACCGGCTCCAGGTGAGGCTCTCCTTGGAGCACCCTAATGTAGCAGCCAGCGAAGCATCCTCAAGTCCAGCCTACCAGCAGGCATTTAACACTCAAGTCATCCTAAAAGCCTCGTGGACACTTTGATCACAGCTGTTAAACAAAGAACACTGTGCGGGCGTAGGCTATCCCTCCATTTCAAAATCTCAAGCTCCCCCTTGTATTTCTGAAAGAGGCATCCTCAGCCACAACCTCCTTAGAGAAGGACTATCTTTTTCTTCTGCTTTCAGGGCAAATGTGGCACAGCAGGGTTCCTATTCATGCCCGGGGCCTGAAAGTGCTTCAGTAATGAAAGTTAATAGAACAAGAGCAGCAAGTACTAAACATGTGTATTTAACATGCTTGAGTATCTCCCCTTCCTGTCAGCAGGGAGCAGAAGCACACGAGTGGTGGAACCCCAAGCTGACACCCTCTGAAGAGACTCTCACGTGGGCAACGCGGGTGGGGAAACTCCTTTGTTGAGAAATATTCCTGCGTGTATGGTAGAAAACTTCCTTCCTCCTCCTCTACCGCATGAAGTATGGCTGTAAGAACCCTTACCGACTGCAGGAACACTTCCAGTATGTATTTCACAAATTCAGAAATCCCCATTAAATAAGGATCTTATATTTCTCATTAAAACCATTAGCAAAAATTCCCGTGAACTGGGAGGAGAGAGGACCTTGAAAAGGAGACAAAAGCAATATTTTCTGCGTGGGTCATGTTCTGGGTAGTTGTTTCTCCCTGTAAAATCACCATGTACTTAGTTTTTCTTTGCCTCTTAATTACCTCTGAGACAGTAAAATCGGATCTAAGGTAAGCAGGCCAGGTCAACTTTGCAACTTTATTTTTATCATTTGCTTGTGAGACTGAAACCCAACAGTTGTTCTTTTGGTTAATAGTTCTATTCAAGAAATAGGACTGCACAGAATGAGCCCTGAGGTTGCAGAGGACCACAGGGTCATGGTCACCAGCCTTCCACCAGGTCTGAGTCCAGAGGGCCCCAGGACACTTCAAGTCTAGGTGAACAGGAGTGCATGAGACAGCCTCGTTATCTGGGCATCACAGGCAGGCCAGGCCATAAGAGCCACTGTCCTGTCAAGGTGTATCCAGAGAGGCTTTAGGCGGTGATTCTTTGTACGGTCGGACCCCCAAGATGTTCCAGTGGGTGTTGCCTGTGCACTGCCAGCTTCCAGCCCACAGATGAGGAGCAGGTCTCACACCATCACAGATCCTGAAGGAAAATACTGCTGCAGCCACCACATGCAGGGGCTGCATGAGAGAGAGGCAATTCCACCCCTAAGGCACTAGTGCCATGTTGCAGACCCACAGTTGGCCAGATGTCTTTTCATACACAAAGTCCAAAAGAATCACAGAATACTCATGGTTGGAAGGGACCTTTGAGATCCGAGTCCAACCACANCTAAGATCTAATCTAAACCTCCCCTGCCCCAACTTCAGACCATTTCCTCTGCTCCTGTCATTATTCCCTTGGGAGAAGAGGTCAACCCCCACCTCCCTACCACCCTCCTTTCAGGGAGTTGGAGAGGGCAATGAGGTCTCCCCTCAGCCTCCTCTTCTCCAAACTAAACATGCCCAGTTCCCTCGGCCTCTCATATGACTTGTTCTCCAGACCCCTCCCCAGCTTGGTGGCTCTCCTCTGGACACGCTCCAGCAGCTCAATGTCCTTCTTGTGGTGAGGGGCCCAGAACTGAACACAGTACTCGAGGTGAGGCCTCACCAGCACCGAGTACAGAGGCACCATCACTGCCCTAGACTAGTGAACACACTAGCGTGCGTGAAACCAGAACACACTAGTGGGTATGAGACCACCGACTTCCAGAAGCTGTAAAACTACACAAGCTGGCCAGGAAAAGTCCAGGACTGCCATAACACAAGAGCTTGGGCAGCAACATCCCTGGGTTGAAACAGTTGGCAGTTCTGCCCTGAAATCACAAACCTAGTCTGGAGGTTGTCTTTATTAAAGCATCTCCCCATACCAGCAGGAGCCCAGTCCCAGTTCTATCAGAGTTAAGTGTGATGCTGCATGTATAGCTTCTTTTAGCCAAAACTATACTGGTATAAACACATTTTTAGGAGGCCCCAGTATGCTGTGCGGACCCTCCTCAGAGGGAAGTCTGCTGTCTTCCTGGAGCCTGAGTTGAGAATGTTACCACAAAACTTCCTGGCTTAGTATGTCCATTAGCAATTCTCCATGTAGGCGCAGAGGAATCTGCGACTCATAGCTCAAGATCCATAAGCTGCATTTGAACTCGGAGGGATTTGCCCATGCATCTCTCCCTGTATGTATGTCAGTAGATCAGTCACACTGATAAACCTTCCTGATTTCGACTTCCATATGACGCAGCCTTTGGTGTGGTTAAAAAATAATGGCTGGAGCAATCAAATAAAAGCCATTGCTCCACCTGCTCGTGAGCCAGCAGATCGCTTGGTCTGAAAAGCCAGCCTTCACCACACAGCACAAGTGAAAGGAGAAGCGACGCCCGTACATTGGGCGCGTACGTATATGCTCACTCCTACCTCCTTCCTTTCCCTTTTTCCCCAGTCCTGCCAATCCTCTTTATCCTTTGTCCCACTGGCCATGGTTGCTGACACATTCATGCCTGGGCAAACACCATACTTCTGGGAGAGGTGCCTGAGGAAAGGCTGCCCGAGCTGCCCCAGCAGCTCCAGCCCTTCGGATGACACCCATCCACCGGCAGTTTGGTGCTGCCACTGTGAGAGCTGAAGAAGACACCATGCTACAGCAGTGCTGAAGATGGAAAATATCTGGCAGCTTGACAGTTGACAAGGCAGCTACTCCATGCTTAGGGTTGACTTTGGAAACCTGACATGAAATGGATGGAGACTGACAAACGCTGACCTGGTACCATGGAATCACGGAATTGTCAGAGTTGGAAGGGACCTCCTAGAGACCATCCAGTCCAACCCCCCTGCCAAAGCAGGGTTGCCCAGAGCACATCACTCAGGAGCATCCAGGCGGGGCTTGAAGATCTCCAGAGAAGGTGACTCCACACCCTCCCTGGGCAGCCTCTTCCAGGGCTCTGCCACCCTCACCCCAAAGAAGTTCTTCCTCAGATTTAAGTGGAATTTGCCATGTTCCAGCTTGTGCCTGTTGCCCCTCGTCGTGTCACTGGAAACCACTGAAAAGAGTCTGGCTCCATCCTCCTTCAACCCACCCTTTAGATCCTTGGATACATTAATAAGGTCTCCCCTCAGCCTTCTCTTCTCCAGGCTCAAGAGTCCCAGCTCTCTCAGCCTTTCCTCATCAGGGAGATGCTCCAATCCCTCCATCATCTCTGTTGCCCTACGCTGGACTCTCCCCAGCAGTTCCCTGTCTCTCTGGAACTGGGCAGCCCAGAACTGGATGCAGGATTCCAGTTGTGGCCTCATCAGTGCAGAGTAGAGGGGGAGAATGACCTCCCTCCACCTACTGGTCACAGCCAGAAAAAATACTTTACCAGAGTAAAGAAAAAATCTTTTCTACTCCTTCCATTATTTTAGGATGGGTGACGGATGGTTTTCATAGCACCAACCACCAGGTATCTGCTGATCTGCCAAGGTGCCAGAGATGCCAGAGACTCAGGAGGAAGATCATGGATTATCTAAGCAAGAAACGGAAGAGGCTGCAGAATTTGTCTGATCAATATAAACAAATCTCTCCACACTCCCTCACAGCTCCTTATTGCCAACAGATTGTTTCAGTGATCTATCTAATACAACAATAAATTTAATGAGGGCTGAGGAAACTTTAGAACCAAACCAAGCAACACTATTCGGACAAAGGCACCTCAAAGAAACACACTTGAATGTGGGAGTAGCCGGCAACTGTGCCTGGAGCTTCATACAGCTCTTGAGACACCCCTGTGGCCCAGAAAGCTTGGTTAGGTGCCCGGGGTACTGACCACTGCTCCTCCATGGGTTGCGTCTGCGTGTCCACGAGGGTGTGTGTAGGGAGGAGGCAACCAGCATGCAGACGTGGGCTGAAGCTGGCAGAAATTACGAGGGCAGGTTTGACACCAAGCAAACAAAAACTCCCGGTTCACAAACACACCACAACCCCATCTGCAAAGCAGTTCTGGGAGAGAGGACTCCTGGATCTCTAGCCCATTCACCCTTCAGTCTTAAATGTTTTCTGTGTAATAACATGACATAGTGCCAACCATTACTTTTTTTTTTCCGCATTAAGTGGAAATTCCATCACTGCCGTTTACTTTTAGTATTAAGTGGCTTGCACTTGGGAATTACTATTACAAATTGTCAAATTACATCCCCCTCCTTTTTATTTCAGCAGAAAGTTGGATTTTTGGTTAAACACGCTTTAAAAATTTCCACTTAAGGGGTGGGGGCTAGTGAGAAGCAGAGACACACAGCACTTGACCCTATTTTTCAGCCAGACTCCTGGACGTGATAGTGAGGTGGCTATCACCCGTAATTGAACTTAAGAGTTTCCATATGCCCAGTTAAGAATCCCCTGAGATTTTCCATTCTCCTCAACTTAACCAGTTTGACTTCAGAAATAATTGACATTGATTTAGGAGTTGGTTTTCCAAGGTGTTGAACGCATGCCATTGATTTTAGCTGAAATTCTGAGTGCTCAACTTTTCTCAATATCAGATCCTTCCTGTTTAAAAGAACAAAGAGCAGATTCGAAGTTTATTAAAGCCAGACCCTTATGCTCAAAGGAAGGGTTATTAGCCCCCTAAGCGATTCTGTAAGTCAATATGTCTTTATTAGTTGGCTCTTTTCAACCTAGCAAGTGTTGTGGAATAGGCCATTATAAATTACATAAGCTTTATTTGAACTGGCTTCTAGTAAAACATAACACACCTACTGGAAGATTGTTATATAAATGTCACCTTCTGCTGAGCAGTCTGAACTAAAACACAGATTTATTCTACGCTGGTGCTAACACACACCAAGTCTTCTTTCCGTTTTCGCATGAAACCAGTCCCTGGATAAAATTCAGAAGTGTCATAGACAGCAGTAATTCCTTTGGGTTCAGCATCTCAACCATTTTAGACCAGCTCTTGATTTGGTCCTACATTTGTAGGAAAAAAAAAGTAATAATAAAAAAAATACATCACCAAATAATTTAATTTGTCCTCATCTCATGCCTGGCCAGGCAGTAGCTTCTTCACTGCATGTACAAGTAAGACCAAGAGATGTTTTTGTTGCCAAGGTTTGGGGAGGAGGGACTGATCGAGGACTTTAATTTTTTTTTGAGGCAAGGCAGAATTACGCAGCAGAGGCCACATACGGATGGGTGTAATTGCCCATCTTATTTCCCAAGGAACTACAGCACTTCTCTTCAGCCCTGGAGATTTACCATCTCCACTACAATACGTTTTCTGCAGAGTCCCTCTCCATTGATCCAGACACAGGAAAGAAAATTCTATTCACAGTTAGCAAGATTTCAGATTATTTACCGGTTATCTGTTGTGGGAAAGTAAGGGAAGATTGGCCAGGGGGACTGTAAATACGCTCAAGTGACTCGCACGTGGGGTGCTGGAAAACACATCTATCACACTCGTTGTTGCTTAGTTTTGTGCGCTCAACAAGTAGAACATCTGCACTCAGATAACACAGGCCTGGGATGGACTCAGGGGCACCTTATCCAACACGCCTGAGATTCCGGCCCTGCTGTTGGAGAGATCAAAGCCCAGCAGAAAACTCTGCCTGCCTGAATCCTCGAAATACAGACCCAACAGCAAGTGGGAGCTCTCTCGCTCCCTCACTCCCTCGCTAACGAGACTCTCCTGCTAATAAGGACTCTGGCTCTGCGGTGCCTGCGTGCCTGCCTCTGCCCGGGGGGTGCTTCAGGGGTTCCCCGATCCATGAGGTATTGAGATTAAATTGGTTCTTTGCCCTTAATCCATGGCTTTGTGGTTGTTCCTGCATCCTGCCTGCATCGGCTCACACATCTGTAAATGCAACAGGAGCAGCCCTGAATTTCTCATTAACTCACAGCACTGCCAGGAGCTGATCTGCTGCCAGGCTTTCTGCAGACTCTGAAAACACCTCTTGCCATGTTATTGTCATGTTCTTTCCTATTAATCCAGGGCATCTTTCTCAGAACAAAGTCTTGAGGTTGTATATTTTTTTCCTTACGAAGAGGGATGTTGGGATGTGGCCCTTGGCCCTCATACCAGAAGTTGTGCTGCCAGCACCAGTCCATGGCAGAAAGCACTGAGCTTTCAAGCTAAACCGTCCATAATCTCAGGAGACCAGCAGAAAGCAGGCACCACTTCAGTACAGGCCAGAAAAGAGTCGGCTAGACATATAAAGAGCTATTCCAAAATACTTCAGTGGAGGGTGATATGGCAAAGGGTGGCTCTCCACAAATGGCTCTTGAACGGCTCTTGAATGGTTCCAGTCCTGTTCAACATCGGCGACCTGGACGAGGGGACAGAGTGTATCCTCAGCAAGTTTGCTGATGATACAAAACTGGGAGGGGTGGCTGACACGCTGGAGGGCTGTGCTGCCATCCAGCCAGACCTGGACAGGCTGGAGAGCTGGGCAAGGAAGAACCTCATGAGGTTCAACAAGGAAAAGTGTAGGGTCCTGCACCTGGGGAAGAAGGTCAGGCACCAATACAGGTTAGGCGTGGATCTGCTGGAGACAAGTTCTGAAGAGAAAGATCTGCGGGTCCTGGTAGACAGCAAAATGACAACGAGCAAGCAGTGTGCTCTTGTGGCCAGGAGGGCCAACGGAATCCTGGGCTGCACAGGGAAGAGTGTGGCCAGTAGGTCGAGGGAAGTCATTCTCCCCCTCTACTCTGCACTGGTAAGGCCACAACTGGAATCCTGCGTTCAGTTCTGGGCTCCCCAGTTCAAGAGGGACAAGGAGCTACTGGAAAGAGTCCAGCGAAGGGCAACAAAGATGATTCAAGGTTTGGAGCATCTCCCTGATGAAGAAAGGCTGAGAGAGCTGGGACTCTTTAGTCTGGAGAAGAGAAGGCTGAGGGGAGACCTTATCAATGCCTATAAGTACCTAAAGGGTGGGTTGAAGGAGGAGGGAGCCAGACTCTTTTCAGCGGTTGCCAGTGAGAGGACGAGGGGCAATGGGCATAAGTTGGAACATAGGAGGTTCCACTCAAATATGAGAAAAAACTTCTTCACAGTGAGGGTGACAGAGCCCTGGAACAGGCTGCCCAGGGAGGTCGTGGAGTCCCCTTCTTTGGAGATTTTCAAGACCCACCTGGATGCCATCCTGAGTAACATGCTCTAGCTCTGGGCAATCCTGCTTCAGCAGGGGAGTTGGACTAGATGATCTCTATGGTCCCTTCCAACTCTAAAAATTCAGTGAAATTTAGTGAACCTACAACAGCACCTCTGTAAGTCCCACCAGAGAGGTCCGGTCCCAGGTGCGATGACAGACACGCTGCCTTTGCGCCACCACTCCACACTGCTCTTCATTGCCCCCGCGCAGGAACTGCCACCCACAAGTCCTAACACTACTGCTGGCCAGCTTCTGACAGCCAAACAATGGTTTTGATGGCCAAGTTCCTAGTTGTGTCTTCAAAGACGGTTTCCCGCTTGTTGGTCATGTCAACTGTCATGAGAAATTCCTATCAAGGCAACAAAGCATTTGGAGTTCTGTCTTCAATTATCTCTTTCCTCTGCAGTCCTCATTTAGTTTATATACAATCTTCAAGGGGTAAACATCTGGCCTTTAAAACTGATAGCACACGACAAAGCTTTCCAAACATGACAGGGGCAGAGGAGTGTAAGAAATGAGTGGCAATGCTCCTATTTCCAAGCCAAAGACATCGAAACGGAGTATTAGGGCTTCAAGCTCACCCGACTAGACTTTTACTATTCAAACATTCGGTTTTCACTAACACTACTTTCAGTAGTAGTTAAGTGTAGGGCTACAACTGCCTTTCAGATGAGAAAAACAAAAACCCTGACGCTAATTAGGCCAGGTCCAATCAAAGCCAAAGGAAAACGAGTTTGTGAAAACAGTCCTTCAGTGGCCCGGGCAATATCAGAAATACTCTCTGACACAAGGAACAGTATTTTAATCTTTAAAGGAGGGAGCTAACGTGACAATGCTCTACAAGGAAGCTTTGAATGGAAAAGAATCACTGCTGTACAGGTAAGAGGAGAGCTTGAAACCCCAGGCTAATTGTTTAATGAAAGCAACTCAAGCTCCATTTGCCTTTGGAGGAGTTCTGCCGGGTTCCTGGCTTCCAAGTCAGTAGCTCCTCTAAGGACAGATGATTGCCACCAGGTATAGACCTCACACTTGATTCTTTCTTGTAGCCTGACCACTGCAAGAGAAACACCACGAGCTGAGTTTTCCCTGCTCCTTCCTATAGTCAAGTTGTGACCTCAAAAGCTGGCAGTGCTTCTTGGAACACCAGCAATCAGCTCCCCCCAACACAGAAAATGAACTGGAGTGCATCAGCATTGATCCCCTTACCTTCTCCGTGTAGAGCTTCAAATGAAGCAGGATAGAAAACTGGCATACGTGCCAAAATTCTGCTTAGAAGCCTCCTTGCCACCCCCTGCACTCTTCCCCATCCTTTCTAATTAACTTGAAATTGCTACTTTATAAAATTCTCACTGATGTTTGAAAACAGTTCTATACTAATGAAGACAGGGAAAAAGAGGTTTTACAGTAACAAAGTAATTTTTAAACCATGCTAACAGGTGATATTTAACGTTACAGCTGGTGACAGTATTTCTGACAGACCAAGGCAAAGCTGTGTTAATAACAGGCACATTTGTTTTTGTTTATAGGACTTATTTCAGGCAAAGAGCGTGATTCAGAAAAAAATGCAGGGTGAATGCAAGCAATCACAAGAGGCCACTCATCGTTCTGCCTATGTTTTTTTTGTTGTTAATATATCCACAGAACTGCAACTGTGCTCATTCCACCAGAGAGACGTTCGCGGCAGAGGGGATTAAAACAGACAACCTTTATCACCATGCTCCAGCTGTCAGTCAGCCTTTTTTATCTGCCAGCACGTGTAGACAATATCCATTAACAACGCCACTCCTTTCGTGGCGTTGGATTGAAACGATGACAACATTAAGCGGCTACCGCAAAAGACACAAGATCACGTTAAGTCCAGAAAGCTGAAGTGGTTAATTGGCTGTTTCTCAAACACCCACAGCAATCCACTCTGGTTCCATTGGTACACGAGTAATTAAAAAGCTAATTGCTATTTTATTTTGGAAGGCAAGAAACCCTAGGAATAAAGTCAGGAGAAATGCAGCTTGCTGAAGCGAGAAGGGTAACGCGCTCTGTTCTCATCAACAGGTCCCTACAGCGTTAAGTGACTTATCACCTGCTGAAGGTTTATGCATGTACTTGTCACAAGAGCAATTAGCTGATCAGAAATCTAGGCGGTAACTCCTTCCTCTATCTGAGATCCCAGACAGGATTCTGGGTTGAAATGGAAAACTGTTGCTCTATTTACTTTGGTGAAACCTCTTCTGATCGACGTTCATGAGAGAAAGGCCCTTGGGCCAAAATTTGCTCTCTCACAAGTGAATTCCGCTCCCAGCTCCATTGCGTGTTTCAGGTACAGGTGCCCCAGCTGAACTTTCCCTTTTGTTGGAAAACCCTGTCACTAGTGAAAAGGCCGGGCCACCCGGAATTTTATAGAAATACAAGAAACAGGGTAATCTAAATCTTAACGTTCTCAAGCGAAAGGAGACTTACAACTTTGTGAGCAGCAGAACCGCTTCAACACACGTCCAGCATCTACAACTGAACAACGTTCTCGCTGCTGTTGATGTCTGCTGAAGAGCCTTGCCTTCCTCCCGACGGTTCAGCTCAACAGAAGAATGCTTCAACAGGAGAACAAACCACCCTGGGGCGAGCCGATACCAGCACTGCCTCCGCTAGGCTCTGCGGGGAAACAAGTAGGCTCTGAGCTACAAAGGGTCACGAGAGCATTGAGAGCTTGCAATGCAGAAGGGGTATTTACTCTGATGTTACCGAGGGCTTAAAAATGCAGAAGGGGCATTTCAGCACGAGTCGGTGGGTGTGGTAGAGCGTGTGCGCAGAGGCAGAGAGAAACAGCAGAATAACTCACGCTTCTATGTAGTCCTCTAGGAAAAGGAACCCTTGATGGCTTTTGAAAATAGCTGCCAGACCACTTCGGGAAGAAAGGAGATTCACAGAAGATTCTTTTTCCGTAGGGAAAGAGGAATGCATACTGAAAAGTGGGAGATGTCAAAGTACTGCTTAGGGGAGAGGAAAGAAAAAGCCCAGAAATGCAAAACAGAAAACACTGACCTAGCAACACGGCAGGATCTATGTTCAATAGGGAGTAGGAAAGAATTGTTCTTACATCAGCAAGCATTCGGAGCATGCCACATAAGGAGATGGTGGAGTTGGAGGACACCGCTGGTATGCTCTGCTGCGGGAATACGCAGCATTGCTGTCGCCAGCACCGAATGATTTGATCAAAATGTATTTTGAAAGTTGCCGTGAGAAAGAAGGTATGGAAAAAGCCACCCTCCATAGCAAGCTATTTTTAGTCACATTGAACACCCTGCCTCACTGTCCTGGGTTGAGAGGCACAGGACTAACTTTTCTTCTGATGCTGGGGAGAATTGCACTTCTAGAAGACTTTAGTGTCTGAATTTGGGAAAATATTTACTTTATACCCAGCCAGGCTCTGTGGGATTCAAGGTCTTAGTGTTTTCGAGCCTTGCCAGGCACAGGGACAAGGAGGAGCAAGGCCTGGGCACTTGACCCAGGCTGGCCAACAGGATTATTTCATACCATGAACGTCACACTCAATATCAATTAGGAAAGTTTGCTCCGTAGCTCTCTCTCCCTTGATGGTGGCGGGTCCAGACAACTCCTTGCCCCGGTGCCGGAGCCCTGAGGCCTTCCCTTCCTCCTGAAGCCGTTGTGCTCGCAGTGTCCGCCATTTGCTGTCCCTCCTGGGAGTGCACAGCTTCCTACTGATATGATTGGCTGAGTATAATTCCTATATCTTATATCAGTATCAGGATTAATACTGGTTCTTTAGTATTATTGTTAATTATTTAGTCTTAGTCTATTAAATCTATTTATATTTCAACCCTTGTGTTTCCTTGTGTTCCTTGATTCCCCTTTCCGGGTAGGGAGGGGTCATTGGGTGATAGAATAATTGTCTAAACAACAATAGATTGTTATGGGTTTTCACAAACCATAACACTCACGAAAACACACATTTTATAATCCACTTGTATAATCCATTTTTACTCACAAATTCATTTCATCATCAGAATACCCATCAGCTGCAGCATAGCTAAGAATGTCACCATTACCCACCCTAATATGTAGAGATCACACACAAGAATTGCTTGAAGCAGCATTTACTGTTAGCAGCATTGATTAAGTCAGTTGTGAGTTACAGGCAGGCACACACAAAAGCAGGGCTAATCTTGCCCTAGTTACACAAGCAAAACTCCTGCCTCCCCAGTGCTTTTTATTGAAGAAAAAAAGAAACAGAAAGTCAGTTATTCAGGATTTTCAATGATTTTTTTAAATGAAGCGTTGTTGACAATCATTAGCTGAACAGCAACAGCACTTTCTAGTTACAATTTAAAGTGAGATAAAGAAAATACAAATAACGGTATAAATAAGACCAAGCAACAGCCTTTGCAGAAAGTGCTTAAGGCAATGGCTACAACTGACACTACAAATTCTACTTTTATAGCTACATATGCAAATCTATACATTCCATAAATACAGCATCTCAGTATGGGATACCTCAGATTCTACTGCGGATTCGAAGCTTCTGTTTTCTCACACAAATCCACAACCGAGTCATACAAGAAATTCAGTTAGTGACAAAGCTTACAGAGAAATTAATGCTCAATGGCACTAACAGCAGGAGGCTCACAAGCTGGTGTTTTGCCTTCCTTACCTACTGCAGGGGTTTCTACATCAGCCGCTCCTCTGTCGCTCATGCTGTACCTTTTAAGCACAATGAGGACTAGAGTTCTTATTTCAGCTTTTCCTCTTCATTTCTGCACATTTTTAGACTAGTCTCAAACATGCGCTCCACATTTGGCCCTCTCATTAACAGTAGTTTTACAGCCTTTATAGAGATTATAATTTCTTAGAAAGTAGCAAATGGAGCTATGGCGCCAAACCATCTCCATCTCTTCATGGCATGCCATGAAGAACTAGATTCATTATTGATGTAGGTCAATCTGCACCCTAAAATGTAAAAGGGGAAAAAAAGGAAAACAAGTCAGTCACAGGCACTCTCCCAAAGCTAGTCATGGTCTCAGCTGTCAAGAAAGAGAAAAGCTTTTTGATATATATTTAATACATTTTTTAAAATTGCAACAAAACACCTCTGATGTGAGGTATAACAGTCTTTCGAAAAGCATTTAATAGAATGCATGTTCTTTGGCAAACACTTATTACTATTAGATTACAAAAGCAGACCATGATTTGATTTTTTAAATTTTTTTCAACATGCTAATTACAAAGTGTTCTCAGTTAAGTGACAAGTCTATTAAATGTATCCACTTCATTATTTTTTTTCAGGATCCTATGCCCCAAGCATATCTTTGGGATGAAAAAGACAAGACTTAGTACATCTCTTTCTTACCAAGTTTCCACTATCTGGTAAATCCTTGGGTTAAATTCTCCAAAAGGATTAGTGCAACTGAACAGTGCTTACTCCAGCAGCATCAGCTGAGCTCAGTTTTACTATGCATTATTGTAACAGAGACCTAGCATTGTTAGAAGCACCAAATACTACAGACAGCATTTTATTATTTTTTTTTAAGACTGTGGAAAGTTTCCAAGGGATACCCACCTTTAGCTGGGCAAACAGTCCTAGCTGACCATTAGAATTGCACGGCAGGCAGGAAAACGAAGCATTTTCAGGCTTATTTGCTTTCTTCAGCGTTTTTGAGAGAGAACCAGCTGCACACACTCACTGCAGGAGAAATGGGTGGAAGGCTGGACCCATCTTACACAAAGAGAGGGTAAGACTCAGCCACTCCTCCCTTGCTGAGGTGCTATATGAAACTCCTAGTCAGAGGACCTGGTTGTATCTTTGGCAGGAGCCACACTGACACGTGAATGAAGACTATAACCATTAGAGCACCAAATGAGCACGTAAAACATCTGTTGGTTTCCAAGAGGGACTGCTAAACCCCACACTCCAAAATAAAGGACTCGCAGAGATCCATCTATGCCCAGAACACTTAAAACATAGCAGGATCTGCCATGCGATGGAAGCCACGGAACTTTATCTAATTAAATGATTGCTGCTGGGAATCCTATGTTCCATAATGAGCTACGGCATCTAGAGCGGGTTGGAAGATTGCAGTCAGAGCTTCTAACTCTGTCACACGTATTTTGGCTTGCAGAACAAGGCTGGAAACAGTTGAAGATGATGGGGGCTGTAACGTGCTTCCTGTCCCATCTGCAGGAAGCACAAAAAAAACCTGTTAGAACATGGATGCCACTACTTGTGCCACAGAGCTGGGCCCATGCTTGCCGAACACAGTCCTGTAATGCCAACTGCTGGCTAAGCCAGGAAGCAGGAGCCACTGTGATGAGGAACAGATGAAAGCTGCTGCTCATCACGATGAGGAAATTCCAACTCCTAATCTCCTCCATAAAAGAAATCTTGACTCCTGACGAAAACAAAAAGAGTGGGAGGAAGAGAGCAAGTGGGGTACTTCTGGTGAGATCAGAGCTGCCTTTGGCACAGGACCTAGTGCAGAGTGGAGCCAGCCTAGTCAGCCGTACCGTAACTCTGCTACACGTTTTCTACATCCTCGATTCAGAAAGACACTTAAGTATACACATAACCTTTGAAACACATTTTTAATTTATACATATAGTTTACATTTGAAACTGGAGGCACTGTGGAAGTCTAATTGTAACCAAACATAATTTATGACACTTCTGACGTGATCAGGTTGCAAAATCCAACTGCAGGGTTCACAGAGTATAGTTCTAGACATCTGGTCTAGTTTGTTTTGGTTTTTTTCCCTCTCCAGAGAACCCAGAGAAAGGACAGGCAAGCATTCGACACACAAAAAAACCCACCAAAGCTTACGGCTGGCTTTGCTGCTATCTTTCAGGACAAACCGCAGTTCAGAGCTTAAAATCTGGGGGGACGGGAACCCTCCTATCTTCCCCATCTCTGTTTCAGTGTTACTGAATCTTTCCTACTAGTTTTCCACTAGCAATTTCTAGCAATTGCTAATTAAGTACATGTGTGGAGAATCTAGAGACTAAACTTAAAACCGTGCCTTAAGCATTAATATACAAGTGCTCAGAATGGAATTCTGAGAGCAACTGCTGTACACTGAAATATGGCACTTTATTATTGTCAGTGCTTTTGGCTAATCCCGAGTTGAGATGATGCTAAACAGACCCAATTAGCTGAATAAAAAGAAGGCCACATTCAGTCTAGCAAAGTCATTCATAATAGTATTTATTCTATGAAACAAAGAAGAAAACATAACATTAAAAAACGTTCCATGCATTTCATGAAATACAGAGAAAGACACTGTCGTAAACAAAACAGAGAATAAGCAAGCAAAACCCCCACTGAAAGTCCCGAGAGCTCCACTCTCCACAACGCATCATATGCATACAAAAAAGCATGTACAGAAGAAGGAGCAGTCTAAGGAAAGTGGCAGGTTATCTGTCAATATCTTGGATGAGTAGATCAACCCCCAAGACATTTGCCATCACCTCTTTTATTGTAAGACCAAATGGACGCAACTTGTTTTCCTTGCTGCCAGTTCTGGGCATTATCTTTTTCTGGGAAACCAGGCACCACAGAATTCATATTAAGTTGCAGGCTAGAAAGATACTAGGGCCCAAAGTGTAGGTAGATAGAGAAAGACAGCAGGGCACAATAGGTGGAAGGAGATGGCAGTTGTTCCACTGCTGGAAGCAGGGGGATGGAGATGCTCTGACTATCTTAACAGGAGCAGGAGGGGGAAAAAATACATCCTGTGAAAGAATGATAGGCAGCAGCAGTGAATAAATCTAGGACCTCTCTTGAAGAGCCCCGATAACATAAAGACATGCCGCATTATAAGAGGATGCTGAAAGCAACATCTTTATTTAGGTTACAAATTGCATTGCTAGAAACCTTCTTAGTAAAAGCTTTTGATCCAGTTCCTTCTCCTCAACCTACAATACTCCAGTACTCCATTTGGCTTCAGCAAAGCTGTTACGAGATCCTCCTCTTGCTTTTGTTTTACAGAGCCTCTCAGACTCCCACAATGGTTACTAACCACATAACTACTGACCACAAAGCCAGTGCAATTCTGGGCTCTGACACAAAAGCTGCCCCCATCTCTTATTGGGAAGGCCCAAAAGCTGCCATAGCTGTATTTGAGGAGGGTGGTGTAGAGAAAGGAAGAACAAGGCTCCGCTTACACAAACACCTATTACCCGAAAAGCCTCACTCCATGCAGGCTTGGGAACACCACAATCAAAGAGTTTCATGTGGGGAGAAGCAAAGAGAACACAGCAGACTGGGATCCTTCTCCCTGCACCCAGGGATGCATCCACTTCTCTGACAACAGCATTCTTCTGCCAGCTACCAAGCTATCTCTGCTGCAGTGCGGAAGGTGGCCTCCTGTGAATGATGCACCATGAGGGAAGAGTGTTACAATTACAAATTTGGTTTTCACGTTGTTACTTGAAAACGTAAGGCTAGGAATTCTATTTTTTTTTTAAAATTTACAGTAAAGTGTGATTTAACTTGTAGCATGAAATATTACAAAATTCAAAGATGTGAGATATAGCATTGCCCATGCTACACCTTAACTCTGTTCCTTTGCAGGTACATATCTGGAACATGACTTTATATCACATGGTCTTTTCACATTTTAGACCCTAGAGGAACTTTATTTCATTCCCTGGACAAGCACAAATGAGGCAGAAAGAAGACTCCATAGGAAATTCCAAGTCCAGCATTTCTCACTTTTGAGCGCTCGCAGCTAGAATAATGTTTTCTTGATGGTGTTTTTAAAATTCAATTATGTTTTATGTGATCCATTTACCTTGCTTTAGGAAAACAGAAAATGCTGTAAAAGATTAAAGTCTCAGGTCTTCACAGGCCTCCACAGGCCTTGGTGAAACTCAAAGATTGAGTCTTCTTTTTAAAATAACTGCCCAACTTCCTTGCTAGTGTAATTTCTGTGCTGTCCATGTAAACATTACACAGAGTCTTTGTACCACCCACTAAGCTCTTTGCTTCAATCAACTATTTGTGCCCAAAAGCACATCCTTATGTTTCTTCCTACACCACAGCCATCCTCCTACACCACAAAAGATGTAACAAAACAGGAATTAATCACAGGCTGGATACTTACAGGGATTGCTGCTGTTTGCTTCTGTCTTCCCAGCCTTGGCAAGTTTGGTTGTGTTCTGCTGTGCTTTGCCCTGCTCCTCTCCAGTTAGCAGGGCTTTTATTTCAGAGGGGATTTTCCCTTGGTCCATTGCCATGCACCACTGCTTGTACTGAAATATGCAAACACATTAGGCATTAGCAAAGTGCCAGGATCACATTAGCAGACAAAACAGAACTGTAATCTTTACTTTCCGGTAAATCCATTTAAGGTTTGAATTTACTGGGCTGAAGCCTCTTACAAAATGCAAAGCACTAATGAGCTAAGCACGTGTCCATGGTTGCATACCTGGCCTCAGTAAGTCCTGTTTCAGTCAATAAACTGCTACTCAGTAGCAGTACTAGACACAATACTGTAATTATTAAACAACATGGAACACTTTGTGCATTTTCTCGCTGCTAGCATGCCAGAATACCGTTCCAGTTCATGGCTTATTAAAAACAAATATTTCACATGACTCTGGGACTCACTGACTATTAAGAGGTCCTTTCTGATTGTGCAAGGCATGGTTACAGCACATGTGCCTTACTCCTAGTTCCCTCATCTGAAATTCTTCATCAGCAAACCCTAAAGCCCACTGGAAAACCTGTGGTCAGCTGGCTGACTTTCCACCCAATCCTAACCCTATTCACTTGTGATTAACCCTGCCTATTCACACAAGCCTAACGCAAGGTCAAGGAAGTATCCTCAGCTCCAGTGAAATTTCACGGGAATCTCAATATTACTGAGGAGCTGAGTCCATATTTCCAGATGAAACATCTTCTTCGGTCAACACAGCTTATTTGACCAACACACCCATCTTATATGCGCTGTAAACACCGGACAGCTGTGCAACCATCTACACGTGCAGACGGGAATATCCTGCAAGAATAAACCCCCCCAGCAGACAAAAAGGTCTGTGGGAAGCAATGACACACTTTGGATACATGGTATTTTAACACATCTCTTTCCACCCTCTACCTCTTTCTACCTCTGTCAGAGGTTTTTCAAAACAAACATCTCAAAGACAGATTTACGGGCAATGGCCCTTTCTTTGGTTGCTTCCAGTTCAAAACCAGCAGATAACTTGTGACATGAGGTTCACATTCAACATGCAAAATCAGCAAGCAGCTGAGCGCATCTGTTACTGATGTTTTGATACCTTATGGCTAGCCAAATCCCACTCTCAGTCACAGTGATTTCAAGAACAAATGTCTACAAGGACAGGTCCCAAATAATACTGAGGCTTAGGTTAAGTGATAGTTTCTTACCATTTCGAGCTCTTCTCTGAGAGCGCAGATGGCGCGCTCTCTGCTTGAAACCAGCTCTTCCAGGTACTGGTACCTCAGCTTCTTCCTGGCTCTGCACTCCCTTGCACTCTGACGACTTCTTTCAAGCTTTGCCTTCAAGTCTATTTTGGCTGGTTTACGACCCCGCTTGCCTGGTTTCTTGACCTTGCCTCCGACCACCTGGAAAGGAAGGGTACCTTAAAGATCCTGTTCTGCAGAGGGAATGCTGGAGCCGTGCCATTTTGCCTACTAGGTGCCTCAAGTAGAAAATTTTACATGTACTTTCAACTGATTCTGAGCAACAGAGGGAAGATGTAGCTTGTTTAGGGGGCTGATGTATGAAGTTCTTAGTAACAGCATCAAAACCAAAAAATTACTTCATATTGCTTAAGTACTGCTATTGTAAATGCTACCAATCTGATCTGGAGAAACAGCATCACAGAACAGTGGAGGGTGACAGGGACCTCTGCAGGTCATCTGGTCCGACTCCCTGCTCAAGCACAGCTACCTAGAGCCAGTTGCCCAGGACCTTGTCCAGATGGCTTTTGAGTATCTCCGAGAAGAGAGACTCCACGACCTTTCTGGGCAACCTGTGCCAACACTCAGTCACCCTCACAGTAAAAAAAAAAAAAAATGTTCTGAGGGACCCTGCGTTACAGTCTTCGTCCACTGCCTCTGGTCTTGGCATTAGGCACAGCTGGAGAGAGCCTGGCTCTGTCCTCTTTATACCCTCCACTTCAGGTATTTGTACACACTGATGAGGTCCTCCGAGTCTTCTGTTCTCCAGGATAGACAGTCCCAGCCCTCTCAGCCTTTCCTCATAGGAGAGGTGCTTCATCATCTTAGTGGTCCTTTGCTGGGCTCCACTAGCTCCATTTCCCTCTTGTACTGGGAAGCCCAGAACTGGACACACTACTCCAGATACCCTCTTAGATATCTGGGACACCCAGGAGACAGGGATGATCAAATTCATAGGAAAATTGTTTCATTATTATCAACAACTCCTGCTCTAATACAGTGTTTCTAGAGTTGGCAGGTAGTATGGAGTTTAACACTTAAATTTGGAAGAAAAAAAATATTTATTTCTATCAATATAATAAAAAACGTAGTTTTGCTACAATAAGATGACCACAGTTCTAGCCTACTCAAAAGATGAAACTTGTCAGAATTACTCACCAGTCATCTGAGCTTCCTCAGTCCTGATTTTTTTTCAAAAGGAGTCTTCTGAGGATTTTTACTAAAGAGGGAACTCAGTTACACCAAGTCCTACCTCTGCTGCCTCTGTTCCAGTTGTACCTAACCACTCTGGCCACGTTCACCTTCAAAACAACACTACACAGCCTGGAAAATTGTCTTCTCATGCCTCTTATCTCAATGTTCAACTCTCCCAGCACCTAATTTAGATCTCCCTTACAGAACTGTAACCCCCTTGTTTCTTGTCCTATGGACTTCAGGTTTTGCAATCATTTTCCTCCTCTTCTTTGTGGCTTTTTTTTTTTTTTAACATGCATGAGAAAGCCTCTCTTACTACAAATAAAAAAAAGAAGGGAATAGTTTCCTCAATGTTTACACTTCCCCACCCAAATATTTCACTCTTAACATGAGACCATGGCACATGAAAGTTTTAAATATGGTCTGAAATTCAGTAGAGTGGCCATTGGGCAGTATCGCCCTGTAAGCATTGCGTGAGCCACACACCCACCTGCCCTCTGAAGTGAGCTTTTCTCTTTATTTGCATTCTGACCACACTGTTTGAATGGAGGGGGTGTGGAGAAACACACCTAACACACACCTACGTACAAGAATTTCACTGCTGGCTTAGTGTTTCACCCTACTGTGCATAGACGGTACTTTTTCTGCTAGTCAGTGTTCAAAATATCAGAGTTCATAATAAAAAAAAGGCACTTTTTACTGTGTGATGCTACAAAATAAGTCAGCTTTGACATTCGAAGAAGTCACTTGTTCTACAAACTTAGCAGGCTGCAAGAAAAACAATAACACAGTGAACGGATGAAGAAAAAAAAAGGCTTATACAATTGAGCCTATTCTTTCTTTGAGAAGTGAGACAATAATCACATGCCAACATAATCCTACCCTCTCTACATTGCCTCTCCTAATGTATTCAGGAGTAGCTGCCTACCACCAGCAAATGGAGGAACAGAAAGTACTTAATGGACATCTAGTGATACTGAAACAAATATAATACGTTCAGAAAAGCAAAGGAAAAAACCAAAAATCAATCTCTTTTACATTTGAACTGCTGAATACTATTTTGAATAATTCATTCACTCCACCAAGGTGCTCTCCTGAGGATCTTCTAGTTCAGATACTATATTCACTGCAATAGTATAAAACTACTCAGTCATGGACAAGGGGGAAAGAAGTTCCAAAGAAAGGAAAGCAACTGTCCCCTTTCAGGTGTGACAAGCTCAGCTCTGTCCTCTCACGGAACTGCTCTTGTATTTATACCCGGGGTGATTTATACTCCTAGCTCAGTAGGAGTTAGAAATACACACAGTCTTCCCAGGAGCGGCTGTAGGCACTCACAATTTGCTATCTATTATTACTTGCACTTAAAAGATTTCTGAATATTACATCATACGCTGCAGCCAAAGTACTTCAGTTCTCAAAGACTTTTAGCGCCTGCGGCTCTTCTGTGCCAACACAAGCTAGTTTAAGGTAAATCTTTGAATTCAAGAGCTAGATAAGGCCTTGTAAGGACATACACTCCACCTCTCTTAAAAAACCTTCACCACTCTGAGCTGTGACCCTCTAGAAGAGCAGGCTAGCGCTCAAGGTCAGAGTCCCAGCACACCACGTACTGTCCTATGAATGAAACAATAACTCGACTCTTAGTCCTGAGCAGGAGCACGTCACAGTCATGCCCTCTCACCAGAACGTCAGGCAGGTGAATATTTGCTACCACGCTGTTTCTCACAAGCAGCAAGTTAAAGCTACTTGGAAAGAGCACCCAACTTTTCCACAGCCAGCATCCTGGGCAGCCACTGGAGATGAAAAGCACTCACAAGCAGCACAGCTTCACAGCAGTTAAATCCATCCAACATCACAATCTCACAAAATAATTTCTTTTAGGGACCTGTTATTTTAAAGCATCTTGTGTGCATTTATATGCAGAGGGTTCCTTTTTTAAGATAGGGGCCACATCAACACAGAAAACATATAAAGGGCAAGATAGAGTGGATCTTTATGTCAATAAGATATGGAGTGAGCTCATACAAACTCTGAGTTTAAAGGCACATTTTTATGGACAGATCTAGAGACACGAACCTAAGACAGTTAAAGGTACTTTGTAGCCTGCAAGGAAATTAAACGCTGGTGTAGACTGCTTTGCACATTGCAAATGCATCCTGGGTCCGGGATTATCAATTAACTGCTTTCCATTTAGTCACTTGAGGGAGCTTTCTACAGATAGATGTACTAATTGTACTCTCAGGATCTTTTACCACTGCAGCAGCCCTGCATACAAGCTCTCTCCTGGGAGGAAAAAGGCTTGTACCTCTTGGGTCATTGCTTGCCAAAGCTCTAACCACCAGGACTACGCAAATAATGAAAAGCTTCCTTCCCTTTTAACTCTGACTTTAAGCAGCAAGACCCAAATCATCTGTATTCGCACCATCCCAAAAGACTCACAGTGTCTTTGTGGCTCCTGATCTAGAGTTCACCACACAATTAGGCATCACCCTGCACGGCTAGTTTGGCAAGCGATTTGATTGAATCCTGAATCCTTAACAGTTTTTCCTCACCAATATTTAGAAGCTTCTGCTGTATCCTTAAGCAACCCAGATGGGGAAAAAAAGGCCTGATAAATCCTTTGCCACCATCCCACATTACCGTATCTCCCTGGCTTCTAGTCATGTTTGCCTATTCAGTTGCTATGCTGATGTGACAGAAAGAAGACAAAGCCAAAGTGCTAGTTGATGTTGAACATGGCAGCAGACCAAGAAAAAAAAAACAAGCAAGCAATCATTTTTTTTATTCTCTTTGTATTCCTCCAGAGTTTATAAAGGGACAGGATCTATTAGCATTCAGCAGCAGGGATTTGTTTTTTTTCCAGGGAGTCTCATGTAATCAAGACCCAGAACAATATTAATCATAAAATTCATCACAGAAATATTAATAATGACATGCAGTTGTCAGAAAGCCAACCAAGCTCCCATTGCAGTTCGCTCAGACTTCAGAAAATAGAAAAACATAACTCCCTCCCTCTTTAATACAGTACTTGGTTCATAACATCATTCTTGCCTGGCATCAGTGTTCAGGTACAGAATTATTTGACCTGGAATTGGAAATAGATTCCATTACTTGCCCTGTTACAGAAAAAGCCCTCAGATTCTGGAATTTTAATTTCCACCACCCCAAAAGGGATTGAGGAGATCTCTACAGAAGCACTGCCAGATTGCATGATGAAGAGGTCCTCCTTTGGAGGACATATATACATAGTATGACTACTAGCATCCACATGCCCAAGGAACTGAGCCACTCGGATAGCAACAGTACTCACAGTAGCAGCATAAAACCCAGCTAGAAAGTATGCTGGTTATTCCTCCACTGCATGACACTTTATATGCTTAACACAGATTATTTAGTTAACTTTCACTGGCAGACAAAATACATTTTCAGGTCATTATTGGATGTAAGGTACTACTTAGTGAGCAAACACTTTACAAGCAGGTATGTCAATAGAAATTAATCCTAAAACTCTAATAAGACAAAGTGATTGATGTACTAAGAATGTAATCTTTAGCACAGATGTGTAAAGAAAATTATGCTGAAATGTCTATTTTTAAAAAGCATAAGCTAGGAGCAAGTATCAAGTTTTCATGAAGTATTACACAGACATCCACAAGTCGAGACAAACAAGCATTAAGATTCAGGGTAGGAATCACTATTAAGACTCTGCAGCGATCACCCAGATGCCACTTTACCACTCAACAGTTGAGAGTCCTCTTCTTCCCCCTAGGAAGGACTCACAGCCTCATGCATGGAAGTGTATCCACCAACACACCACGTGCATTCCCAAGCACTTCTTTAAACCTCTGTTAGAGCTCAAAACAGGCAACAGGGATGGTCAACTAACACTATACTATGTATATCCTCCTACCCCGCTGCAAACGAGAAATAAAAATCTTCTAGCTGTTCTACAGAGCTGTTAAGCTCATCCATTTTACTTGCCCATTGCAAACGTGAGAAAGCAGACACACCATCTGAGCGGTGCCAACCAGCAACTTTTTAAACATCGGCAATTTCAAATCGTCAAATCTCAAATTGTAACCAAAGCACTTTAGATTTTACGTTTCCAAGCAAGCAGCAATGGTAACACTTCACATTCAAACACAATCTTGGATGGAAGAATTCTCCAGCACTTTGCAAACCCACGTAATGCGAAAAATCCTTGAAGGGTGAAAACATGGTAACCCAACCTCCTTGACAACTGAGGTCGTTAGGAAAACAGATCCTGTGCTTCGCTCTCCACACCAGCTCTCAGTCACTCCTGAGAGCTAAGGCATTCCTCAAAGCAGATTCCAGGATCACCTGGGAGATTACCCCTCTCTTCGTGATCCTGGTCACCCACAACAGCAAGGGTCACAAGCAAAGATGTGCTGGTGGACAAGTCATGAATGAAGACCCATCAAGCTCTCTGTTTTAAGCACAAGATTTCTCATCTGACTTGCTCCCACATTCCCTCCAAGGGATGTCCACATCCCTGCCACTTATCATAGAATGGTTAGAGTTGGAAGGGACCTTAAAGATCGTCTCATTCCAACCCCCCTGCCCTGGGCAGGGACACCTCCCACCAGACCAGGTTGCTCAAAACCCCATCCAGCCTGGCCTTGAACCCCTCCAGGGATGGGGCAGCCACAGCTTCTCTGGGCAACCTGTTCCAGTGCCTCACCACCCTCACAGGGAAGAATTTCTTCCTAATACGACTTGGAACAAAACTCGCTCTGCTTTAGGATCACACAAGTCTGGGTATTTGATGTTTCAAAGCCAGGCAGTGGGGAAAGCAGTGGAACTCCTCATTTGCTGTGGCCTTCCCCTCCCTAACCCCAAGTGCTCCCCCAAAATGGAAAGGCTGTACCAACACCAGAGAGAGACATCGGCAGATGCTCAATCCATAAACACCCCATATAACAGTTTACCTGAGGGCTTGCTTTTTGAAACTCATTTAACACCTAAGAAGACTCCTACCGTACCTATTTAAAGTCTTTTCTCTTGCTTTGCACATTGCAAGTTCGTGAAAACTTAGTCAGACCAACACCTTTGCCCAGGGCCCAGCCTGATGGAGAGCAAACAATCTGAGCTGGAGACCCGGCTTTCTACAGCCACAGCTTCTTTAACAGGCGTAAAGGAATTTGCTTCTTCGCTTAGAGGATGCAGTAATTTATTTACAAGCAAAAGAAAGCCAACAACCAAGAACCAGTCAGTTCAAAGTCGAGAAACTGACCTGAAATTAAAACCAGCGCAACAGATTGAGATCTACTCTTTTAAAAACATGAAGAGTGGACTGTTTGATTGTCATCAGAAGTGGGTAACAAAAAGGTTTTGCTAAGCCTGCTTTTTTACTTTCCTTTGTATATTGGATAATATACAACTAGCAAGACATTTTAGAAAAGAAAAGTACTTCAGGAAGGTACCACATTCACTGCTAAGATTAAGAACAGCGCACAATACACTAAAAAACAAACCAAAAGCACCCCACAAACAACAAAACACTTTAAATTTAAAAATACCATTTAAAAATATAAAATGTGTCTCCAAAATGCACTTTTTAAAAAGCTCAATCCACTCATTCATGTTTTGGCGCAGTTAAGTGTATTTTTGAAGAAAAATACATTTCATCTAAACTTCTTGAAAACTAAAGCTATCTTTTCCTTACAGCACAAGAATATTTGTAATAAAAGAGGACAATCCCAAACTTTTATTGTTGTTATTGCTGGTTTGGTTTTGTTGATTTTTTTTTGTTTTTAATTTCACTGAAATAACGTAAAAAGTGATCTAATAATCAGAATTTTTTTTATTTCTCATTTCTAGCCACGAACTGAGTAATTACTCTCAAAAGAATTGCCAGTGTGCCCTACAAAAACCTCTATACTAAATACAAAAGACTGCAGTTAGCCAAGTAGAACTGTGTTTTAATGGCTGCCAACAACAGTTATTTATCAACTAACACAAATGTGGAAAATACTTCTTACCCTAATACATACCCCCCCGCTTCCCAATGTAAGTAATAAATATATAGTAAGTTATATGTAATCTTGTAAACTAACCAAATAATTTCACCTATAAAGGCTGACATCGCAGTGATAGAATTTCTCCTTTTTTCCTGTGTCTAAATACTTTGTCTAAATACTTCAGAGATACTTAAGCATTATTTTAACAGAGATTAATTTCCAAGGAACAGCTGCACCACTAAACTCTTTCCCTTACAAAACCAATGGCTCAAACCGCAGCAAGAAGTGAGACCAGTCTCTAAACAAGCCTGAGTTTCAGAGCAGCTCCACAGGAGAAAGAAAAGGAGGTCATATTTTGGGGTTGGTTGAGGGGTTTTTGTGTGTATAATTCAAGAACAGCCTTGAAAACCAGAACATGAACGTTTTCTAGATCTGGTGCTCAGACTTCTACCTCTCCCTTTATTTCACAGAATCTTCTAGGTTGGAAGGGACCTTGAAGATCATCTTGTCCAACCGTCAACCTAATTTTGACAAAAATAAACACCCACACAAACAAACAAAAAGCAACACCATCACTAAACCATATCTCCCAGCACCACATCAACCCGTCTTTTGAACACCTCCAGGGATAGTGCCTCAACCACCTCCCCAGGGCAGCCCATTCCAATGGCTGATAAATTTCTTATCGCTTCCTTCCCATTTTGAGGAATATGTTAGGATGAACCATTTTTCGATTGCTCTCTTAAACTGAGTACAGGCAAATTATAGTGCGCTAAGAATTAGGGAAAACATTACAGCCTGTAAACCCAATTCTAAACTCTTTATGTCACACAGATGAAAGAAACACTGAACTTGGGTGGATGCAGATATAGAACGGTTAATTCACTACTAATGTAATTCAGTTATCTCAGTGCTTACAGGGAAATCCCTTTCACAGTCACGCTCATTCAATTCGCAGCAAAGACTCATCGATCACACGGGCCTCTCAATAAGGAGGAAAACATGATTCAGTGGGGCTTTCAGAAGATTTCAAGGACACGCTGGCTCAAGCTGTAAGACCGCATGGGCTATAAAATGAAGTATAAATAGTGCTGGCCTCATCCTGACACAGCAACATGCAACAGGAAGAGCCCTCCCAAGAGAAATGGGATCTCTTGAATGGAGCCACCAAACCCTTAAGGCAACCTGCAGCCTCTTGAAGTTGTTCTGAAAGGAACCACAGCCCTTCAAAACAACTCCAGTGAAGCCTGTCAGAGCAGCAGGCACTTACTGACGAGTATCAGCTATTTTTCAGTAGAAGATATAGGGATCCAGTATAACCTAAGGTTACTCCCTAATAAAAAACCTGCTAAGGCAACAAAGATTTTGGAAGTTTTTTTAGGTACAGCCACATCCAGTAGTTCTGGGCAGGACCTTTGTCAATGCCACTGTCCTTGCAAGTATCTCAGTGGTAAGTATAAAATAAAAACATCATACTAGGAAACTGTACTTGAGACTGAATATATAAAGAGTAAATATTCCACTCTGCTTCCCCCTGCTTTGCTCAACATCAATTTTTCTAAAGAAAAAAAAAACACAACAGCAAAGAGCTGTCTTACTGACTCGATGAAAAGATTTAGTTTAGTTTGTAAGTGTGTCCAAAATGTTTCAGAAAAAAAAGCAGATTATCAGGACTTCACAAAAAACAACAACAGATAAAAAAATGATTTTTTAAA
The DNA here is from genome assembly GCA_013399435.1 of Arenaria interpres. Classification (NCBI taxonomy): domain Eukaryota; kingdom Metazoa; phylum Chordata; class Aves; order Charadriiformes; family Scolopacidae; genus Arenaria; species Arenaria interpres. The sequence goes on from VXAK01018654.1 coordinate 28,398, forward strand.
TGAAAAATCTGGAAGTTCATCCTGGGTTGAGAGACCCAGGACTAACTTTTCCTCTAATACTGGGGAAAATTGCACTTTTAGAAGACTCTAGTGTCTGAATTTGGGAAAATATTTACTTTATAGCCAGCCAGGCTCTGTGGGATTCAAGGTTAGTGTTTTCGAGCCTTGCCAGGCATAGGGACAAGGAGGAGCAAGGCCTGGGCATTTGACCCAGGCTGGCCAACAGGATTATTTCATACCATGAACGCCACATTCAATATCAATTAGCCAAGTTTGCTGCGTAGCTCTCTCTCCCTTGATGGCGGCGGGTCCAGACAACTCCTTGCCCCGGTGCCAGACCCCTGAGGCCTTCCCTTCCTCCTGAAGCCATTGCGCTGGCAGTGTCCGCCATTTGCTGTCCCTGCTGGGAGTGCACGGCTTCCTGCTGAGGGAAGGGGCTGAGTATAATTCTTGGATATCTTATATCATCCCTATCATCTTATATTATCTTGGTTCAAAAAGGGCAAATGTAAG
>VXAK01018655.1:0-15080 GCA_013399435.1 Arenaria interpres
ATACCCCTCCAATTTGGCAAGCATGCCATACATGCCATTATTATGATTTTTGTCATTTGAACTACTAGTTCGTTTTCTCACAAAAGTCTATCTTAAATTACCTTGGTCTGATTCAGTAGAATTTTTCTCATCTACCATCTTCAATTCATTATTATCCCTACCATTCCTCAGCAGGCTTTCCAAGGAGAGGACAGTGATTAGCCTTTGCCCGTCAGAGTGATTAAAAACACAACACAATGAGCCTTTTTCCAAAGAATTGGACAGCATTTGTACAACAGAAAGGTTACAGTTGCAGATAGGCAAACATGAAATGAGAAAACAGATGACCGGTCAAGACAACCCTCCACAGTCCTTGAATTTCACAGATACTCACTCATAACACCCTGTGTTTACTCTTTCTTACAGCCTGCTGCAATTCTGCTACATTAGGACACGAAATTTTAACCTTTGTAGTAAATCCAAATCTTTCTAAAAGTTATGCATCCCCTTTCAGCTCTGCATCTCCCAGTTCACATTCATTCTGTTAGAGATCAGTGCAATATTTAGCCATTTTCTCATCAATAAGTTTGTATCTTGAATATCCAGTACAGAATATTCAACTCCCCACTGCTGACTGTCAAATCACAGACAAAAGAAACAAAGCTCAAATATTTTAAAATGAAGTGTAGCAAATTAATTGAAGAAATCCTGATCTGCTTCTAGATACTTGCTGAGCTGAAAAAGAAACTGAATTATGACAGTAATTGTTCAGAAATAATTATTTATGACATTTACTGGATAAATTGTTTTCTGGGCACAAAAAATGCTAAGAAATAAGAATATCCAAACAATGATTCACAGATTATTTACAAGCTTATCCTCCAGTGAACCAGCATCAGAACACATCTAAACCGATATAACCAAACCAATATATCTTCTTTTTATATCTATGAAGATATGAAAATATGGGTGTTGGGAAAACATTACATAATTAAATCAATAAAACAAATAATGTAAGGGCCAAAATAACAGGGATTTTTTTTTTTTTTTAAATTGCATTATGGTGATCACAGAATCACAGAATAAAATAGGTTGGAAGGGACATCTGGAGATCATCTGCTCCAAACGCCTCACTTGGAACAGGTCCAATTAGCTGGGATGTAACCAGTCTCATTCTGGATATCTCCAAGGACAGAGAATCCCTGGGCCCTCTTCCAGCATTTGATCACCCTTATGGTGCAAATCTTCCCAGTGTTTAATCAGAATTTCCCTTGTTCCAGTCTGTGTTCATTGCCTCTTACCACTGTGCACCTTCAAGGAGAGTCTTATTCCATCCTTCCTATGTTCTCCCATTGCAGAGCTGAAGAATGCAATGAGGTTTCCCCATTGCACTTGTCCACACTGAAAAAATCCAGCTGTCTGTCAGCCTCTCCTCACACAACAGGCACCTCAGTCCCTCAATCATCTAGGTGGCCTTTTGTGAGACTCACTTCACTTTCTCAATGTCATGTTCCCTTGTACCATGGAGCCCAAAATAGGCCACAACACTCTAAATGTGATCTCACATTTGGGGCTTGCAGATGGTGCTGTCCAGTAGTTCCCTGTCCTTCTTGAACTGGGGAGCCCAGAACTGGACACAGTACTCCAGATGTAGCCTCACCAGGGCAGAGTAGAGGGGGAGGAGGACCTCCCTCAATCTGCACTCTTCTAAATGCAACCCAGGGTATATTTCGCCTTCTTGGCCACAGGCACACATTGCTGGCTCATGGTCCACCAGAACTCCCAGGTTCCTCTCTTCAGAAGCGATTTCCAGCAGGTCAACCCCTAACCTGTACTGGTGCATGGGGTTATTTACGTCTAGGTGCAGGACCTTACACTTGCCCTTGTTGAACTTCATTAGCTTCTTCTCTACTCAAATCTCTAGCTTGTCCAGGTCTCACTGTATGGCAGCACAGCCTTCTGGTGTGTCAGCCACTCCTTCCAGTTTTCTATCATCAGCAAACTTGCTGAGGNGTACTGGTGCATGGGGTTATTTACGTCTAGGTGCAGGACCTTACACTTGCCCTTGTTGAACTTCATTAGCTTCTTCTCTACTCAAATCTCTAGCTTGTCCAGGTCTCACTGTATGGCAGCACAGCCTTCTGGTGTGTCAGCCACTCCTTCCAGTTTTCTAACATCAGCAAACTTGCTGAGGGTACACTCTGTCCCCTCATCCAGGTCATTGATGAACATATTGAACAAGACTGGACTCAGTACTGAGCCCTGGAGAACACCACCTCTGCAACGCTGGTAACAGCCCTCTGAGCTCTTCCATTCAGTCAGTTCTCAATCCGCCTCACTGTCCACTCATCTAACCCACACTTCCTAAGCTTACCTATAAGGAGGTTATGGGAGACTGTGTACCAAGCCTTGCTGAAGTGGAGGTAGACAGCAACCACTGGTCTATTGTCGTCTACCCAGTCAGTCATGCCATCATAGAAGGCTATCAGATTGCTCAAGCATGATTTTCCCTTGGTGAGTTGATGTTGAGCACTCCCGATAACCTTCTCTTCCTCTACATTCTTATAAATGACATCCAGAATGAGCTGTTCCGTCACCTTTCCAGGAATGGAGGTGAGGCTGACTGGCCTGTAGGACCTCTTGACCTTTTTGAAGACTGGCATGACATTAGCTTTTCTTCTGTCCTCAGACACCTTTCCTGTTCTCCATGATCTTTCAAAGATGATGGAGAGCAGCTCCAGCATAGTATTTGCCAGCTCCCTCAGCACTTGTGGGTGCATTCCATCAGGGCCCATGGATTTATGGGTGTTGAGTTTGCCTATATGATCTCTAACCTGATCCTTCTCGACCAAGGGAAAGTCTTCCTTTCTCCAGGCTCTCTTTCTTGCCTCCTGGGTCTCGGAGGCCATTTCTGAAGGCCAGCATTAGCAGTAAGTTGGAAACTAAGAAAGCAACTGCCCTGTCAAAATGTCCTGCGACATGAAACATTTGTGAGAATCAAGCTGATACAGACACAGATTTCTACTGAGTTAGTGTCAAAACACAGATCTACAAGTTTCAAATAAAGACTTCCAAATTTCAGTGCATCTTAAATTGCTAGGTAAGTACATTCAATGTCAAATGTATGATGAACTTTGTGGTCCAACTGCTACTCCCAGAGGGCTTTTCTAGAACTCCACTCCTCCAATACCTAAAAATCTCAGTTGAACACAGAAGAAAGGAAATCCTTCCAAAATATTTGCACAAGTAGTTGTGCCTGTGAAACTATGTACTGCAGAATTATTCCCTTCCCCTGGGAAGTCTCCTGGGATGTGATGTATTTGAGTTCAAAACTCACATCTACTCAGTCTAGATCAGGAATACGAACTCATGTCTTTGGCTCAGTGATTTGAGCATGAGAAGTCAGACAATGTATCTCTAGTCCAATTTCACACGAAATGGAGAAGAAAAAAGAAAAGTGAAAGGGAGGAGTTAGCAACGTGGAGTATTTAGGATCATGCCTCAGAACAAGTGGTGCAGGAATTCAACCTGAGTGTGCTTTAGACCAGTTGTGTGGATCCTTCTCAGCCCAGCTTTCAACTGTCGAGGTCTTGGAGTAAATTTCATCTGACATGGAAAAAAAAAGGCAGCGCTTTGAAGACCCTGTGCTGAAAAAAATTTACTTTAACTACCTTTAAGGAGGATAGGAGCTTCCAAGGGCCTCACATCCCTGTCATGCCATCCTTGTTTTACAACAGTGTAATTGAAGGTATTATTTATAGTTCATGTTATTCCTTCAAAAACATTTCTGTCTGGGGACTCTTCCAGTGCCTGTGGAACTATAAAAGCAGGCAGACACATTCACACTTTGCCTCCACACTTCCTGTAGCAAACTTAGACTCCATAGAGAGATGTACCAGAATAGGTTCCATAGAAAATAAGAGAAATGCTAAAGCAGGAAGGATTAAATCACATGCCAATTTTACTGTCAGATACACTACAGACAGTTGTCACTCAGTTGGGCGCTCTTCCTTTGTCATAGATGGTTAAAAATTTGTAGAAATCCAAGGTAAGGATGTTCAGAAGTACTTTCCTTTATAAAACAATAAATAAAATAATTATAATCAGTGTGTTGACACAGAGGTGCTACACACCAGCTAGGACATTCTGCATGTCCCTGATAATCTGGGATCATAAACAGGAGAGAGAGTTGTGTCTGCCTTATTTTCACCGTCAGCATCTTCTTGACCAGCTCCTGAAAGCTACACTTGTCCCCTGGGGGCAAATAAATGGGCTAAAATGTTCATAACTCGTATTTCATTGAGATAAATGTCTCTGTTGTAGTAAAATTAGCTACCAGAATATGGTGAAGAAAACACATCAGGAAAATTGGTGCTTGCTGAAGAAAATAATTTCTTTTCAATAGCAACTCCATCTGAAATATCTAGGAACAACAGAAACCCTAAAAGACCCTTGAAAATTCATTTAGACTGCAAAATAAACCTGTATGCAAAACAACACTTACTGGCAGACCAGAAGAAACAAGTAGCAGCATTTATGCTTGTGCAGGACAGATTTTGAATGCATGGTATAAGTGCCTGTAATGTGGCTCAAGGCTTTTCAAGTGTGGCTGCTGCCCTATTAATGCACTGGGGCACCTTACTAAGTATCAGCAAGGTATGCACAAGTCTAGCACTCACTGTTGCAAGTGGTGGTTGTGTATGTCTTGAGAAGGTGGAATTTTTCTGTAAAGACAGCCAAATGAGGCAGTATGTTAACTATGACAGAAACATTTCTATTCTTACTGTTTTGCTAACATCAGTAGAATCAATGCCCTATTACCTCACTGAAACAAAGTAAACCACAGGTTGCTCTGTGAACTGAGCTTCATAAACCAGCAAGATCTCAAGCATCTGCATCCTCAGTCAACAATGATAAACAGGACAAGGTGAAAGGGTGAACCTCATCACAGATATAATGTAGCACTCATACTAAGTGAAAGGGTACATAAGTTTTGAGGTTTATGTCCCTTTGCACAAAGAACTACACCTATTTCTTAATGTTTTGAGCATACAAAGCCATAATTTAGCCATCCTGAAAGGAGTTATCCACAAAATCTGTCCACACAGATTTTCTGTCGTGGCTTACACACTGATTTGCAAGATCAAATCTTAAGCAGTTGGGGAAAGAAATGTGATTGTCTGCTATTCTGCAAGAACTAAAAGCCTTGAGGCAGACTTTTTGTCCTCTTAGTTGTGCTGAATCATACTTTAGCCCAAGCAGTTTTACTGATGTGACAGTACTGTATATAAGGTAAGATCTAATATGAAGTGATCTAATTTATTAGACTAAATATTCTAATAAAACACAATATAATGTTGGGAAGCTAAGAGTTTCTAAATGACAAATACTAAAATTCAGAAGTCTCAGATACAAGGTGAACAAAATTTAGAAGTTACGTGAAGTGTTGTAGTACTAGTTTAAATGATGGTACTGTGACCAGATCGAACCATAGGTTAACCTCGATACAGGAATAGAACAGCCATGGCAGGTTATGTGGGTCTGTATGCCACATATTCTTTCAACTTCACCTTTATCCTTTCAGAAGAGGTTGGTAATTTAAATTAATCTAAACCATTAACTACACAGCACTAGATCTAGCCACAAAATGGGAAGAAATAAAAAAGGTATACCTGTTTAGGAGGCACAGATGAAAAGCTAGATGTCCAGTCCTTGCTCCTTATTCCTTCAAAGAGAAAAAGAGCAGGTAAATAAACTAGTCAATTATCAGTACCCAAAGTACAGATAAACCAGGGCGAAGAGTGAGATGTATAGCCTTAAATCTAAGATATGTGTCTAAGTCTCAGAATAGTCTGAGTGGTCAGTGAAGGACTCTGGAGAGTCTGTTCTCCATACATCAATATATTCAAAAATATTTCCAAAACATCAATATGAACATATGTTCATATCAAATTAGCATAACGTTGCAAAGATGTTTCCACTTGAGACAAATTGCCTCCATTACCAATAGTGACTCAGGTGTCCTAGAAATAGAGACCTTATTCTGCTAGTAAAATACTAGCACACTGATGACTCAGGTAAATATTTGCATGTCTCTGCAGAGCTTGATTCTGTCAGTACTCCTCCTGTTAGATATCCATATAGATGCTGGTACTGTACTTGATTCAGGTATCCAACTGCATGAACATCCTTGTCAACACAGGAACAGAAACAGGGAGGACTGGAGATAGCACTTCTGCAGGCAGAAAAAGTGCTGCTGAGAAGCACTTTTGGCATCCTGTCATCACTCTCAAATCTGGTGCCTAGTAAAATTTGTTGTTAGAAATTCTTCAAACTGAAGAGTTTTCCTCAACCATAATGAATTGTCTAGAGGAAGACCTGGGCCCTTCACAGTTGTTTACAGTACCAAACCTTTCCAGTGACAGATAAGTTTTGACTTACTGGTCCAGACGGATGCACATTTCAAATATATGGGGAAGAATGTTAAAAAAGAAAAATTATTTATGCTGAAATTCCCTTGAAGTAAAATGCAAGCCTGTGAACATATTAATCCAGGAGATACTTTTTTCCAGAAAAAAAGGACATTTATTTCTTTTAGGGATAAATTACGAGGTGTTCCAAGACCTGATTTAGAATTCCATGGTCTAGTGATCTCAGATCATGTCTGTTAGTCATTTAAAATGATTAAGTGCCAAGAAACCATAAAATTTCTTCACTGGATAAATAGTTCAAAAGCTGTGGCTATTGCTCCATCAATAGTTTTCCAATTGATCCTCTGTTCTTGAGCTGAGCAGTGTTCTCTCAAAGCCACTACCTTCTGTCTCGGTTTAGTGAATACAGAAGCTTTTCTTTTATTGGCAGCGTGGTCTTGCTCCACCATAGTAACATGCCACATTGCTCTCAGTGAGAATTTGCATATCTTTTTCCCCTTTAATGTTCTGATTGTGCTGTGAGAAAGTTTACTCCCTGACTGCAGCTATATGGCAGGCAACAAATCTGCATGGCAGGCAGCAAATCCACATTTCCTAGGGTATGCAAAAAAAACTCACCCTCAAACCGAAAATTGTCCATTGTGAGTAAAAACCAATTGTTGTTAGACTTGTATCATCATTTCCAAGACTCCCCGCACTAAAGCAAAAAACAGTTGCTTCTGCCAGTCTAAAACACTCACTTCCTGTCCAAATGTAGAAATAGAAGTGATCAGCTAAGATATAGACAAAGCTAGAAATAAATAACTGGCTTATAGGTATTTAGGTAAAGAATGTTGCAATGCTAAAGAAAGAGAAACTCTCACGCAAAACCAAAATCTTGCAGAAGAGCTGTGCACAAGAATTCACAGAAAGTGTTCTTCAGCTTCAGAGGTTTAAATTGTAAAATTTATCTCCCATTTGGAAGTGATAGGTATTATATATTAAGGCCAACAAAGATCTGCTAACAGAAAAAGTTCCAAGCTGACTTATTAGTGTGTTAATTTCAATGACCTTCTTTTACATGTGACCTTTGTGACACAAAGAAAAAAGCTAATTTTTAAAGGCTAGGTCAATAATTTGAAAGGAATAACAGGATATAGAGAAACAGCGTCTTTTTGTCAGTTACTGAGCAGGAGGTTAGATAACAGTAATTAATTGCTTAATTGTTTTAAAAGGACAAGCACTAGAAAGTATGACCTTCCATTGACACTTTGCTGCAATGGTACATTAATTATAGCTGAATTTCAATGGGTCTCCTGTGGGAACACATGACATTCACATTAACACAAGACAAGTTTGCTGTGATCATAGCTTTTACAACAAATGCCTAATGCTAAATTTAAGCATGCTTTGGTTCTTGGTCTGATACATCCAGAAATCTTAACAATACTTTTCTCTGCTAAGTAATTCTTGCATTTAAAAATTTCTCACAGTCCAAGAAGCTGGCAGCATGTAATTAAGAAACATACCATAAAAGATGAATTGGAGAACTTATGTAGACTGGAAGAATCTTCCTTTAGCGTTGGTTATTTTTCTTTTAAAAGTTTCCACAACAGCAGACACTAGATTTTCCAAAGTTCAGTGCTTTAGTAAAGGGAAGTCAAGGAATGAGTGTAGGATTCTTGGATAAAAAAATCCTGATGGGGGTCACACTACGCTAATTCAGCCTGAAGGTAATGGTGCTGAGGTGTAAAACGTGACAATATGACGTGCAAGGAGATGATGTGGTGCAGAATGTGTGTCCACTCATGCATTCAACACATATGTTTTTTGCTGGTTTTATCCTCCAAATTTTGCCCTGCTCTTTCCGCTCTAAATCAGCTATATCAAACTTGCCAGACTGCCAGAATGAAGAGGCTGTTCTACCAAGGAACTGGGAAAATAAGGCACCTGCACACAACCCAAAACATCCTGTAGGAAACCCTTTCCAAAAAAGAAGAACATAAACCTGGGAAAATCTTGTCATGATCATAGGGATATTTTGATTGCTTGCTGGTTTTTAGGCTTTTGAGAGGTCCTGAGACTATCATGCAATATTCCAGGGTCCCGTTTTTATTCCCACATGTTCCCCACAAACAGAAAGCCTGATGTTTTCTTCCTAAATTAGCAATAAGAACAATCTCTCTCACTAAAGAAACCCCATCTGGATGGAAGAAAATGGGATTTTGGGGTGTACCAATAAAGCACAGAGGACCCAGGTCTCCTCCCTCAATGTGGTATTGATGCTTTGGTCTGGCTGTTCCCAGATGCCACTCACAATGTGGCAGGCAACCTCCACAAAAGCCAGAGACTGCAGCCCCAAGTCATCAACTCCCTTCATAGCATTCAGTCGGGAACTTGATTCACAAACAGGTGTTCAGCAGGATAACTTTGGACAGGCTGTTCTACGGAGTTAGCTAAATCCCTTTCTCTCCACGTCTTAGGAGATGATAAGCCACAGTAACCAGGGCATCTTCTGAACTCCTGAACCAATTACACCCTTTGAATTTACATCTCCTGTGCCTTACAAATCTCTTCAGATGATACATGTTCCACCTCCGCCTTTTATCTTGAAAAGCTCTTGGATGCTTTCATTACAGCACAGCATATTTTTTTTTAAGCCACCAGCACCCCAGCTTTGCACACCAGCTGCAAGGCCTTGTCAAACTGGACAACTTTGCAGAAAGCAGATCCACCCCACTCAAACACTGTCAGGGATTTTAATACATTTTGAAAACCTTCTTTTGAAGCATACTCAGTATTTCTGTTTGGTAAATGCTTTTCTTCTCCAAGCCATAGTAAGTAATTATGGACATTTTCTTTCAAGCTTGATTCAGAATCCAGGATGAGTAGCCCATCTAAACAGTCTTCAGGTGTTAATGAATTACACATCCTGACACATTAACCAACAAGCAGCCAGGCTGAAATTCCTCCTTATTATAACTTGAAGGAGAGTTGTGGAGGGTAAGGAAGCATCTGTGTGAGCAGCTAAGCCCTTGCCGAGAGCAGCTGCGGCACAAGAGGAGGTTGGCAGAGGTGGCTGGGACACAGTAACATGGCTCCACAGTAACAAGGCTGTGCTGCTCATGTTTTGGCAGTCAGCCCACGTGCTTCCAGACTGCTGACTTCTCTCTCTTCTGCAAAATACTCACAAATTCAGTTTTTCTGTAAGCAGAGAACCAATTCTTAAAATCAGTTTAAGGCTCTAATTTAGAAGTGATAAAACCTGATTTCCATTCCAACTGGGAACCGACCAACATTTTCCTAAATCTGCTACTTGTGTGCAAATGGCTCACAAGTGTAAGGGCAGATTATTTCTAACTCTTGACAGAATGAAAGAAACTGGGCATGATCTGTACCTGTTCCCTGACACGTTCTCCTTTTTCTTCTGCATAAAGGCCTTCCAAAAAGCAAAAAAGGCATTTTTCATTTGATACATAAGTTTAACATCAGGGACCTGCCTTCCTTGTATTTCCAGAGAAAAGAAATTTAGCTCTATAGGTTTTTGCACAAATCTCTTCTGTGACTGAGAGATCTCCACCAGTCATTGACATGCCTATAGACTGGAGCTCTTATTAACATCAACACCAATCATTTCTTGGGTGTAATTAACCCAATGCATCATGGTTATACAGTTGGTGTTAAAACTATAATCCATGGGGGTCCAAAGAGTCAAAATTTAACCAGAAAGTCTGTCACACAAATACTTTCTGGTCACTTTGATTCAGCCTCAAGTAATCCCTAACTACTTCTGCCATCACTTCTCACTCGTTGATTTTCCCTTGTTCTTTGTCTGCTATTACTGTCAGTTTCCTTAATGTTTTCTTTAAAGTGGCTGCTGCAAACCCTAGCAGAGCTGCCTCCACTGCTGTAAGAAGCCCTTCCTACTGCTAGTGCAAAAGGTCAGGAAACTATGGGAATTTATTATTTCCATTTCTGTATTATGAATGTAGCCTAATTGTAATCTTTAGTGCAAATTTTGATGTCTTTTTGTATGTGAAAATTTTGTAGTGGATTATCAAATCTACTGACTTAAGGTTCATTTCATTTTCCTAAATATAGGAGTCCAGCTTCTTTTGAGGTGGCCCCAACATCTCATCAGTCATTAAAAGAGATAAATATTGGTAAATATATGTATAAATATTCTTAACCCTATAATATTAAATTGGAACAATTCCAGTAGAGGAATAGAAAGGCTAGGAGAGCAGAATCTGGCTAGTCAGAGTCTTTTTAAAACCAGAGAGCAAGCCTGCCCCTAAAAGACATGCAGATGCAGCAAAATGACATACCTGGAGGAGTCGTGGTGCAGAACTTCTCTCTTCCAAGTCCAGTCAGTGTTTTGGTAATATGAATAATGAGGATTTTGAGCAGCAGTTATCCCTTGGCACGTGCTATTCTTCCTAGACCCATGATTAATTAGAGCTACCTACATGTACATATGTACATTTTATCAACTTCCTTTTAGCTTTATATGCCATATGTTCCCCAAATAGTTAAATTATTGCAATTGAAGTAAAACATCTACACATAGATTGGAAGAGAGGAAGGCTGAGAAGGCTTAGAAGATCTCAACAATGGCTTTGAGGACGATTAGGCCATGCAATCCTTTTCTCAGGGAACATGAATTGAGAGATTTGACCTTGGTGAGTGCTTTAGGAGACCCATTACTGGAGGCAGGGACTGGATTTAGGCTAAAGATTAGGATGGGTTACAAAGAGGATAGACTTCATCCCCAGGATACTCAACCAGGACTGCAGCTACCGGCCTATAAACAAGTTTTTCTAAAATGTAATCTCTCCCTTAGTACTGTGTAGAAGCAGTCACTATGATTAATGCTCTTATTACATGGAGCATCTCGCCTTTGATGAATACATCCATCCACAGGGTTCCCTAATGTTAATAACCCAGATCAACAGTCAGGACTCAGGATATTCTTTTTCTTTTTTTCTGTTTGAGAGGGAAGGGGAGGATAGATTCCTAAACACCAAAGCTAAAACCTTTTTTCTGGATCTACCAAATAGGAAAGTTAAAAGCCATGACGAGACTGCTCCTGGCTGACTAGCAGCTTAAAGCTGTAGTGGTCTCGCCTGTCCCATGAAATCACGCATATGTTTCTCAAGGTCCATTCAGATCTCTCAAATTTACATGACACATTCCCTGTGATTTAAACTTTATTTCATGAGCTTATTTAGAAATATAATAAACAAATACTACAAACAGGGATTCAATCCCCTTTTATCACATTAATTCACTTATTCACCAGAAGCCATAAGATTTCATCACTTATAACCCATAACTCTTAATATCATGCACCTATGAGCAAAAGAAAAGGATTAGTTACCTAGCTAACGGTGAGAGTGCTTATCCTTCCTCCTCCATCATGGTGCAGGCATGCCCTGTATCATACCTGGAAGCATGAAAGCATCAGCTGTCCAGCTGCTGTTGGATCCGCTTCGAAAGCTTTTTGGGTAAGCTGATGTTTTATAATCTCCAGTTTAGAAGTTTGGTCTACACCTTTTCCTTAAGTTAGTTTCTGAGGAAAAAGCCAAACAAGATAATGGCTGCCAGAGACACCAATTTGCATTTGATCATAGCTGCACAATGGCCCTTCAGATCTTCCTGGCTGCCTGTCCTACCAGTGTAGTGCTCTTGCTTTGCCCTACTGGCTCTGCTCCTAGCATATATTGGGCCTTATCATGAGCTGGTTTTGCCAAAATCTAAGCAAGAGTTGAGTGAAAAATGACACATGCCTAACATGGACTTGCTGTTTACTTTTTACTCAGTTTCAGACAAAATATGCTTCTTAGCAGTCGGCACACATTTTACGTACCTCGTACACAGTCTGAAATGTCTTTTAGCAGCTTTATCCTAGTAGTAAGACCATATATGCCAATGTAGCATGGTCATTATTGAAATACAGATGCATTATCATTTCCCAAACTGACTTTCTGCCAGACATCCAAAATGAGGTGTTCTGCATTGCTACTGACTGGTTGCTTGTTTAATCTTTCCATTTCAAATGCTTACCCAATGACACCCATTTGCTACCTCACCTTTAAACCACCTCACAGCTCTTGGAATCATAGAATGGTTTGGGTTGGAAGGGACCTTAAAGATCATCTAGCTCCAACTCCCCCTGCCATGGGCAGGGACACGTCCCACTAGACCAGGTTGCCCAAAGCCCCATCCAGCCTGGCCTTGAACACCTCCAGGGATGGGGCATCCATGACCTCCCTGGGCAACCACCCTCACTGGAAAGAATTTCTTTCTAGTATCTAATCTAAATCTCCCTTCTTCCAGTTTAAAACCGTTGCCCCTTGTCCTATCACTACACTTCCTGACAAAGAGTCCCTCTCCGGCTCTCCTGTAGGCTCCCTTCAGATATTGAAAGGCCATTTAAGGTCTCCATGGAGCTGTCTCTTCTCCAGGCTGAACAACCCCAGCTCTCTCAGCCTGTCCTCATAGGGGAGGTGCTCCATCCCTCTGATCGTCTTATGCTAGCCCTCTTCTGCTTGCCTTCCAACAACCACTTCTTCATACGAGTGCTGTGCAGTAGATTTCATCTTAAGACTGACACACTTCTGCCATGGCTGGGGAGCCATCTAGACAAACTTCAAGCATTTCTGGACACAATATGACGAGTCTGAGCTCTGGTCTCTGCAACCACAAACATTTATTTCTGGTCATGTCACAAGAAAAATCTTACTCCTATGATAATTCTCTCCTAATGCTTAGTCATTTTATTATTATATGCAGTTACAGCCTGCTTGTCATGATATATGACAGACAGTGCTATAGAGAACTCCTATCTCAATCATCATCAAGATCTAAATTTCCTACTAAAGCAATTCAGACCGAATTTTTAATGCATGCCAGTAAGTAACCAAGTTGCAGTCCTGCTAGCTTAGTCAAATTGCCAACACGTGAGGAGAGTATCCTGATGATTCAGGTTCTGCAAAAGATAGTTTGAAGTCTTTGCTTTCTTCCTCCCTAAATAAAAACAGTAAATCTTCTGTTGGAGCAAGGCCAAACAGAGAAGAGTCTCCGAAATATACTGTCTATCAAGCTTGAGTTTTGCATCACTTCTGCTGTAGAGCTATGCCGTGTGTCCTTAAAAGGACTAAACAGACACAAAAGATTGGTTTTTGCTCAGCATCCAGAGAAATTCCAGTCTCAGGCCGTCCTAACATTTTACCTAGTCCTGGCACTAGGTATCTAAATCTAGTGAACTAGGAATCTAACTCTTTAAACACTTTTTTTTTTTTTTAATTAACTGGACATGCAAGGGACAGAGACAAATTCAGTTCTTAATGCTGGCTACATAGCAGTGTTCAATTTATTATCTTAGGCATGAAGTCTGAACCAAACCACAGACGTTCTGTGAAGAGCAATCTGGAGTTCGTGTCTGGCCCAAGAGCCAAATGGCCAGAGACTGATGGTGAGAAGAAAAATGAGGCTGACCTTACTTCAAAACCTTTGCTTTCTTGAAAAACCCCCGAAGTCACAGATTGGGCTCAGTAATATAGTTTACCTGACTGTTGTCTCTATGGTGAAGTGCTCTCTACAGGCATTGCAGAAGTGAGGAATCCTGCCCCAGGACAGGAGTCATGCAAGGCTGCCTAGGGACATAGAGGTGCTGAAAGGGTGAGAAAAAGAGAACAAGAGAACAAACAGGCTGGTTTGAACCCTGATTCTCAGTACTTACAGACCACTAGTGGGTCACTTGCAAAGCCAGTTTTGAAGACTGTTCAGCTCTTAGAGGCTGGCCAGGGCTTAAGAGGCTGTCGGATGGCACATGTTGACCTGTGAGCAAGTACAGGGCAATTTCTAAGGAACTTCATGAGAACTGAGGTTTTTTTCAATTTCCCCCAAAATCTCAGGAAAAGAATTCAGTATCTTTCTTCATACTTGGTTTTAGGTTTCTGATTCCAGCAATAAAATGTTTGCGATACAAATCTCTACAGAAACTTTTAAATAATCCATCAAACTCTCCAAACCTTTTATCTTTCCTCTCTGCCAGTCAGCATGGAAACATGGTTCATCAGAGCTACTGGGAAGACTTCACAGCTTGCTTCTGCATTATTTGAAAACAACAATTATTCTATCATTTCAGGAGTGGATTCCTAGCTTTTCACACCTAAATATAGCAGTACCCTGCCAAGAGAAGAACCGTTAGCCATTATTGTTGTGAAAGCTACTGTGCATTATAAGTTATTGAAAGTAGTGTTGCAAGGTAGCTAAACCATACCTGCTTGAACTGAAATTTTTCAGGATATTTGTATTGTCCTTTTCCTTAAGAGATCTTGCTCCTATACATGGAAGATCAGGAAACTTGGGCAAAGGCAAACACATAGCACATAGCAAAAGAAGCCTTAAACACTGGGTTTGGGAGAACTAATTCAGTTACAGAATCACGGAATCATGTGGGGTGGGAAGGGAACTCTGGAGATCATCTAGTCCAACCTCCCTGCCCAGGAACATATCCAGGTGGGTTTTGACTGTCTCCAGAGAAGGGGACTCCACCATCTCTCTGGGCAACCTATTCCAGTGCCCTGCCACCCTCAAAGTAGAGAAGTTCCTTCTCATGTTTATATGGAACTTCCTATGTTCAAGTCACTGGGCACCACTTCAAAAAGACTGGCCCCGTCCTCT
>VXAK01018660.1:7791-18926 GCA_013399435.1 Arenaria interpres
AGCCCTCAAGGTGAGGCCTCACCAGTGCCCAGTCCAGAGGCACCATCACTGCCCTGCTCCTGCTGGCCACGCTGGTCCTGATACAGGCCAGGATGCCGTTGGCCTTCTTGGCCACCTGGGCACGCTGCTGGCTCATGTTGGCTGTCCACCAACACCCCCAGCTCCTTTTCTGCCAGGCAGCTCCAGCCACTCTGCCCCGAGCCTGTAGCGTTGCCTGGGGTTGTTGTGACCGAAACGCAGGACCCGGCACTTGGCCTTATTGAACCTCATCCCGTTGGCCTTGGCCCATCGATCCAGCCTGTCCAGGTCCCTCTGTAGAGCCTTCCTGCCCTCAAGGGAAGGGGTACAACAATTGTGTACTTTTAATGAAATGGCAATGTTTTTTAATCATAGGAGAAGGAATACTGATCTCCCCCTGCACTCACACTGCTAGTGCTCTGCTGTTACGCTGCATATTTAATCTACCTCATCTTTCAGGCGTTCCCACCTCTCCTCATTAAAAGACCACGTTTAAGAGGGCATCTTTTCAGCCCACTCTCTGGACACGTGCCCTTCCCATCGCTCTCCTCTTCCTTTTGTTCTTTTAGACACCTCCCAACTAGTTGCTGCTTTGAGCTTCAGGGCGCTAGAAGCTTGCCCTCTCTCTCAGAAGCCTAATTTACTCTTTTAATTTGCTGCATCGTGTTTATATCCAGCCTTTCCTATCTCTCTGCCTGAAGAAGCTCTCGCGTGGCTGTCCCTTGTGGAAGATGGACATCGTTACACGCAGCTTGGGCTTAGCGTAGAGTTAAGGAGTGTTTCACTGTTCATTAAATTGCATCGTGTGCAACTTTTGTGTGTTGACAAACAGAGAGAAGTCTTCTGGGCTGGTGGTGCAGGCAGTTCTCTGAGGGGAGGCAGGTGGGAATTGGTGCGGAGGAGCTGTAACCAACACACTGAGGCCGCAGACTTCAGCGGAGGAGTCCGATGGGAGGAAGAAGCGCTGCGAGTCCCCGAGGGCAGGTGGCAGAAACGGCGGAATTGGGAAGGTGAAGAAGAAATTTGTTGATACAGTGTCTGTCCCCAAGGAGACTGCTTTTCCTGCCCACCCAGACCTCCTGAGGAGACCCTCTGGGGCAATATCAGTTGGATCATGCCGCTGTCACTTCTCCTGTAAAGTGAAAAAATATTAAAAATATCTTTAAACAGCAAAAGTCCTCTCTTATTAAATGGTCACTGAAATCTTCGTCGTTCACCACTCTCCCGAAACCTCTCCAATTAGCTGTGCAAGTCTTGAAGACTTGAACTACAGGCTTGTAATGAGCCACACGGTGTGTTTGGCCCTGAATCTCAGACACTGAGAGGCGATTAAACAAACCGCTTGAAAAGGCAAAGTGAGAAGGAAATGCTGAAGTTTCTTGGAGTATTAATTGGCCCCACCGAGGGCCATTACTGACAAAGCCTCCTCACGGGCTCGTTAGTGTGGAAAATTGGAGGCAGTGATGGGAGGCAGGAGGAGGCTCTGTGCAGGTGGCTCTGAGGCTGAGTAAAGCCTTGATGTATTTATCGAGCCAAACAGCAAGCCCTGACCACCGTTCCACTTGGGGAAAGGACATCCAGTCCCTCACGCACGGCTCAGGGCTCTTCCTGGAGCATTAAGATATGGGCTCAAGTGAAGGTCAAAGGTATGACGCCAATCCCTGTGGGATTTGAAGAGGAAATGAGGCTCCAGCGCCATGAGGACAGAGACGTCAGCTATAGCCAAGGGGACAAAGACCTCGGTTCTGTTGGAGCCTCTAAGTCCTGCCAGCACCTTCAGCCACCTCCACTGCAGGCTTTCCTACACCGCCCCACACCTGTGTCTGTTTCCCTGTGGGCTGCAGACATCCCACCCACTTCCCCACCTTGTTCTCACCCCAGCATGTCCTTATTTCACTGATATCTCTCCATCCTCACTGGCTGTTCCTTGAAATAAAAAGCTAGATCACAGATTCCCCCTCAGTCACCTGCAGCAACACAGCACTACCTTTTGAATAGCTTTTCTTCCTCCTCTTTTTCAGTCTGGACCTCCAAAGCTGCAGCTTCTGGTGGTTTTCCTTACTCAGACTCTTTCCTATTGCCAGAAAAAGATGCAGTCATCTCTGTAAGCAACTTTCAAGCAACTTTGAAGCTTCCTCAACCTACTACTACACTACCCGGAGCCTCTGCTTCAACAGGCCTAAGAAGCCCAAGTCTCTTAGCCTCTTCCGTACATGGGCCCCAACCCCATCTTGGCAGATCTCCTCTGGAGCTTCTCCAATTCCTCCCCACTCCTCGTGAATGGGGGGACTCACACCAGGACACGCCATTCCAGGTGTGGCCACACCAGTGCCGAGTCAAGAAGAATGATAACTCCACGTGTCTGGGTGGCCCCACTCTTCCCAGTGCAGCCCAGTAGGCACATGGCCATATTCCCAGTTAGCACCATGGACTCATATGGCATCCCTTGTGAAGCCCACTGAGGCATGGTCTTTGAGGTTGCTCTTCATCCAGGCAGGCCTGAGCCTGCCTTGATGTACGGAGTTGTTCTGGCCCCCACCCCAGTGTAGAACATCAGAAGATCCCTTCTCCTTGGAAAATGTCTAGAGGTTTCTATTGACCACATGCATTTCTCAGAGTCTGCTTGGACTGAAGCTCCCTTGTGTCAGCTGTTAACGTGTAGGTGAAGATGGAGGTGCCAGTTAAATGAAATTGCTGGCCAAGGTAGTAGATATTACCATGGTGACCACCCCAGAATGAAAGTACAACGCAAGCAAACCCGTTGACCCTCAGCGAGGAAAGGATAAGCAGAGGTGTGCTGACTGTGTGGGAGGGCGTGAGGATGATCAAAGGAAAGGCGACAGGATTCTGTCACGGCCACGTGGCCCATTTTGCCCAGGGAAGATGTTCTTCCCAGGTGGGAACCCTGCTCTTCACCACACAGAACAGGAGGACTGCCTGCCTTGTTTTGGTGTTTTGTGCACATCTCACAGTGATACGGACACGGAGGAGCCAAAATTGAAAATCCTTCTGCTCCTTCCCAGATCTGGCAGCTGTGGCTGGGGGTGAGGCAGCGGGTTTGGGCCATGCTGAGGGAGGGAAGACATCACTCCCAGGGAGATGACCCCCCTCCACATTACTGTGCCTGAGCCCTCCCAGCCATCTACATGACCACAGCCATCTACAGGGCCACAGCATCCAACAGGAGGTTCAGAGATACCGGTACGAGGGGCCCTGGGGAGACGAGAGGTCCCTGTGTTTCCTGTGCAGGCATTCAAAAATAAGTGTGGTTTCCTCTCCCCACCCAGGCCAGCAGTGACGGATGTCACCCAGTTCCCCGGTGTACGAAGGACCTGCAACCTTCCCGCAAGGGGTTGCTCAGAAAAGGCTGCCAACCTGCCTGGAGTGGCAAGGACGCCTGAGCCTTCAGCGCTGGAAGGACAGGGCACTTCTCTGCTGAGTCAGGGGAAGGTCTGAGCCCTTCTCAGCCCCACAGTTTTACTTTCCCACTTCACGGTGCGCCATGCAAATTCCTTTGGGGAAGCCTGCAATGCTCCTCTGGATGCTGGTCATCACCTTTGCTGCAGCCGTTAAAGGTGAGAGCCCCCCCCACCCCCTTTCCTGGGAAGAGGACATGGGGTTTTTGTTTCCCTCTGCCAGGGACCTGTATAGTTCCCAAAATACTTTGCCCTTTCCCGCCCTCCCATAGGATGTGTGGAGGTTGGAGGACTGATAGAAGGATGGAAATCTGACATAGCCCTGCAGTACCCCACTGCCAGGCATAAAAGAGGTGTTCAACAGCCCCAGGGCTGGAAGGAAGGGGAGCCCAAGCTGGCTCTTCCTGACCTAGGCAGATTGGAATGCTGTCCTGTCCTCCCATGGTATCTTGACCCCTCTCTCCAGGACCCCAGAGCATTGCTCAGCCCTCCACTGTCTTGCTGCGGGTGGGAATGGGAGGAACCAGGCTGGCTCTGGGCTTAGCTCTGGCTGGAGAAGAAGGAGCAGGGGCAGGATGGTCCTGATGCTGTCATGTCTCCTCTTGGCAGCAACTGTAGGAGGTAAGGCAGGTCTCAAGAGGGGTCCCAGGAACACAGGGCTATTTCTGTGCCCCCAAGCCCTGCTGTAATGCCTGTCCCATGCATTCCTGCTCTGTCACATCTCATTTATCCACATATGGAGGCATCCGACGCATGGAGAGAGAAAGGTTGTGTGGGGGAACGGGGACAGCTTTGGAGCTTTAACTTCTGTCTGTAAAAGGGAGAGGAGCAGGTTGTAGCCTCCCAGTGTTCTCCTTCCCCGCTACAAACAGCATGCCCTGGCTGAATGGACAGCCTGTCAGTGGTGGGGAGCAACCCTGAGTGAGGGGGACAACAGGTAAAAGTGATAGGGAGCCTTTGGGCACCGTGCCCCTGTCCTCTTGTTGCTGTGACTCTTGGCCCCTCAGGGGTGGCTGGTGGTGGGTGGAGAGGGGTTTGCAGCACCCAGGGGCTCAATGCATCTCTCCTGACAGGCCTCTGACCTTTGGGTTTCACTTGTACCAACAGATGCCTAGTGTGGGGGCACCAAGTTTGTCTCCTACATCAACCACACAGCTTCCACAATACGGGGCTGCTGTGGACAGGCAAGCTGCCACCTCTAGGAGCAGCTCCCAGAGCACATCTATGGTCGTGCACATCCCACATCCTCAGGACCCTACCAACTACTTCAGCATGTGGTGACTTAGGACAGTTTGCAGGAGCCAGGCAGGGACCAAGCAAAATCCTCCCTGGGTCTCTGCTCTCCCTGGGACTACCAGGTCTGGTGTGCTTCTGCCTGCCCTCTACCTCCAGCCCCTCCAGTTTCCACCCAGGGCACTGATTTCCCCTACACAAGTGTGAAAGAGGATGGAAAGAGAGCTAGACACTCCTGTGGAGGCAAGAGGAGGAAGAGGAGGGCTACTGGTCGGGAAGAGGGAGTAGAGCAGGGGATGCTTCTCCTTCTGCTGACCCAGGGCAGGAAGAGTATAGCAAGGCCCAGGAGAGTCCCAGATTTGACTTGTACTCCTGCTGAGCTGCAGGAGTACAGGGTACACTTGACCATAGTCCCACAAAGGGTGCAGATAGACACCAAAGATAAGCCCGGCATGCTCATCCCACCTCTACCCATGCAGTGCCTGGGAATGGTTTATCCCCTGGGTTGGTCTTCCCAGTGCTGCTGGGGCAAGGTGTGAAGGGGCCAGAAGGGTCACAGGATCCCTCTGTCCAGCCCAGGTAGGTCTTACCTCCCCCTTCTAGGAGCCAATAGGTTGCCCAGAGAAGCTGTGGATGCCCCATCCCTGGAGGGGTTCAAGACCAGGCTGAATGGGGCTTTGAGCAACCTGCTCTGGTGGGAGATGTCCCTGCCCAGGGCAGGGGGGTTGGAACTTGATGATCTTTAAGGTCCCTTCCAACTCTAACCATTCTGTGATTCTATGATTTTCTAGGGGCAGGTCCTTGCCTGGGGAGGTCTGAGAGCCCCATGCTCCTTGTCCCTCTGGGACTCATGTCTAACTGACAAACCAGTTCCCCATGTGTCCATGCCCAGCCTGTTCTCTGCACCCTCTGTGCATGGAGATCCAGACGTAGCTGGAGAAGGGAGCGGGGAGTCTGGGCATGCTCTCCTTCTGCTAAATTTCTGAATTCATATTTAAAGATACGGCATGTTTGCCAGCAGTTACCCAGATTCTCGTGGGTCTCTTGATGGGTCCGCGGTGTCTGGGCAAGCCAGTGCCTCTAGGGATAACTCCTGGAACAAAAGGCCAAAAGTCTGGTTTTGTGCACCCTACAACCCTGGGATGGACTACTGCGCCCGTGAACTTCCTCATCAACACTCAAATCTCACACCTGCCCTGTGTCTCTCCAGGTACCCCGTCCCCCATAGAGATGGTGGCATCTGGTCCCAAGGAGGGGAGGGTCTCTGGATCACTCCCACTCACCTGCACTGTGACGGGAGCGCCTCTGGATAGCCGTTGGTATGACTGGAATTGTGTCCGTCAGGCCCCAGGAGGGGAGCTGCAATTTTTAGCCTGGATCTATCCTTTCGGGAAAAACACAGGCTATGGCCCAACCTTCCGAGACCGAGTCACCATCTCTGCAGACAAAGACAAAGGCAAGGTCTCCCTGCAGCTGCGTGCTCTGACAGCCTCAGACACAGCCACCTATTTCTGCGCCAGGCAGCACACGGTGATGCCAACCAGAGGGAGAGGCAGCAGAAAAAGGGCTGGGGGGACAGGAAGGATGGGGAGGGACTCTTGATCAGGGAGGGGAGCCATAGGATGTGGGGGAACGGTTTTAAACTGAAAGAGGGGAGATTGAGATGAGATCTCAGGAAGAAATTCCTTGCTGTGAGGGTGGTGAGAGCCTGGCCCAGGTTGCCCCGAGAAGCTGTGGCTGCCCCATCCCTGGAGGGGTTCAAGGCCAGGTTGGACGGGGCTTGGAGCAACCTGGTCTGGTGGGAGGTGTCCCTGCCCAGGGCAGGGGGTGGGACTCAATGATCCTTAAGGTCCCTTCCAACCCAAACTGTGAGAGTGACTGAGCGCTGGAACTGGTGGCCCAGAGAGGTTGTGGAGTCTTCATATTCAAAACTCAAATACATATGGTCCTTAGAGACGTGCTTTAGCTGACCCTGCTTTGAGCAGGGGGTTGGGACTTGACAATCCTCCAACATCCCTTCCAGCATCATCCACCCCATGATTCTGTGACAAACATCACACCCACCCCACCCACCCTGCCCCCAATTTTAGCAGATCCGCACAGAAAATGAAGCAATGACACTAAGCAAAATTAACCTCCGAATAATTTGTGCATCACAGACTCATTTTGCTAGACTATGAAAATATTAGAGAGATAAATAATTTTGTGTCCAGAATAGTCCTGGTATGTAAGATAAAATTAAACTGACAGTTAATATGTTTGGGACATCACAGAATGATATGGGGTTGGAATGACCTCTGGAGATCATCTAGTCCAACTCCCCTGCCAAAGCAGGTCCATATCCTACCTTAAATCTCTAGAAGTTTATTAAAAATACATCTGGAATCAAGTCATTTGAGCTAAAAGTCTTCTTACAATCCAAATCGATCCACAATCACTGTCTCCAAGTACAGGCAATGTTTCAG
Source organism: Arenaria interpres (assembly GCA_013399435.1). Classification (NCBI taxonomy): domain Eukaryota; kingdom Metazoa; phylum Chordata; class Aves; order Charadriiformes; family Scolopacidae; genus Arenaria; species Arenaria interpres. The sequence goes on from VXAK01018660.1 coordinate 14,924, forward strand.
TAAGAAAGTTGCATTATTGCCTTAACCTACCATAAAAACGATGCTCACAATGCTATTTTTAATTTATGGCAATTGCTGAGTGGTCTGATTATCCAGCAATAAAGGGGCAGAGGAAGACAAAAGGCAGTCTTCAGAGGCATCAAAAGAAGGGGTGTCACCTGACGCAGACGTGAAAACACAGAAGTTTTTGTACGACTATTCATCACTGTGAGGAGTAGGTGTCACAGTGATTGAAGGGGACTGAACCTCCCAACATGAACTGACTTCCTGAAATGTCGTCCTCCCCCAGACACCTGCGTCCCGACGAACACATTGGATGCTGATTGTAATTCAAGTCTATGGGACAATCACCATGTGCCATGCCATGCCAGGTTTACTTGCACTCAAATGTGGATGTTGGGTTCAAGATCTTTTGATTTTGAACATGTAATTACCAACAACAGTTCAGCGGATAGGTTTTTCCATGCCACAGTTCAGAAGTTACTCATAGTGTCCCCTTTATGTATCCATTACAGAACACTGAGTGGTTCTAAGAAGAAATTTGTCACTTCCCGAGGTATTTTAGACAGACAAAATAAGGCAGTCAATTGCACTTGCACCGTGACTCTCCCTCCACAGCATTCAGGTGACTACCTCAAATGCAGCCCCTGGAAGCGAGGTGAGAAGACTGTAGCCGCATGTGGCTGTTAAGACTGCTCATTTTCCCTGACCAGACACATAGATCGTGACCCTACACTCTACCACTAAGCATCACCATTGAATTGCTGCCCCTTGCAGCAAACAATCCCCCTTTATCCCCCACCTCAATTAAGTATCATGGTTCTCCCCTGCTTCACACTTTTTCCACACCTGTTTCTTCTTCAGCTAAATGATTTAAGAGATCACGCATTAATTTCCTCTTGAACCATACGATTAATATTGTTTTCTACAGCCCACAGAATCACAGAATGATCTGGGGTTGGAAGGGACCTCTGGAGATCATCTAGTCCAAACCCCCTGCCGAAGCAGGTCCACCCAGAGCAGGTCCCACAGGAACGTGTCCAGGTGGGGTTTGAATGTCTCCAGAGAAGGAGAATCCACCACCTCTCTGGGAAGCCTCTTCCAGGGCTCTGCCACCTTCATAGGAAAGAAGTTCCTCCTCATGTTTAGGTGGAACTTCTTATGTTCCAGTTTGTGCCCATTTCCTCTTGTCCTGTCACTGGGCACCACTAAAAGAAGACCAACCCCATCCTCTTGACACCTACCCTTTCAGTTATAAGCATTGATCAGATCCCCCCTCAGCCTTCTCTTCTCCAGACAAAAAGACCCAAGTCCCTCAGCCTCTCTCCTAAGAGAGATGCTCCAGGCCCCTCATCATCTTTGTAGGCCCAGATCATGATCTCCTTGTCTTTGCCCATAACAGCTGTGGATTCTCCCCAAGGACCACTTCAAGGAACATTTCCTGAGTTTCTGATAATACCAATGTGCCTCACTGTCATCGGAAATCTAAGTTAGTGTCTTCATTCTTAAACACCTTCATGGGCTACAAATTGCTGTGGGAGATGGGAGCTGCAGAGCCGCCATTGCTGCTAAACTCTAAGGAGGCCTTAATACTTGCCTGAAATCACCTGGGCAACTGATAGATTTGGGGAAGAGAGTAGGATCCATCCACTCTTGGGCCATTTCCAGACATGGCCTCTTTGCACTATGGTCAGCAGTCAGAGATCGTCCTCCCATCTCCATTTTTGTGGAAGTTTCTTATCCCTCGCTGCCAACCTTCAACACTTCTGAGCTGTTGGTTCAGACTAACAGTTTTGCACCCTTTCCCCTTGCTGTCCCTTTCACTTGGGTCGATCAATCCTATAACAGCTCACAACCGCCTTTTCATCTTTCTGTACATGTAATTTTTTTTCTTTTTTGTTTTTGTTTTTGTTTTCTTTTTCCAGGATGTTAATAAATTTCTCTTCCTTCCTGCCCTCTTCCAGTTTCACAGCAGTTAGAGCTCTTTGTGGCCGGCTGAGGATAAACCACGACACCTCCACGTGAAGAATGTGTTCACACAGAATTTATCTTCACTTGTGTGTTCTGCTTCACACAAGCCTTTGGTTGCAGGTGGCACTAAGGAACGAGAACTTGTCCATCGTGCAGGATTTGATTGATTGCTTTGCACCATCCAGGGCAAAATCCTTATCATCCTCCCATAGAACAATATATCTTTACTTAATAAAGAGCAATCATTTCTTTTAAAGATACCAAAAGCGTGATAAAGATTTCCTAAGGCGCCGAATGACCCTCAGCACTGGCCCATCCAGAAAGATAACGCCTCAAGAATCCCAGATTGAGAGTATTCCTCTTCTTCCTGGGGAACAAAAAAATAGTTCCTACTGAAAAAAAAAAAAAAAAAAAGAAATCCAGAACACTTTTGCAGCTGTGAAGAGTTTTGCTAATTGCTGTAGAATAATACTCAGACAGCTTTTGCTTTTTCATTAGACTAAATTCTGACCCTTCCTAGAGCAACATTATAATCCTTTATGATAATCCTACAGGTCCCAAGCGGGTTCAAATCCTCTCTTTTGTCCCAGTTTTAGGTCCTTTTTTTAAAGCCTATGTGATTTTTTTCCTGTGGTGTGTAGGGCGTATGACTACCTGTCTCATACGAAATACCGTACAGCAAAAGGGAAGGAAGAGGCACTTTTTGTAACCAAGCGTATCACTGTGTTGAGAACTTGGAGTAACAACAGACAAGATCGTGTTTGGAACTGGGATCGCTTTTTCAGTTGAGCCAAGTAAGTTCTACTGCTTTTATTACTACTTTATTTCTTAAGTTTGCGGTGGGGGTGGACAACGGGATTGTGAGATGTGACAGCAGAACGAGGCATTTCTGCTGCCTGGGATCTCTGGAATATGCATTCTCCAACCAGGGGTTCAAGTCCTTAGCTCGTATTTAGTTAACAAAGCTTTTAAGGAACAACAAAGACAGTTTCCCAGCTACATGCATTAGCATGACTCTACAGACCCTCACCGTCTCCCACAAGTTTAAATTCTCTTTAATTTAAATTAAACTCTCCTAAATTTAAGACTGTTGTTTATAGCCGGTGGGGATGATGTCTTAGCCCAGCAGTTGCTTTCCTTCCTTTGTGTAACACTAAGGTGTGTAGATAGGAAAAAAAGGAGAGTAAAGAGTTTCAGGAGGAAGCAGTTCCCGTGGAAAGACGGGACATGTTAGTTTTTGGAGCAACTGCTCGAAATGTTGAGCAAGCCTTTAATATTCAGAAATGGCATCTCAGCTCTCAGAAAAGTATGCAGAAAATAAAATCATCCCAAAACGATGATTCTTTTTCAGAGATTCGAGAAGAATCTGTCCCAGAAGTCGTTGTGCTTAAATCAAAGAGACCCAAACGATACGACAACAAACTGAACACGGCTTGTTTGGCAAGGGCTTTCTACCCTAAGAACATCAGCCTCGATGTGCCCATGAGTGACACTGTGTATGAGCTGAAGGCACCTCTTCTCACATCTGCGGGGATGTACAGCACCATGAAGGTAGCCGGAGTGGAATCAGATGCCGAGGTGACCTGCAAGGTCACGCACAAGGGGAACAACACCACCGCCAGCGTAATTCTGCCAGGTACAATGTTCTGGTCCAAATGCAACGTGATTCTGGGAGGTGCACCTGCCAAGATTATTTTCTTGCCCTTTGAGAACCTAGCAGGAACAAGCAAGCACAGTCACAAAGGTATTTAGGTGCTTAGTTAGGCGAAGACAAGATATTCAAAAGCACCTAGCACACATCACCTTAATTCAACTATTTAAGCACCTGGAGTTTTCTTCCCCAGAAAGGAAAAACAAACAAACAAACAAAAAATCCTAACCCACCCCCGCAAAAAAGACTAACCAAAACCTACCTAATATTTGCAAGTCTACTTTTATCTAAGGGATGTCAGTATACAAGCCTGCTAGAAGAAAGCTCGAAATAACTTTTATGAAAACACAAAATTAAAAAAGGACATGTTATTTCCCACCC
>VXAK01018661.1:9726-65003 GCA_013399435.1 Arenaria interpres
TAATTATTCAGTCTTATCCTATTAAATCTATTAAATCCTATTAAATATTTCAACTCTTGTGGTTCTTTGTGTTCCCCCGTTCCCCTTCCTGGGTGGGGAGGGGCCATCGGGTGATGGAATAGTTGTCTAAATGACAATAAATTGTTCTGGGTTTTCTCAAACCATAACATCAGGATATAAAGCTGAAGAGATGAATAGCTTATCCCCAAATTCGTTACCTAAATTCATGCAAAAAGCGGCTAAGACTGTTTATTTCTCATTAACTCCAGATCAGATTTGCCCCGTTGTTTCAAACTGCAACCAGCTTTAGCATCATCCAAAACTCAACCTAATTATTTCTTTCTCTTCTATCATGTCCGGTCACAAAGATTCAGCATCTTGGAGTCGGTGGATGATTTTGATGAGGGTGCGTTTCGCAGAGGAGCATGCAGCTCCCCCTCCTGCGGCTGATGAGCCCACTCTGCTAGTGGGAATAAACACTCTCTTTTTTTTGCCCTTTTTTTTTGTCAATGAAGAAATCAGGAACAACAGTGAGTTTGTGCAACTGTTGAGAAAGTGAGCCATTTTTTTCTGACCATAATCCCACTTTTAAAACCCTCTGCCAATCTTTCCACTGCTCTGGTGAAAGGGGGGATTTTGCTGACTTGAGTAATTTGGAAGTGAATGATGATTCTGGTGTACACGGGCTGGCAGAGGAAACTGTTTATATAACTCTGGGCTCGCTAATAACCCTCTTCATAGCTAGAAATGGTGCCAGGGAAGCTGCTGGCTATGTAAAAATGCTTTCCCATTTCCTTGCTTTTATTGTTTTCTGTCACAGCTTGTTTTTTTTTAATTAGTACATGAACTATTTTTAGTGTCTGCAGACAAAAAAATGTATTGTTCAGGCTAAAATGAGGCCAGGTACCATGAAAATGCACTCAGGGGGAAAAAAAAAAAAAACAAAACCAAAAAACATTTGGAGGGCAAGTTTGTCTTTGGCTGCGTGCAGTGAAAGTGTGCGTGGTGAGTCCAATTAGTGACAGCCATGTCACTTCGCGTCAGCCGGTGTCATCGCGTCAGGGCAGATCTGGCTGGCAGGCTGCAGGGGAACGTCCTGAACCACACATGGGTCACATCTCCCACCTCTAGAATATTCTGAGTTATTTTGTCCAAATTCCACGCATATCTCGCTCTTTAAGAGCAGAACAGCCAACAAAGCTTCTCGGTCAGACCATGGACTTGGGCGAGCGTGATTTTTTGATAAGGCACCTCTTTGTAACTCCTCTCAACTGATGTGAGTCCTGAAAGGAGGGTGTAGCCAGGGGGATTTGGTCTCTTCTCCCAAGGAACAGGCCATGGGACAAGAGGAAACGGCCTCAAGTTGTGCCAGGGGAGGTTCAGGTTCGAGATTAGGAACAATTTTTACCCAGAAAGGGTTATTGCACATTGGAAGGGGCTGCCCAGGGAAGTGGTGGAGTCACCATCTCTGGAAGTACTGAAGAGCTGGGTAGACATAACGCTTAGAGATATGGTTTAGTGATGGATTTTTATCAGAGTTGGGTTGATGGTTGGACTCGATGATCTTAAATGTCCCTTCCAACCCAGGCAATTCTATGATCCTATAATCAACCCTGAGAGAATTCAGAGCCCCCGCATTGTAGGCAGACTGTCCACCACCCTGAGTTCTACCCACATGCAGACACAGATGTGTGCACCAGGCAGGTAAAGGTGCAGCGAGATTTTGGGAACCCTAATTCAGTCTGAAGGAAATAGAAAAAAGCTTTTACATGTGTAAGAGTCTCAGCCAAGAGGCAAGACGTGGAGCCCTGTCCTATCAGTTTCCTGCAAAATTCCAAATCATAGAACCATAGAATGGTTAGAGTTGGAAGGGACCTTAAAGATCATCCAGTTCCAACCCCCTGCCCTGGGCAGGGACACCTCCCACCAGACCAGGTTGCTCCAAGCCCCATCCAGTGTGGCCTTGAACCCCTCCAGGGATGGAGCAGCCACAGCTTCTCTGGGCAACATCTTCCAGTGTCTCACCACCCTCACAGCAAAGAATTTCTTCCCAGTATCTCATCTAAAACTCCCCTCTTTCAGTTTAAAACTGTTCCCCCTCGTCCTATGGCTCCCCTCCCTGATCCAGGGTCCCTCCCCATCTCTCCTGGCGCCCCTTTAGGGACTGGAAGGGGCTCTAAGGTCTCCCTGGAGCCTTCTTTTCTCCAGGCTGAACCCCCCCAACTCTCTCAGCCTGTCTTCACAGCAGAGGGGCTCCAGCCCTCTGAGGATCTTTGTGCCCCTCCATTGCCACCATGACCTACAAGGCTACTCTCAGGAAATTCCCTGCAGGTGTCCTCAGGACTGCATCACCCACCGAACATGACTTGCTTCTCCCTCCTACCTCCTTCTCCACTTTGCCCCTTCTGCCTGCGGCATGGCCAGGCACTGCCCAGTGGCCCTTTGCACCCACTGCACTTGCAGCACCTCACGGGTTTGTGACATGTGAGCTGAATTGGGAGAAACTTTCCACAGAGACCCTGAATGACCTGGTCTACCCCTGTCTCCTGCTTTGAAGGTTTTCCTTGAGGAGGTAAGTGGCCTCTCTTGGGCTCGCAGGGGAGTGCACGTGAGGGGCCTGGGAATGCATCGATGTTTTCTTAGCACTTACTCCTCTGGGAGGACTATTTTGTGCTTCCCTTTTTGGGCAACCAGAAAAGGGCACTTCCTTGTTTATAGAAACACTGACGAGAAGCGCGGGCAGGAGCGCTGATCGCAGAGTCAAAAGGCACTCCTGCTGCAATGTAAATGTTCTTGAGCGCTTTGCAGTTCCACTTACACAAACCTGTGTGTTGTTTTAGAGATAAATAATATCAACTTTAAAGAAGAGGTTAATGCCCAGTCTCAGCTGGTGTCACTCCACGTGACTTACGTGGAAATACACTATTTTACACGGAGATCTGCCCTTCCGTGTTTCGCCTGGTTCAGGTACTCGGAAATTCTCGGAGCGCTCTGCATTGTATAAAATGGCCCTGAATGAATTCAGTTTTCTTCCTGGTGTTCTTCCTAGCATGAAATACCTATATTTCCTCTCCTTTTTAAAAAAGACAGTTTCAAAGATTATTAAAGAGGTTTGGAAGAGATTTCTTTCCCAGATGTTGCAGCTGCAAGCAACAACAACTGAGGACAAGCGGTGAGAAATAATCTTTCCTGCTGAGGTGTTGAGTTTGCCTCCATTGCAGACACTGGACACAGGATGGATGCATCTCTTTTTACTCCTCCTTCAGCAGTAACGGCACCAAACCCAGCCATGGTGTCCATGCAGCTTGGGCACATCTTTGTCACCTAAAATGGAGATTACTCAGAGTGTATAGAAGCTTCATAAAGTATTGAGCAGCGCTAAAGGGCACGAACAGTTGATGCAGCCTCAGCCAAATTCTCACCAACACGAATTAACTATTGTGCCATTTTTAAAACTTTTGTTCTTGATCACAGAATCATAGAATGGTTTGGGTTGGAAGGGACCTTAAAGATCATCCAGTTCCAACCCCCTGCCCCGGGCAGGGACACCTCCCACCGCACCAGGTTGCTCCAAGCCCCATCCAGCCTGGCCTTGAACCCCTCCAGGGATGGGGCAGCCACAGCGTCTCTGGGCAACTTGTTCCAGTGTCTCGCCACCCTCACAGCAAAGAATTTCTTCCTGAGATCTCATCTCAATCTCCCCTCTTTCAGTTTAAAACCATTCCCCCTGGTCCTGTCACTCCACTCCCCGATAAAGATATCGCACACCTGCAGATTGTAGTTTGGACCCAAATGGGCGACGCTTCCTTTCCTCCAAGGGTGCTTCAGGTGAATTCTAAGACGGTCATAACTAACTTATAGACTCTCCCAGTACATTTGCTTTCCATTCCTGCCCAGTTTTCCATGAGGCTTTGCGTAGGCCAGATAATCTCTCTGAATAACTACAAGGCATTTAGGGGTCATTTTAATGAGCTAACCCTCTAGATTACCCTTAAGAATTAACTGACAATTTACGACCACTGCATGATTGCAAGAAGAAATGGGCGATAAATGCAGTGAGGCTTTACGTTCTGTTGGGGTGGATGGATGGCTTGGTTACAAAGCAGAGGTCTCCAGGGCAGAGGGTACCTGCAGTGTGGCCCCTCTGTCTGAGACATGGTTATCAATTCCTCGTGCAATTATCTGCATATTAATTGAATTGTAGACCAGCACAGCATGTCTACAAGTTTGATGCTGAAATTCTTTACATCGGGTTTGTGTTCAGGTAGAGATATAACATATCCACGGAGAGAAAAACTAGATGTACGTGCACTTAGCGCATGGAGAAGGTTATATTTCAGAAAGGAGAGCAATTACTTTTCTCCTGGGATGACATTCTGGTTTTATCCACCACTTGTGAAACTCACAGAACTGTCCTCTGGCAGCACAGAATGTCTATCAAAGCTAAATGGGCTGCCAGCAATCTGACAGAGGGTTTAAATTAAATTGAAGAATTAAAATTTGCAAAGTTTTATACACTTTAGCTACATTAGCTCCAATAAGAATATGCTGTAGAGACTCTTTGGTGTGACTTTCAAAGATCCCAAACACCTACAGTAACCAGGCCACCCATTCATAATGATGCTTTCTGGCAGACAACATCAGTCTTGGAAAGATCTTTTTGTTCATCCAAAGCAGTCAAAAATACTTCAATCACTCATATAGAAGAAAAAAAAAAAAGCCCTACACCCATTTTGAATGCTTTCAGATTTTCAGCATTAGGAAAAGGTTTGACAGCACCAAGCGTTTAATCTGCAAAGGGATTATAGTTACCTTCACAGCGTGCCCACATCATTAATGTTAATGGGAACTGCACCTCCAAGACTCGCCCTAAAATGCTGGCTGTAAATAGCATCCCAGTAGGGTAATTAAAAGCCTAGTAGAAATGCAGCAAGTTCCAGCAAACATTTTCTCCCAGGCCAAGTGATCAGAGAATTTGGAATTGAAAAAATAATCAGCAGTTTGCCTGAGACGGGCGGTGCATCAGCTTTACAAACAAGCTCATGCACAAAGGCTTTTTCCAACTTAGATACAATTTTAGTAGGTATATTTTGTTCTATTTTTCTTAGCCTACTTGTTTTTTCCTTCATTGCTGTAATCCTGCTTGACCTGAAGTTCAACACTGGGCTATTGTTGCAATCATTATTGTATCAGGACTGCCCATTCCCATTTCTGTTTCTCCCGTGCTCTAAACTACTGGGAAAAAATATCAAAACTGTTAGCAGGATTACATCTTTTTTCTCTCTTATTTATTTCTGCTTAACAGAAATCCATGTTTCATCACTGGAGTGCAATTGCTGGAAAAGAGTATCTCTTCTGTCAAAATTAACTCCATCTTCTAGAATTAGGGGGGTGCTAACAAGTAAGTACAGCAAAATCTGATCCATCTCATTTTCTTATTTCGCAAAGACTGATGATAAAGCTGGGAATGAAATCAAAATAATCATCTAATACCCCATAAGCACCAAACTGCACTGTCAGAAGGAAATAACCCAGAGCCTCTAGACTGGTAATGTCCTATAAGTTATCCTATTTTGAGATGACAAGGTTTGCCCAAGGGGCAAACCGAGCCGTGGGAATGGTTTTCCTAATCCACAGAGGTTTTAAAGTTTCTAGGTAACATTATAGACCTTGACACATTCTCAGTGGATCTAAGATGTTCACACAGGGGCTCAGAGCTTATCCAGTAACCTTTGATTCTCCATCAGTGACAGCAAGAGACTTCAGACTTGGCCTTCACCTATTTGGCCTTGGAGAAAAAAAAATCTCCCAGGATATTCCTGTGTGCGGTTGTTTAAATGTGTGCATGGGACGAGTGCCTTAGAGCAGGATGTAAAATACTTCAGACAAAATTGACTTGATTATTTATGGGGAAAAGAAAAATCAGTTTGGAAGTGATGCTACAGGCAGCAGCTGATTGTGTTGCAAAACATGAGGCATTAAGCAGATTTTTCTGCAGATTTGTCCACAGTCTTTCTAGAGGGAAAAACAGTTGCTTAAAATGGACGCTTTCAGCCTGGCGTGCCTAAAAGGGCCTCTGTCCTCTTTTCTGCAAACATTTAAGGGGAAAAAAGAGAACGTTGCTTTGTTGCATGATTTGGTTTCTTAACCTCCTTACGTATCAACTCCCATCTCCTGTGGAAGTGTCTTGGGAAGATGGTGAATGCTGCCCTTTAACGAGCTTTCATTTGTCTATAGAACAGGAGTAGCTGCACACAAAAAGCGGATTAATCATTTGTGCGGCTCCATTGAAATCAACGGGCTCTCCCAATTAGGAACTGGATCAAAAAATATTGACAAAAATGGGCTTCTACTTCCTTACACATCACCAGATTCAAAAGCAGAAGATTGGTCTTGCCCTGCAGAGCTCAGTAAAAGCAGCAGGACTAGAACTGAACCCCTAAATATGGATTGGTGTTGCCCACAGAGAAAACAGAACACAAGGCAGTCCCACCTTCTGGCTGTGGCCTAAGGCAGCAGTGTAGTGCAGAAGGCACGTTTGTTAATGGGACTGAATTACTGTTGGTGATAAAACACAAGCAGATGACACGCAGAGAGCCTCTAGGCCCAGAAGGCTGCTGCTGCAACATCTGCTGCTGCGTTGGAGAGCCTGAAGTCTGACCATAAGCAAGAGATACAGTTCCCCAGAGCAATGTCACAATCCACATCACGCTTTGGGAGGGCTCTGCGGGATCACTAATTCCCCGTAATCTCTCCCAGGATAGGGAAGCTACTCCAAATAGCCTTTTTCTGTCAGTCCACCCAAGCTTACAAGGGCCTGGAAAAGGTTGCAGCTGGCTATGCCAGCTTTTTACACAGCCCTTATCACAGTGTGAGCTACAGAAGTGCTTGAATACCTTCCTGACCTCAAGATGAAGTGGCCTCAAATAGAAGAAGATCTTCACCTTCAAAGGAATACAAGCAAAAACTACCAGCTCTGCATCTCTCATGGACGCAAACACCACCCTCCAGCCCTCCACAGCATCAGTGCTCCCACTGCTACCACCCAGCATATGACCTAAAACACCTCACAACTATGGAAGCCATCTTCTCCGTGCCTCTGGTGCCACCTGCCCCTCCAGCATCTGCCTGCCCACATGCTGCCCCTCTTCTTCAGCTCTGATGCTTGGTGTAATCTCTTCTTTTCCTGAATTGAATCTCTGGGAAGGAACAGACACATTCTTCAAGCACTGGAAGCGGTTGCCCAAAGAGGTGGTGGTATCCCCACTGTCTTTGGAGATACTCAACATTAGACTGGACAAGAACTCAGGCAACCTGAGTTGGCCAACTTTAGAGTTGGCCCTGCTTTGGGCTAGACGTCAGGAGGTCATGTTAGAGTAGTAGTATTTATGATTTTAAATACAGCTCTCCTCTTGTTCAAACTAATGCAGTATGTCTGTGGTGACGGGAGTTGAGGAGTGTCCCTTTCCCACCCAGGAAAACATCTCCTGACCTTGACTGTATCCTCTGTCTCCGAGCCACCAGAACTCAGTCGGAGTAACGGTGTTTATCTGTCGCTTGGCCTTGCACGTTACACAGAGTGTTTACAGAGAGTAAATGGAGATATCTGGACCTCGCCCATGATATTCCTTTGGATTTCATGCTGGATGAAGAGAGATGGGCAAAAGAGAGAGGCAGAATCCTGCTATGCCATGAAAAGGGACAGAAACTACAAAAGCCTGGTGAACACAAAAAGGAAATATAGTCCGAGTTTCAGTTTAGTCAAGGATTTCTCTTAGAAAGGATTTTAATTACTCAGTTGGTTATCAACTATATAATTGCTTTCTGATGGGGGAAAAAAAAAGCTATTTTCCCAACAACAGCGAGTCTAAGAATTCTGAACTGCTGTGCATTCCATTGCTCACATCAAACAGCCAGTTTGATGTGTTTCCAGACTTGACATGTCACTTAAACACAGTAAACATAGTTAATTTTGACTTCACTGTCCCCCTTTGCTTCCTTTACAGTGTCAAAGATACAGCACTATTCATCGAGTGTTCGCTCACACTAACAGATTAGTGCCCTTTCTGTTCCACAAAAGGTTTCCATGTTGTATTGTAGAAAACATCATTTTTCTTCTTCCTTAATTTTTCAAGCACTGAGTTTTTGCTCACTGCCAAGGAAGGGAGTAGCGAGGAATTTGCTTTGCAACCCAGAAACTCTTCAGTGGCTTAAGATTTTCAGTTATACTATAGGTAGTGCTTAGTGACATGGTTTAGTGATGGATTTTTATCAGAGTTAGGTTGATGGTTGGACTCGATGATCTTAAAGGTCCCTTCCAACCCAGGCAGTTCTGTTATTCTATGATTCGATATACTATTCATCATGGTGCCATATTAACCCTTAAACCTACACTATTTTAACTTATCTCATCCTATTAGGTCTGTGCCCCTTAGTCAGTAAACTCACTTTCTTGAATAAATTGCAAAAATTTAATTTAGCTTGCTGACTTCAACTCCTATTGAACACTTAATTCAGCTTGATAAATTCAGTTTCTCTTAAACGTAATCAGAAACAGAGTATTCAGTATCACTTCTGAACATTTCCCAGCAAAGCCAGGAGCAGAAGTTGGTCTTGGTAAGGAGGCAATAAGAAAAATATTTGTTTACGTTTGCCTGCTTCTAAAGAGCTGTGGGTTTATCAGGTCCAAGAACATCCAAATTTCAATTTGATAGCAGATTACCCTCTCTCCCCTTGGACAACTGTGCACCCTGTTTTAACCCTGAAGTCAGTGAGAGCCGATTGACTTCACTGGAACTCTGAGCAGGCCCTTTTACAAGATGCGTGTCTTTCAGTTCAGGGGAAAAGCTGACTGGGCAAGACTGTTTCCTGCTGCTTTATCACTTTTTTTTTGCACCACAAGTGTGGTTTTTCCTTTCAGCTTCAATGGAAATGAAGAACAAGCTTGACTGAGGTGTTGCCAGCTCTCATCATTTCATCACAAGTCTCACTATTTACGTTTTTACTTAAAGCCTCAGGATTCTGGCTGAGAGAAAGCTAAAACTTTCTTATTTCATAAGAATCTTCCCTTGCATTCAAGGCAAAGCTTCTGTCTTATTTACTTGCAGACAAAGTACGAAGAATGTGAGGCAATTACAGTTTCAGAGCTTAAAACTCGCAAATCAGATATGAATAACCCACCTTTCTTTTTCTTCGTCATCACTTTTAAGCCATTTCAAGACTGTGGGAATTATATTCTTGTTTTCTGTTAAGTTTGTGGTTGGCAGCACTGCAGATGTAGCAGGAAAAAACATAAGCATCTTTTATCAGTTTTCAGTGTGAACTATCAAATTGAAAAAAAAAAAAAAAAGGAGGACTGGGATTTGGGGCTGCCTCCAAGATCTGGACAGCTAATAAAAACAAAAGGAAATGGTGCAGATGAATGAAATTGCTTTTGTGTCAAGGGAAGCGTGATGTTTAAGTAATACCCAAGTTGTTGATATTTTTAGTTTATTTCAGCTTAATATTATTTTAACCCTGGGTCATCAAGGTTGGCGATCTGTAAGGACTACAAAGGAGTTTTTTGAAACGACCAGCTTTCCAAAAATTAAATGTTGCTGTTTGCTCTGTCAAAGATACTTCATCTGATAGTAAAATTCCCATATTCAGTGAATCATCTGGGAATAGCAAGTGTAACGAAGTAGATAAATAAAAGAAAAACCTACCCTACCATTGAAATGTTAGTACCGAGGGGAAAAAAATCTCAGAAATTATGTTACCATATTATGTTAGCAGAGACAATGTACAGTTCATATTCTCTTTAGGATTCAGGTTTTAAAAAAGGGATCGGTCACAAAACAGGCTTAAACACAAGCCAGTAAAAAACCTGCTATTTTGGACATTCTCCAGTGTTATTTCCACCATCAGTTTGCCCTGTTTATAGACAGACGCACAGCCTAGCAAAGAACACAAGTTTACTTCTTGCCTGTCTTTAGGTGTTCCTAAATAAGTTAAGGAGCACAAAAATCCAAGAAGCCATTTGTTTATGCAGTAAATGGAGAAACTCTGTTGTTGAAGTATTTTACATGGCTGTCACAAGACATGCTTTTTCTCTGCCACTTAATTTATACTAGATGAACACAAAGAAAAGTTAATGACACCATTATGCAGCTAAGCATTTATTTCTACAAAGTAGAAATTGCTACAAAAGTAGAATGTTTTCAATGGTCCTGTGTTATTTATTTAATTCAGGGTCTGTGACTCAGTCCTAAATACGAACCTTACGCACATACCATCAGCCCAGAAGTAAATTACTTTATGAGACTGAAAATGCTCGTTTAAATTAAACCCTGACAAATGTGATTCTGTTGGGATTTCTCTGCAAAGCAGTGAACAGTGTCCTGCTGAGCCAGGATCAGGGGAACTCTCTCCCCACTGACCAGGGGGCCCTTTCTGGCCTCATGTGTGGAGACTGCATCCAGCTCTGGGGTCCCCAGGATAAGAAGGACATGGACCTTCTTTGGAGATCCAGAGGACAAGGTCCAGAGAAGACCACAAAAATGCTCAGAGGGCTGGAGCCCCTCTGCTATGAAGACAGGGTGAGAGAGTTGGGAATGTTCAGCCTGGAGAAGAGAAGGCTCCAGGGAGACCTTAAAGCCCCTTCCAGTCCCTAAAGGGGCTCCAGGAGAGATGGGGAGGGACTCTGGATCAGGGAGGGGAGCCATAGGAGGAGGGGGAACTGTTTCAAACTGAAAGAGGGGAGATTGAGATTAGGTATCGGGAAGAAATTATTTGCTGTGAGGGTGGTGAGACCCTGGAAGATGTTGCCCCGAGAAGCTGTGGCTGCCCCATCCCTGGAGGGGTTCAAGGCCAGGCTGGATGGGGCTTGGAGCAACCTGGTCTGGTGGGAGGTGTCCCTGCCCAGGGCAGGGGGTTGGAACTGGATGGTCTTTAAGGGTCCCTTCCAACCCAAACTATGATGCTATGACAGTATTTCAGAACAAGTTATCGTCCCTTTGGCTTTTTATAGCTTTCCTAGAGGGAATAAAGTGAATTGGATTCCTTCCTACAGCAGGATCCACCGAACCTGCAGGTTTAAGCACTCTGGTGGCTGCAGAACTGGAGCATGCATAGAACAATTTTTTTCATGCTTTTCTAGGAGGACATTCTCTCCTGTTTCCATAGGCTGGACATATCTCTGAGATGAACGGGATCCGTGCCCTGTCCTGCTGGGTGTGCAATACCATCTTGTCCAACACAGCCTGTACTTTATTTTTCTTGAAGATCAAAATAGGATTCATGTAAATAAACTATATCTCATTTAGCCTTCTTGGAACAGGTTGTCATGAAAGGAGTAGAGGTTTTCATAACATTTACTTGGAATATTTATTTAAACTTTGGAGGCCTTCAGCACATACAGTTTTACTGTTAACATTTCCCAGACATTATCTGCAGATCACCTGCGCTAATTTTATCAGTTCACACCATATGTGGTACGATATTGGGGCTTTTACAGGCTCTTGCCCATTTTTATGTATTTTCCTCACTGGTAAAGTAAAGCCATTTTAGTTGTATGGTTGCCTACGCTGTAAGGTTTGTTTTTTTATTAATTGTTTTGTCCGTACAAGGAAATGTTGGAGGCTTTAACCCCGAGACCAAAAATAGAGGAAAAGAAAAAGGGTTGCCAAAGTTGTGACCCACTTTTTCCTTCACTTTATTTATATTGCAATCCTCTTAAATACGTGAGAAGAGCTACACAGCTCTTTTGATTAAGCTCTATAAACCAGATTCAGAAGGCTGTGGGGTTAACTCTAGGCTTCCATTAGTATAAAAGAATTTGGAGCTGAGAGTGTATGTTGAATTTAACATATGCCCTATATGAAGAAAAAATCCAACATGATCCCTGCTCACAAAGAAAGAAATGGCATTCAAATGGGCTGCAAATGAGATGCCAGACCACCTCCTGAAATCTGCTTTCTCCTGCCAATAATGTCGCTTTTTCTCTGCTGGATAGCAATTAACGTCTTTTCTTCAACCTTATTCGGGCATATTTTTTGTGCCAAAGTGTCCTGGACCCAGCTGATATGCATGAATGCTCTTAGCCCACGGGCAAATCCCTCCCAGCAGCAGTGAATGGCTCCTGCAAGGATTAGAAATGGGCAAAACATTCCCACTGGGTTTGATTCTAGGGGTACAGCAGACCTCTGGAAAGCAGTGCTCAGTCCAGCGAGAGTGGACTTAGCAATAGACCACTTTCTTCTCAGGAGGTTCCTGGCAGGTTTTCTATAACCCTACTTCTTCCCAGAGCAGCACAGGGGGCCCATGTCTTCTTTGTCCTCAAAATATGTCCATTTCCTTATCGCTCTGCCAGCAGCAGGAGACTCCCCCCAATATCGGGAAATCAATTTGGAAAGTTTACTAGAAAACTGGCAGAATAAACTTCTTAATTTAATACAAGGAATCACTGAGGGTTTTCCAGCTGCGGTTCTGGACTAACTTTCATGGGGGAGTCCTACAGGACTTTTATACGGCGATCCTGCAGGACCTTGGCCAGGCTGAAGCTGACATAATCACAAGACTATGGCCAAAAACATTAGCAAATAATTTTGTTGTCATAAATTCTCAAACATCTTGCATTGACACTTGCATTTCTATTTCAGTGATTTCACCTCTTTTTTTTTAACACTGAACAGTAGGAATGCTGTGCCAGCCTTGATTTGGAAATAAAAAGCGAGCAGAAGTCTGTCAAATGTTTCAGAGAGAGGTGTGAAGTGTTAAAACGTGTTCGTCCAGCATTACACGGTAACACAAACAACTGAGGGGAACATTTCTGACAACTGTAAGACAGTTTAAACACATGGCATGAGAACTGAACGAGAACTTAGGAGAAATATTCAGGCAGTCTCCTGTAGGAGTGGGTATCCAGGCTTTGAAAGGAAGCAAGACTTACACATCCTGACTGTCCCTCATATATTTTTTTCATTGATGTTAGGTCCCAGTTCAATTTTTGGTCCAGGAAGGGGTTCGTAATGATTCCAATGGTGCGATTAAGACAGGATTTGACCAACGAGTGGAGATTTTACATGTATTTGGGAAAAAAAGGATAGAGGTTTCAAGAGTCGAGAGACAGAGATGAACTAGAGAGATAAATTAGAGGTTTATAGAAAGACCAAAATAGTTTCCCTACCAAGGAAAGGCCTTTTTAGCATAGCTGTGGTCCTACTATGTGAGGCAGCACCCATTGACCAATGCCCCCCAGTACTTCTTGTTCAGCCACAGAGAAAGCAGATGGCAAAGGAGCTGGATACACTGCAGTGAGGAGAGGGGACTGAAGAAATGTAGGTGTGTAACGCCCAAATCCACAGGAAACCAGACTTCATTTGTTCACCTACTCATGAAATAATTTTTGTTTGCAATACGTTAGGGTAGTTAATTGCACAGATATGATTAATGATTTCTATCTTATCTACTTGTTGAAGTGTGTTGAGGAATTTATTCAGTGCTGATAAAAATATTGCAATCCAACATTAACTGCCAAAATGGTCCAGGAAGGGGTTCGTAATGATTCCAATGGTGCGATTAAGACAGGATTTGACCAACGAGTGGAGATTTTACATGTATTTGGGAAAAAAAGGATAGAGGTTTCAAGAGTCGAGAGACAGAGATAAGCCTTATGTGAAGGCTTATGTGAAATGGACATCCCAGTTGTTTTCGGGTAGAGCGTGGGTCAGCAAAGATAAAGTTTTAGATATTATCCAGTGAAACGATGCTTGAAATTTATCCTGAAATGCAAAGTTTATTTAATGTTGAAGAGTGGACGACTAACTGACAGGCCCAAAAGAGAATGACTGAGAGGTGACTGAGACAATGCAGCCTGAATTGAGAGGGAAGAGAAAAACCTGCTAGATACAAAAGGTATTGCAATGTGTTCGGATTTTTAATTATGTTGTTATTCATGGAATCATAGAATTGTCTAGGTTGGGAGGGACCTTCAAGATCATCGAGTCCAACCATCAACCTAACTCTAATAAAAAAAAAACAAAACAAAACATCACTAAACCATGTCTCTAAGCGCTATGGCTTTTCAATAACTCTAGGGATGGTGACTCCACCACTGCCCTGGGCAGCCCATTCCAATGTGCAATAACCCTTTCACTGTAAAAATTGTTCCTAATCTCCAATCTGAACCTCCCCTGGCACAACTTGAGGCCGTTTCCTCTTGTCCCATGGCCTGTTCCTTGGGAGAAGAGACCGACCCCCCCTGGCTACACCCTCCTTTCAGGGAGTTGGAGAGAGCGAGAAGGTCTCCCCTCAGCCTCCTTTTCTCCAGGCTGAACACCCCCAGCTCCCTCAGCCGCTCCTCACAAGACTTGTGCTCCAGACCCCTCACCAGCTCCGTTGCCCTTCTCTAGACCCACTCCAGCCCCTCAATGGCTTTTTTTGTGGTGAGGGGCCCAAAACTGGACACAGCCCTCGAGGTGGGGCCTCACCAGTGCCCAGGACAGGGGGATGATCACCTCCCCAGTCCTACTCACCATGCTGTTCCTGATACAGGTTAAAATCTGCTGAACTTAGGGCACCTTCAGTCCATTCTATCTCATTTGTATGAAACAGCAGTTCCTTGCTATCCAAACACACAACCATTTGGTTCACATTACGTGAAGAATGCAGATAAAGGATGGAAAGGAAACGTGTGATTTGACAAAGGCACATAAGCTGAACAAGCAATAAGAATAGTGTGCTTTGTAAACAGATGTTGCTTTTAAAAGGATTTGGTTCAGAACTGGAGGTACCGGGAGGGAGGAGATTAGCCCTTAAGTTCTCAAAGTTTGTTTGTGTGGTAAATGACGGTCATAATTCAGCTTTTTTCTCAGTCTTACAGAAACACAACAGAAAGCATGTCTGCACAATCATTTGAGGACAGGCATGAGCTCACACTGCCTATGGACCAAGAATTATGTGGCTGTGCTAAACTCATCCCTAAGCCTAGAATACCCTGTCTGGTACTGGGGATCGGTGCCACAATAACATAGCTGTAAGAGTTGTGCCTGGTGAGAGGACAGGGAGAAAGAGATTATATTTAAGTGCAAAATACTTATACAGGTAGCTATTGTCACAGTAAGAGACATAAACCATCAGTTTTGGCATCCTTTCTCCAGACTACATTTCTGTGAATATGGAACTGGGGAGGGACTCTTTATCAGGGAGGGGAGCCATAGGATTGAGGGGTAATGGTTTCAAACTGAAAGAAGGGAGATTTAGATGAGATCTCGGGAAGAAATTCTTTGCTGTGAGGGTGGTGAGAGCCTGGCCCAGGTTGCCCAGAGCAGCTGTGGCTGCCCCATCCCTGGAGGGGTTCAAGGCCAGGCTGGATGGGGCTTGGAGCAACCTGGTCTGGTGGAACGAGATGATATTTAAGGTCCCTTCCAACCCAAACCATTCTATGATTCCATGAATATAACCTAAAATATGTCTAATATATTAGGTCAGATCACAAAATGCAAATGGGTCAAACGTTGCACATTGTCTATTGGCGAAATTATTGTGGTTAGCATTTAGCAAAAACAAACCACTGTGATCACACTGCAATTTTCACAGTTCCAATGGCAAAAGGTCTGAAAGTAACTGGAACTAAAGGAGTTTGACCACAATGAAGAGAGATGCATGTACAATGCCGAGTTATGCAATTACCTTTGAATACAATAGCAGGTGTCAACCGTTCTTAACATTAGTAGTCATTGTATCCTAAATAAGCAAGATTATTACAAGAGGAAGAGCCTCTTCTTAGATAAAACTGTTTGCAGGAACAAACATACCCTCACTCTCCTCTACGATTCACCATCTCAGCTGCCCACCGGCCTGTCTGGTGGCTGACCAAGGCACTGGGGCATAGAGCCAGATTGCTGTCCTGAGCACTTGGATGGTCCTTCCATGTTCATGTGGCGAACACCCGCAAGTGTCTTTTATCTATCACATTTCAGTCTCTGATCTTCAAAGAATTACCGATCTTGACCCATCTTTTACCTCAGTGGCATTGCTCTTTCTTGGTGTTATCAACAGCACCACTTTTACTTAATCCTCTTAACAACATCAAACCCATGTGAGACCAGCTGTCTCCTGCAGCTCTTCCTCATATCTTATGCTGAGGGTTGGACCAGGTGGACCTTCGCAAGACCATTGTTCTCCAGCCAGAGCCTGCAGATTGCCAGCTCTTTAATACCACGTACAAACACTCCCCCTGCATTCTGCAAGCACAGCACACAGATGTTCTTATTAACCTCATGGTGGTTCTAACAGGATGAAGAATTTTCAGGGAACCACAGTATTCCTTAGGCGAGAAATAATGATTGCATAGTCAGGGAAGATCTTTTGCTAGCACACTATTTCTCTACCAAGAGAAATTTCAGAATTTTTCCATTATAACCATGGGTATTCACTACTTCATTAAATCATGTTATACCATACGAAGTGTCTGGATGTATGTCATATACTGGGGAGAGGGAACAGCTTCTTTAAAAGCTGCAAATATATTAACACAATCCCGATGCCTTTGTAGGAGTTTTTCTGATTCACCAATAGAAGGTGGGCTGGCCCTAAGCCCTAGAGTCACTTGTAGTTTTGAATATTTCTCTACAGGCCGTTGATTTGAAGCCAATTCTTCACACATTTTCACCTGTTCTTTTCCTTTAGTTACATCATTTGGGGTTTTGGTAAACACTGACTGTGGTTCTCTCTTCCCTCTGAAAATGTATATCCCAGCTGGATGGAGCTACAGAGGATGTCTTTTAGTAAGATTACCTAGAATTTTTCATCAGGGTATACCTTTTTATAAAATAATGCAGTCCAGTCAAAGGGTTCTTCTGGTTGAATAGTTTAAAGTTAAAAGCTTAGGAAAATAAGCCTTCTTTCTGCAAGCTATTTCCAGTAAGCAATCTGTAGCATAGAATCATAGAATCCTAAATAGTATCCTAAGGAAATATGAAACAACATGCTACTGCAGAAGTCTGTAAAGTGATATACCTGCTGAGAACCTGTCTTGTAGTCCTTGACTGCTGTTCATGCGGTATATAAAATATGTATATATATATTAAAAAATGCAGAAGAGCAGTAAACACAAAAGTACAGATCGCGTGAGATCATCACCACCCCTGAGCACTGGGAAGCATGAATTTCAGCCCAAAGGCTCTGGTCCCTGAGAGAGTGGTTACCTTCTGATAAAGGAGCTTCTTCAGCCTTTTTTTGACAGGGGGAGCATTTGCACTTTGATGGTGAAAAATAAATAATGGCACTGGCATTTTAGAGTGGTTAATCCTTTGTTTGGACTCAGCATTTCATACAGTGAGCCTAAAGTCCATTCAAGATACCATTCCAGAGCCTGATACCCATTCCAGTCCATCCAAGGGTTCCCTCTGTTCAAACATACAGTCTGTGCTTAGAAAAAAAACGTGATGCTTCTGACAGCTAGACTTTTGTGGCAGGCACCAGTTGGATACACTCACCCATCATCTTTTGGAGTCACCCAGCAAGTAGGACTGAGAAATTGAGGGAGGTGCTCTCTGGAAAGCAGAGCAAAGGAACTCCTTGTGTGACTAAGGTCTTCAGCTTCCGTAGAGGTTTAGGGACAGGCAGTATGAAATCCTATCCCCACCAAGCAGCTTAAAAGTTTGAGAATGTGCTTAGCTTGAGCCAATTCTAAAATCCAGAGTGGCTATCTTACTGCAGGGACTTAATTTCTTTATGGTACTGATCTTCATCCAAGACACTCCCTGGAAACTTGACTTCCAGAGAAGTAAGAAAACAAGGATGTTCGTGATAAAACACCTGTTTGTTGTTAATTTAGTAAGGACTTTTGGATCACAGCCTGGTATGATTGTGTCTTTCTGGTTCTCCTTACAGTCTCCAGTAAATAATGGAGTTAAAAGTAATTTTTCAAGTTGCCTTTCATCTCACCCTTTTGAATACAGTTCTGGTGCAAATACTAAGTCTTCCTTTCTGAGATTTTTGTCAGGTGGGACATAAGCCAGACACTAGGTCTTCAAGTCTTTGTCTGCTCCACGGTAGAATGAAGACCCCTGGGGAAAATTCTTCTGTAACGTAGTAACAAAACTTGAGTGACCCCATCACATATTTTCGTTTCTTTGTTTTCCTTTGACAAGTAATAAACTCCTGAAATATTTTCATTGCCTGATACTACTTGCATGCACAAGTAATTCGCAAACTGAAGTCTAGGCACTACTGTGAACTCAATGTCAACCCCTAATTACCTTCTGCTGAGGAATGAACTTTCCTCACATCCATGACAGAAACACGGTCTCACTGTTTGTGAGAACAACTTCTCCGTGGTAGCATCCTATGCAATGTGGTTATCTGCTCTCCCTCTCCTGCCATTTGTTTGCGTCACATTCTGGAGAACATTCCCTATTTGTGTTTTGCACCATGCAGTTATGCCAGAAGTGACATCATCTGTCATCAGACATGTTTCCTGTTCTCATTTGTAAGCATCAGTATTGTTCCAGCTTTCAGAATCAGGTTCAATAACATTCAAAGATATTCTTGATTCAAAGCGCTTACTTATTCTCTTCTCTGCTACAATAAAACCTGTTTAATAAATGTATTTAGAGAGAACTGAAATGTTGATCAGTAGAGATTTTCTGATTTCTTCTTGGCATTCAGAATGCAGTTCTGAATTAATTATTTCCAGAACATAACGCAAAGAGAAGTTTTACATCCAGGATTGTTGGAGTTTCTACCCAGGGCTGAGCCTATTCAAAGATCTAAGTGACTGAAACTTTCTAAAGATTAGGAATAAAGAGATTATTTTGAGTGGAATAGTTTATTCCACAGATTTCATCTCTTCTTTCTAAATGTGGGGTCTGCACAAAGCAGCTGGCTTGTTTTCTTATCCTTTTAATTACACAGGCACTTTTATATCTGTAATTTGCTGTAGAAATGATGACATTTGAATTCTGTCCTTTGAGTATCGCTAGTCAGATATATACCCAAGTATTGCTCAGACTTCTGGACTTGTGAGTTTTTAAGCCTACTGCAGTCAACGTTCATGGAAAGTGGGTTTATTTCTTGGGAGAGCATAAATCAGTAAAATGCTACTGGTACAGGAAAAGGCCAGAACGTGCTGTGATGGGTTCTGATTGCCTTGCAGTTCTTCTGATGGAAGCAGGAAAATTTGAATCAAAGCAAACCATCAAAGGAACGGTGGAAAACAAAAACTATTCTTATCCGGGGTGAACTCTCCTAAAAAAGGGAGCCAAACATTGTTACTTGGTTACTGCATGAATGTTTGCTCTCCAAATTCCTAGAGGAAAATAAATCCTAACTAAACGTAATTCAACATTTCTTCTTTCTAAAGCAGCTATTAAGGCAGAATGTTCTCAAAAGGCAATAGCTTGTATTCCCTTTTACTGCCTCACACTGAATATGGAAAACTTCACACAGTTGAAGAAAATACGCATCATTCTATATTTCTAGGTATTCATGCTACCCAGACAGGGGACCTTACTAGGAGGCCTAAGAGGAGAATCTTTGAGTTCCAGCAGAGCCAGGAAGAGGTACAGACTCTACCTCTGCACAGACTTTCTGGGGACCTGTCCTGTGCAAGGGTCTGGCATAAGCAGTCCGAATCCCTGCAGGTCCTGTCTTTCTCCATCAGGTAAAGAAATCATCTGCCTAGAGGTTGGTAGATATATGCTCCCTTGGTTCTTCATTCGAGAGTGATAGTCTTTTTCCTGAACTGGAAATTCCTTGGTCCATAAAAGCCTGTACTACAATAACACAAGATTTCCATAGTTAGTTTAATCCTCACTACAGTTTGTGTTGCTGTTCCATTCCAGAGATACCTTTTTTTGGTGGGGTGGACAGACACGATCCTGGGCAGGTTTGTCAGGCTACACCTCCAGTTTCTGCATCCTGTGACACAGAAACATAATATTATCACTACTAATGCTGTTGGCATTGCATTGCCTATAACGACACCAAAACCCACTCTAAAGGAGCATCCGCAACAGGTCCAATGTGCAACAAATTGTATAAGATAATGACCATCATCTCTATTGGGATTTGTCTTCTTCGTATATAAAAAAAGGGTTGTGCACTCTGGTATGACCTTACAAATTCCAAAAAGTGTGAGAGTTAAAATGACGTTCAACAAGTTTATAAAGTTTAAATAAAGTTTATAAAGTTTGACCACAGGCAATGAGTGAATTCCAGTGACTTCCCTCTCCTGTGATAATGAGCGTTCATAACGCTGTGCTTCCCTGTGCACAAGGAAAACATTCCTCAGCCCAGGGTGTATAACGAACTACAGTCCTAGTTCGTCACACAGGTGAAAAATCCAAATGCAAAACACACGAAGCAAATAAAAAGGTATTTAAGACTCATTCTGAAGAGACGGGCGTTATCAATTATACTTTTAACGGTGTTCTGGTTCACTGGGAAGGCTCTGAAGGCACATAGCATGGGTTTACTTCCTCTAGTGATGGAACGGCACTCGCTCAGCTGTACTCTATCATATTTGGAACAGCTACGGGTCCAAACAGCACCTAAAAACCAAATGCCTAGATGAGAGGTTAAATTCGCGCCTAAGGACTGAAATTTCAGCCCAAACTTTTCAGTCTGGGCCAAGCACAAACTGGAAAAAATTAATTTGCCAGATTTTTTCCAGATCCGGCTCAAGGAAGTAGAAACCACACAAGACCTGAATAACCAGCAGGATTTTCACCATTTGGATGCAGAAAGTCCATCCATCAATTAATCCTGGATTCACCGTGGATTTGAACTGTGAACCAAACCTGGCTGGATTATGCATTTGCTTCCCTGCCTTCCACATTTCAACGTGCGATGAACTCCCTTTCAATCTGCAGAAATTTAAGCAAAATTCTTTTTTGCCTGTATCTGAACTTTGCATCTAAACCCCTGAACAACAAAAGGAAGTTTAGTGATGAGTCTGCCTGGCTTGGCGTGAAAGCCCACAAAAAATCACCGCAAAAATTGGGTTTCTCTCCGTCGGAGCTCGCTTCTGTCTCCGCTGAAATTGAGGTGAAGCTTCAGGGAGCGGTGGCCGAGCCCTGGGCCAGACTGGAAGGGGTCGGTTGCAGAGTTTCCATCAGATGGTGATTTATTTCTTTGCACCATCTGGTGGTTCTTTCGACTAAGTGCAACAGCAGCTCCCAAAATCTCCTCGCTCAGTGTCACAGGGATGGTCGCAGGGGCTCACAGCCTACCTTGCCAATGGGCTTGGGATAATGCAGAAGATAGCACCCGTCACCAGAGCGGTTAATAATCTAGAATGACACAAATCCCTCCGGTATGGCAGAAATCCCGCTTTTTTTTTGCTTCAGGTTGCTACTCCATCATCCTGATCACAGGCCTCTTCCCAAAAGCATGTGGAGAGTAAAAAATGAAATCTGACAAAACTGTATTTATAAGAGGAAAAAGAATTCAGTCGAGGCTTAACAAGTGCTTTAATCAGGATATTCTATAAAGCCTGCCAGAGGTATGTGCCAACTAATAGCAACTTTTGACCCTGATTTTTGGCTTCATTGACTCTTGGCACTCAAGCGACGTGCTGGCTCAGCACTCCAAGGAAGCCGACCAATTGGATCAGACTGTATTTAAGTGTTTTTGGAGGAGGACAGCCGTCATCATTAGATGATTAAAAAATCTTAGGCTCAGAAGTGGTGCAACAAATGCATGTCGAACTATTTGACTATAGGGCGCAGGTCATAGGATAACTTAAAGCAATTGAAGAAAAAAAACTCCAGAAAGACATATATTTCCCCACGGGAGTGCATGACATTATAGAACCAGTGATGTCTTTACTCTCTGCTTATGAATCCTGGAGCTGGTGACTGCGGTGAAATGGTTTCATGTCTCAGCTGTTGAAAGCAGCAAATCCGAGTGGATCTGATTAGACAAGTTCTGCAAACCCTGCCAGATGCTGAACGCTGCTCAGTTAAAACCTGGACTAACTCCACCAAAGCCAGTGGAGAAATTAGAAGCTAACAGAGCTCCTTTAGCCCAGAGTCGTGTCCTTCTTGTACTTTGTGTTATATTAAAATAGCAAGATACCATCTCTCGATGGTTTGGAAAGCTTTCTTTTTATGATTCCAGTAATATCTGCACACTCTGATGGTCTCTGGAGATGCGGAAAAGGGACACAATACTAGTGGGACCTTTCCTTACGGAATATTCCCCATGCAAAGGGAACAGCCAACAGAATGGTGGCCTTTGGCCAGTGTCCCTGACACAAGAGCTGTCTCAGGGAGGGGGATTAGTGAATCTAGAGAAGCTGTTAGATTGCTCTGATTACAATGGGAATAAACAATACCCTCCCAGACAGCCCAAAGACACAAGAACACTCAGAACGGGCTGAAAGTCCTCCACTTCTACTTGTCTTCTCCTCTCTTCTCCACACCCACATGCCCACAGTGAGTGAGGGCTTGCTCTCTTTCCCTCCCAGACCAACTACATCTTTGACTAGAGGTAAAACAATATTTAAACTTTCCAGTGCGGAAGGAAAATCTCCATCTCCCAGTTTTGCTGGGTCACATCATTCCGGGCAAGCCTATTCCCCACCTGGACATCTGTGAGAAGGACCTCACACCATCAGGTTGCTCTTTCATAGGAAAGATTTTCCGGTCAGACACACCCTTTTTGAACTACGTGGGATACAGTAAAAAAGTTTTTCGGAAAATATTTCCTCTTTCCCTGCTTCTGACTTGGATAGTTGTAGTTTTCAGTGACTTGCTGACCCTGTTGTATGGAAAATGCCGTATGGATAGAGCCGGCTGCAAGAAACAATGGAGCTGTTAAAAATAAAACAAAACAAAAACAAAAACCAAAAAATTCCCAAGACGCAGACTGGAAAACAGGTTTGTTTTTAAATAAGGACCTCAGTGGCAATGGGTGTTTCTATCTGATCTGTCAGCTATCTCTCTATTCAGTACCGATATTTTTACCAAAGGAAAACTCCCATGAACTCACTTCTGTGAAAAATGCAGAATCCCCTACTATTCCTAAAATAGAAGGGAGCTTTTCTGGGTTTTTTTTGAACCTTATATAGACCTGTATCTTTTCAGCCTTATTTTTAAAGTTGATCCAGCACACAGATGCAGGGCATTATATGCCATGAATCCATCTTTAAAACACCTTTGCTCACATTTAGATTTGTGAGCAGTCAGCTTTAAAAACAGATTCATTTATCAAGCTTGCATCTGCATCTGAATTCAGGGTAAGGGTTTGGCTCTGATAAGAGCTCGATTCCTGCTATAACAGTCCTGCCCACGCTGGGAAGAACTTCCTTTGATCTGTTATAAGCTGATCAACGCTTAATAGTCATCTGAGAAAGTCTTGGTTCATAACTCATTTTTACAGCTATCTGATTTCTTTTCATTTGTTTTGGGTTTATCTTGGGCATGAGGCCCCTGAAACAATTTTAAGCTTCTCCACAAAACTATGAATGTAAAACCTTCTGTGAAGCAATCCAGTTTCTCTGTTATCATGATTAATCAGGTTGTGATTCTCCAGCAAGGCCATCCCAAGGCCAGAGCAATTAAGAAACCTGCATCCTTTCGTGGTTCCTGTTTTGTATTTATTTTTATATACTCTCAGTAACTACCCAGTCATTTCAGTTTAATCGCTGCAGCTCTTTAGTACCCTTCCCTCCACCTCCAGAAAGGAATTCTTCACAAACTTCTTGTCCCCATGCACTAATCTCTTTTCGTGACCTGAACAGCATTTATCCCCTGGTCATAAACGAAATCTGTATTTCATCACATTCATCACTCTGTTCCGTGCTACAGCCAAATAGCTGCACTCCTACAGCTTCAAATGATGGCACAGAAGAGAATTGTTAGATATGCACATTCCAGCTATCCCACATCTGCCAGGTCTGTTGTGGGCAAAAATGAGGAAACCAGAGCCAAAAAAACAACCCGGCTTTGTGTGCATGTTTTATTTTAAACCATTCTGAAGCCAAGAATGTGAAGATCAACCAAATGCTGACATGCTAGTAATATTTTGTTTTACACAGATCTATAAATATACTTATCACTGTTTAAACTAAGACTGAATATACTGTAGTCATAAGAAACACACATGTTCTAGAGGACAGATAGAAATAATTATATGAAACAAAGACTGGAAACACTTTCTTTTTCTGGGTGGGGTTAGACTTCCTATAAAACTTGATTGAGGATAATCTTCCATTCTTTGTGCAGGTGAGCTTAATGGGAGTTTTTTCTAGGACTGGGCACAGACACAAATATATTTTTTGTGCCTTTAGTTTTCAACTTTTCTGCAAACTTGTTTGATTCTGGAGCTGCTTCTAAGCCACCTAGAGCTATGAATAGCAAAACTATAATTGTAAGTCCAAATTGACTGTATAGGAGCACCTCCACTGGAAAAAATGTAGGCTCCCATAAATAAAATTTAAAAAAAAATGTTCAAAAGAAACACGGAATTGCCTCTACTAGGGATCAGCCATGATTAATCTAGTCTGCCCTGCTGTCTCTGACAAACACCAGCACCAGACACAGGGCTAGAAAACTGGTATGGGAGGATATTACAGGATTGGGAAGAAAAGGATGAAAAAAAGGTAGTAAGTTAGTTACCTACCGTATGGAAAGCCCATATGTACTAACTTTCTGGACTTTCCTTATGCTGAAGCTCAGGGAGACATGAAGTCTGACTGTCTTTGGTGAAGACAAATGGGAAAAGAAGAAAAAATGTAGTGATAATAAAGGGTTGTAATCAAGGAGGGAAGAGACCTCTGCCTCTTCTGTCTTGGAACAGACAGGAGTGGAGGTCAGCTCATGAAATGGAAAGTGTAGGACCTCTGAATAAGTTGCACTGGATCTACTGCTCAGGAAAGGAAATGCATTTACCTCCATGCTTTGGGGGAAGGCAATAGAGGAGGTCACTGGCAGGTTGACAGCAAGAACAACCACATTGGGAAAGCAAAAGGTGTTAGATGGTGACCAGACCTGGAGTAAGAGGAAGAATTAAAGGCAGAAGGTAAATTGCTGGAAATGGCCACAAACACTGAAATCCGCTATGTAGCCTGGATTTCAAAAGACAACGTTTAATCAGGAAACTAGCAGGAAGGACCTCTTGGAAGGAAATTATGAAGGGAGAAAGAAATGGCAATTACTTAAAAGGACTACATAGCAAATTGCCCCACAGGGGAAAAGATAAGAAGCTTGCCTACCTTTACTAATGAAATCACATTCACAAAATCCTGTGTGTTTTTTAGGAAATGCAAGCAAATAAACCCAAGAAGAATCTTTTAAAATTGGGAAATTAAGAACCTACCAACTTCCAAAACTGTGATATCATAGAATCATAGAATGGTTAGAGTTGGAAGGGACCTTAAAGATCCCTGAGTTCCAGCCCCCCTGCCCTGGGCAGGGACACCTCCCACCAGACCAGGTTGCTCCAAGCCCCATCCAGCCTGGCCTTGAACCCCTCCAGGGATGGGGCAGCCACAGCTTCTCTGGGCAACCTGTTCCAGTGTCTCATCACCCTCACAGCAAAGAATTTCCTTCTAGTATCTAATTTAAATCTCCCCTCTTTCAGTTTAAAACTGTTCCCCCTTGTCCTATTGCTCCACTCCCTGATCAAGAGTCCCAAATAGAATCATAGAATCATAGAATCATAGAATCATAGAATCATAGGCCAAGTGAAAATGAAATTTAAAAAATAAAACTAAAAAACAAAACCCAGAAAACTTCAGAATATGGGACTGAATAAAAGACTTCTTTTGATAAACTAAGGCTTAAAATATCTGACTATTTAGGAATTAGGTAGGTCCTGCAACTGGATCAGTAAAACACTAAACCATCTCTGTTGCGAGATTAGTACAGTACATAACTGTCAAAGGTACGGTTGATAGAAAATAACTGATTGATCCATTGATTGAAATGGAGACTCAAATTTGTTAAACTCTTCTTTGCCAGAGAGCTGCCATTATGCCAGCAAGTATCAGCTGAGATTTGTCAAGTTTTAGAGGATTGCCTGTCTCTGTAGCTTGAGAGAGACAACCACAAAGCTCTTCCCTGCTTGCTCTGCCCAAGAGGCAGTGGACTGGAGGGAAGCATCCAGTTACCCGCATCTGACTCGTGTGCTAGCAGTCAGACCACACTGGCTTTGCATATGGTATATAAAAAGAGCAAACATAAAAATGGGTATTGATGAAGTGCGATTTCACCCTTATAATACAGCCAAATTCACTGCATCAGTCCAGCCAAGTGCCAAAAATGTGAGGGAGCTGCAAGAGTATCACATAATCTGTGCAACGGATAAGCTGAGAGTTAAACGGACCTCACAGCACGAATGCAGAGACTGTGTCCATCCAGTGTGAGAGAGTCTCGCAGTGTAAGTAAAATTCGGCGAGAATCCCTGCAGGAACTGCAACAAATGGAATACCTAAAGAAATTTCAGGCCTGTGCAAGAACTATCGTCGCCCCCACTGATCGGCAGTAGCAGAGGGGTACTGAGTTCAGCAGTTCATAGACAGCCATGGGTGAGCCAGTGACCAACCTGTGCACTTACCTTCTGCACGCTTAAACTGCTCAGCCCTTGGAAATTTGGCATCTTTGTACGGTTCTATTTACTCACTTGGCCCTAGGAAAAAAGTTGGTTAGGACAGAATGAGTAGCTTTTTTTCCTGCCCTGTTTTTTTTCCCCCTAAGAAAGGAGCAGAATAATCACTTTTCTTTTTTTTTTTCATTGTTTTCTGCCAGCATGTTGAAAGATGGGCACATTATCAGACTGATAAATTTCCCTAAGAATTCTAGATGGTTGATCTGAACCAAATGTAAATACTAAGCAACGAAACTCCCATCTTTTTTGTGTTCAGTGTGGTTAGAGAAATCATAAAGGCAAGTAGAGCTTGGACTGAGATCTGTAACATTTTTTTCCGTGTTCATCAGAAATCACTAAGTAACTTGAAAAATGGGGGTTTTTTGTATCTAAGTAAACAAAAACAAAAATTAAGACCAAGTTTTTCTCTATGTCATTCCAAAGTGACACACTTTAGCTTCTTTTGAGGTTTGTCCTTCCCTTGAAAGATATATTAGAATTTAAAAACTCCCATTAGACTGTCAGACTGGCATGTCGAAACTGGTGGGGTTATTACTGATGCTTTATGCTCCCCGGAGCATGACTGCTACACTTATTTGGTTCTCAGTTAAATGTTCATGCGGATAATTCCACTGTAGTCTTCCAAGGAGAAGTTCAAATGCATCAGGATTTATGCTCCTTCTGATTCCTGAACTGTGTTTTGTCGACGTTGTTTGTAAAACACCTGAAGTTTATTAAGTGCTCGGCATTCATGGGGATCTTATCTTTTTCACAGAACAGCATCTACCTACTGTTTATGAAAATCTATGTAGCTATAAACAATTTAAGCCTGAGAATATATCATCATGACAGACGACCATAGAGGAGTTAAGAAAAAAGCTCTAGCTAAGTCTCAATTTGTAATTAATAATTAATGTACCTCAGATTGCAAACCCTTTACTCCCACTGGCAGGCTGCTGCTTATCAAAGTGTGTTCAGTGCAGTCAATGAAAGGTGTGTAACTGCTAACAAACATGAAAATGAGCCTGCAAGTCTTCAATACTTTGTGTACACTGCCTACTCTCAAGTCAAATCTCACCATCACTTATCCAGGACAAACTAGATTATTTTATGGCTGCTACTTTGAAAACTTATCCTTTTTTTTTTTTTTCCTTTTTTATTCCCCATCCTTGCAAGTTTTTAGGAATAATATGCTAATCTGCATCTTTTTTTCCCTCAGGTTTGGAGCAGCTCGAGCATGTCTACAGCATATGTGGCCAACAATTGGGTAGCACATGTCAATAAGTCAGGCCAGCGTGGAACTGGCAAGGTAAACTGCCCTATTTTCCATGGAAATAAATTTACTGCAACTCCCTTTGATGTCTCAAACCACCCGTGCACAAAAATTGTGCCAGAAATCTGACCTAATGTGTTACAACATGCATATCCTGACACGGAATACTGTTGGCTACGTCCTTAGTTAGCACCAGAGGTTGAATTTTCCACAGTCAGCTTGCTTCACTTCATATGCCTGGCCCTTCACTTGATAATTTCCATTAACTGAACTACTGAAAGCTAAAAGAACATGTGACTATCTTCTCTTGCAAGCTGCAGCAAGAGGGACACTGTGATCACTCACCCCCTTGCCAGGCTTGCAACAAGAAGAAAAAATTTCCTTACAAACCTCTTATACCATACCACATACTTTGACTTCGGTAGTACTTGGCAGAGTCCATAGGTGTGAATGGCTTTCATCACTAACTGACTCCCCACAACCCAACCAGCTGCCAGTGCTGTTCTGGGAACCACAGCACTTCGAGAAAACTCTGGCATTGGCTGTGACTCAGTTGAGCCTTGCAGCTGACAAACGCCTCCGGAAAAAACTGGGGATAAGATACACAGTGAAATAGAAACACCAAAGTAGCTTCAACCTGAAAAGCTACTGTGATTTCTAGAACTTAGGTGTTTAACTTTCTCAATCATGTAACAGTCCCTGTTTGTACCATGTTTTCCCCTTTTCTCCCTACTGATCTCAATAATAAGGAGGTCGGTGCCCCTCTACTCTGCCCTGGTGAGGCCTGATGGGGGATCTGATCAACACCTATAAATACTGAAAGGGTGGGTGTCAGGAGGATGGGACCAGGCTTTTTTCAATGGGGCCTAGGGACAGGACAAGAGGAAATGGGCACAAACTGGACCATGGGAAGTTCCACCTAAACATGAGGAGGAACTTCTTTCCTGTGAGGGTGGCAGAGCCCTGGCAGAGGCTGCCCAGAGAGGTGGTAGAGTCTCCTTCTCTGGAGACATTCAAACCCCCCTGGACACGTTCACTCTGGGTGACCCTGCTCTGGCAGGGGGTTGGACTAGATGATCTCCACAGGTCCCTTCCAACCCCACAGCATTCTCTGATTCTGTGAGGTACCGAAACCTTAATTTTAGCTGCTCTGTGTTGATAGATTAACATGAACAAGTGATGAACTCAGGCACAGGTGCTGTATTAGCATTTAAATGGACGATGGACAATCACAGGACATAATACAAAAGTCATATTCTTAGTGTGACATTAGTGTCAGAACCCTGGTGGCATGGAAGGCTTCAACGTTCACTAGAAATTCCAAACTTCTCAAGCATCTAGCAATGTGCCTTATTCTGCCAAGTACTGAACATTTGTCTTTTGTGGAAAGCTGTTCAACACATTTCTAAAAGTTGAAAAAAGGCACACTACCTCCTCCCTTAAGTAGTCAAGAGATAGCAAGTTGTCAGTGTGTTATATTACAGATGAATGGAGGTTTAACTCTGATTTCTTACAGTTTTGGTAACAAAAACATCTTTCTCTACTAATGGAGATGTTGTTCTTCGCCACCCACACACTATTGCTGCTGTTTCTTATAAATACAAACTGTTGGACTTGATTTTAAAATATATTGAGCAAGTAAGGCTCATGCTGACTTCATGGGGAACCCTGAGTTCTCAGTACATCAGGTCCTCACTCATTAGTCCCTTACTTCATTCTCTTGGTAACACAGACCTGTGTTTTCTTTCCATGAGGTTTCTATACCCTTTAAAGTCTCATGCTGAAGACTCTTTTTTTTTTTTTTTCCTTCAGCTGAATACTAATAACACACAGTTTTTGAAGACATTCTTTATTTCAGCAGTTAGCTACTAGTTATTAGCTTTTCACCTGAAAGGTAGATGATAGGTATTATTATCCCCAGTTTTAATAAAAGAAAACTTGTGACCTGTGGGCAAATGGGAAAAGGTTCCTCCTTCCTCTTATAAATTTTTCCATGAAATTTCATTCTTCCTACTAATAACTATACGAGGTTCCTCTTAAAACTGGAACTTGTTCTTTCTAACTGAAATTAGTTGCTAGATGAAGAAGCAGTAGGGAGAAGATTACAATGATGTTGGTGGGAAGGCTACTGTAACTGGCTAAAGAAGCTAGTAATTAGTGAAAATGAATCTCAACAATTACAGTAGGAGAACTAAATCTAAGAAGCTTGCAAGTTTAAGACACATTGCAATCTGTAAGCTGGCATTAAGATCCTCTAAACCTGTTATTTCCTTGCCTTTAAATGCATTTCCAAAGCGATTTTTAGAGTATCTTTGGAAGGAAATTATTTTCTTGCAATTTTTGTGCTACTGCTTTTTCCAACCTCCTTGAAAAGCCTGACTGATGAAACCGTGGGGGTCCATCCAAATTTGTTTAAGTGTATAATGTAACCGATACTGTTTGTGTAGCACTGTTTGTACAGTGAGACTGCAATTGGTGAGAAGAATGGCATAAAGGCTGCTGAACGCACTTCTTATTTATGGAACAAAACTCTTGGAAGACTTTTCTTGATGGGCACAAAACCACTTTTATTTCAGACCTTCATACAGCACCTACTTCTGTCATACCCTCCGCATTTATCTCATACACTGGTATTCTGGATAGCTGTCCTGTTTGAATGCATAGGCCTCCCGGGGGTAGCCTTGGATGGCTGAATCTGAATATCTGGGCAGTATCTCCAACAATTTTCCCTCTCTGTTTCACGAGAGAGAATCCAGCTTTATTAGATTTTTTCCCTATTTAATGTGCCGGGTATGTGCATGGTTTGATATGCCGCATAATATTTGTTTGGTTTTATTTCCCCTCTGTGACATATAAAATCTAATAAGCAAGGCTTTTTCTTTTGTTGCTATGGCAGAAAGATTCTTGAAACGCTTAATGATAGAAAATAATTTAAAAAACAAAACAAAACAGAGTGGCATCTCACTTCTATTTTTGGCAAGTTTGTTCACATATGTGTTTACAAAGCCAGAACTCTGAAATGCTCTAAGCTAAGAGTTCCACAGTGAAACCAAGCCAACCTCATAAAGCTCAGTAACTCCAGAGTCTAAATTCTTATGCTAAATGTATTATTGTTCAAAAGGAACTTGTAACAATCATTTGCTGGGAAGGCATGCCTTCCTAATAATTTCCAAATAAAGCACGTTGCCACGATGAGGCAACACATAGGGACGGTGCTTTACAGGCCATAATTTCAGCCCTACAGTTGTTCAGTACTCCAGAACCCTATTTATAAACATTTTAAGACTTTTACTTGCCCAACTCCATCCAAAGTTTGGATGTTTTTCCAGGTGTCACTGTTACAGAAATTTCTAGCAACATTTATAGTGTTTACCGGTTTTAGGTTTCAGGAGGTGCAGCATTGGCCTGCGGTATCAAATGAATAAAGCAGATAATTACAGGATTGTGTTTCTTGTAAAAATGTGGTAAGGAACAGCACCACTTCAGTGGGATTTCCTGATTGTGTGGCTTGGATGATTAATTTTGGTTTGCAACCGCATCTGATAACCAAGTCGGGGAGGAGAGGAAAGCTTAAAATTTACCATGGATTTAATGCTTTTATCACTTGCCCTTATACATACAATCTTTGCCTTCCATTTTCCTGCTTCTTGGTCTCATTTCCCATCTGGCCCAGTGTCCCCAGAAACTCTCCTGCATTATCTGTTCTACCATGACCAGGTTTTTTTCAGCCTGACCTCACAGCATGCTACATCCACCCTTTTGTGCTGTCCCCAGAACACACTCACACACCGTCGGACCCCCTTGAGCCTGAAAATTCTAAGAGAGAGTAGGTGTGTAAGAGAAAAGCTATAGCAAGAGTAAGTTCTCCTACCACAGTGGGGCCATTCTTCTCTCACTGTACCTTTCTGGCACTGTTGCTTCCTGCAGGACACTTCCTGAGCCCTCCTGTTAAAGAAAAAAAGAGCAATAAAGCATGTGGGACCTTATCACAGTCACATTATGCTAATGTTACCTTTACATGGAGGAAAAGCGTTTGCCTTGTTTAACTGTAAGCACCAAATTTATGCTCCCCCTGCAGGCTCAGCGGCTTCCAGGAGTCAGACAACTCAATTAGATATTTAAAGTTCAATGTTGTAAGTAGCACTCAAGGTAGTCATATAACTTCCACGTGTTCCCACACTCCTACTTTCGTAATGCTTTTTCCTCTTTAAGGAGCAGCCACTAAGTGTGTGAATAACTCATCCTTGATGAGTGTGCTATCAACAGAATTAACAGCTTCTCAGGCTAAAGCAAAATTGTGTGGCAGAAATTTTCTCAAGAGTCCACCTTAAGTCAACGAAGTGTGTCTGCCTGGGGTAGCACAAAAGCACATCAGAAAGCCCAGGGGCTTTCTACTGACTCTATTTTAAAGAAACAAGATGAGCCTGCGATACTGTTAAAAGTAATTTTTAACCAATTACTTTTTTTCATGGTGTTGCTAGAAGTAAGCGCACACACACAGTAATATGCTATATAGGTTTGTGTTGTTTTCTTGCAATTCTAGCTTCTAATGGAGTCATGTAAGAGGTTTTTTTACATGGACAAGATCTTGTTGCAGACAACTTCTGGGGCCAGGACCCAAGAAAAGGACAAGCAGAACTCCGTGCCTCTTCCAAAGGGCCCTAGGAATTGCTGATGCCAGGGAAAACTAACATCCCTTTTAATGTAAAAATAATTGTTATGGGTCAGAGGCATAACACTGATACCATACAAAGATTTTTTTATGTGAAAACAAAGAATTTACAGTATTTTGTTGAAATATAATCTGAGGAAATGATGTAATTACATGTTATAATGAGAACCTGCTTTCTATTATTTCCCTCAAACTTTTCTCCATGTCTCCAGTGCAAACAGTGCTGTGCTGTAGCATGCACAGCAAGTGAAAAAACTAAGACAAGAACAGGTAACCATACACAAACCCCAATGTATTTCACTGGGTTGTGAATCAAGAGATGGCAGCTGGAATTTCAGATCTCACTCTGGAATATTTTGTGTCAGTGGGCACATCATTTCGTCTATATGTAAGATGCTACAAATCTCTTGGATATCTGGAAATGGGGAAAAGAATGAAAAAAGCAGAATAATGGGCCTATTAAAATTGCATTAACTGTCCTCTAATAATACTTACCACATTAATAGCGCTTATCAGCCCAATGGTACCTCTGACAACACTCAGCCTTCATTTAGACACCATTACTCCCAACCCAGTTTCATTCCAGGATCCCACAACAGCTCTTGATCTTGCCTTGCAAGGTCTGTAAAGGTGAGAAAGCAAGCCCCATCAGGACCAAACCCTTCATGGACTGTCCCCAAGACAAGCCCAAACCCAAAGTGTGAATTCATGACGATCATCAGGTTAACGTTACGGCTAATAGAAGATGAAGTTTCAGGGTGGCACAGCGCAGCATGACAGATATAGAAAGGACTACTGGGTTAAGCTTAAGGACTAGGCAGATAGTATGAAACAAACAAAACTTAAAAAAAAAGATATGGGAAAGTCAGTAACGGTCTTTCTTAATGTGAGAGGTACTGGAGTTCATAGAAACATAGAATGGTTTGGGTTGGAAGGGACCTTAAAGACCATCCAGTTCCAAGCTCCTGCCCTGGGCAGGGACACCTCCCACCAGACCAGGTTGCTCCAAGCCCCATCTAGCCTGGCCTTGAACCCCTCCAGGGATGGGGCAGCCACAGCTTCTCTGGACAACCTCTTCCAGTGTCTCACCACCCTCATAGTGAAAAAAAAGTGAGGAAAGTTGCCCCACAGCCTAGAACGAGGAGGTCTGTAGAAGTCAGGCCTGTGAAAACAAGGGGCTGACAAGGTGAGAGGCCGCTCCACACAACCCAAAACCAGTCATGTCCTAACATGCCCACCTTGCACAGGGGTCTCTCAGGACGTGGCTTGTTGAGTGAGGGAGTTCATTAGTAACATCCTGCTGACACCAGCACTGACATTGCTGGCACAACGACCTCAGCCCATCCCCTTGAGCTGCTGTGCCTCACCCAGGCCGCTCTGCAGGCCCTGTCAGAAGCCATGAGGCCCAGCAGTGGGCGAGGGGGCCAGAGCGCGGGGACAGGCCATGGCGGGAAGGCAGCGGCCTCAGGGGGAAGAAGCTGCTGGGGAGGAGGAAGAGGAGGAGGATAATGAGGAGGAGGCACTGATGGTTGAAGCCACCTGCCACTCAGCCCTGCCTCAGCGTGTGGCGGCCTGAGCAGCCACTCGAAGCTTGGATACGGAAAAGAGAGAGTGGAGAAAAAGCGTGGCTGGCAGAGAAAGCCTCCTCTAGATACATTTGTATGTAAAAACCCAGAACATCTTAACGTGAGTGTGAAGTAAGAGTGACTGGAAATCCAGCCCGTGGCAGGTAGCGTGAGACATGGCCGTGGCCTACAGCACAACGCACAACGACCTGTAAGGCCACGTCAAGCAGGGAATATCATCTGTGCCAGAGGCAACTCAGGGGATTTGAGAAAGGAATCAGATTGTAGTCACCCAGATAAGGATCTTCAGGAAAACAAACCCTTAAGTCTGTTGATTGGACGTAGGAAAGCTCACTTGCATTTCTTTCTGGAAGGTAAGTCTTTTATTGGGGTGTGTAGTGCAAACAGCATGATACTTCCCCACAAAATAAGAGGATTTTTTAAAAAGCCAAAGAGCATCTACTTTTTTAATTAATTTCTGCTTGGTGTCAGACTGGCTGTGTTTGTAGTAGAGCTGGTTTAAGTGCACACAGGGATGAAGGCTGTGGTGTGCTACAGGGAGATACTGCCATTTCCGAGTTTATCGGGCTCCTTGCTCGGCTCCACAGCACTGCAGCTCTGGATTGCAAACCAGAGGAGGGCTGGGTCAGCATTATCTGGTTTTGGTGTTGTGATTTAGCATTATTGCAGTCTCCCACCTAACGTGTGGACACGAGGATCGCCCAAGCCTCATGCTGCCTCTGGTCTCTACTTCAGGGGAATACAGAAGTGGGTTACTTGCTTCTGACTCTTTCCAGGTTCTCTCTTCTTCCTGCAATCTCCTTTTCAAAAAAGTGGTGATATAATTCTAGAGATTTAAAGAGGCTTTTATTGCTGAGGTTGTGGTTTCGTGTTACAGCAAAACAATGTGAGAGTGAGCCGTTGCCAAGAGGAGCAGGACCACTATTTGCCCTCCATCTGCAGATCCTTGCTCTGGCAAGTTCCCCCTATTTCATTTTCATCCAGTCTAGTGACTATGTGGTTTCAGGATTAGACTGTTTATGTGGCCCAAGACACTGGAAAACAATTCAGTTTCTTCTCTCCCAAGCAAGGGTTTCTCTTGGATCAGTTCATCCATAGCTGCGCTTTTGCTAGATCTAAAACACAGCAGGGTCAGGTTGAGTGTTTTTGCTGTTGTTAATTTTTTTTTCTTTTTTTTTTCTTTTTTGTTTTGTTTTTTAAATGCAATTATAAAATTTAATTTTTTCCAGGTCTGTATGTGTGAAGGTAACCATTTCCAGGGACATTCTCATGTTAACATAAATCACAAATGGCATTTGTTCTATTGAGGCATTTTTGAAAATTAAACAAGTAAGGAGCACAATGTGTATTTAAACCTTGAGGAAGATGCTGCCAGTGTTGCTGTCAGCACTCTCATTTCCTCTGTAGCTTTTTTAAGCCTCAAGAAAATAATGACAGAACTGTTCAAAGACCGTGATGAAATACCTATCTCATTATAAGACTTGGGAATTCTCACTGATTCAGATCTCAGAAATCTGAACTCTTCATTGCTCTCCTTTGCTTTTTGGATCCTTGGTGTTGCAATCAGTTCAGGCAGACTTGGAATTTAGAAAGAGAGAAGGTCGGTCCTTATTGGTCTGACTCATCTCTGGCTGCAAGGGCTCTGTGTTGCTGTGGGGGGAGGTCAGAGGCAAACGTTTCTGTAGTATAGGCAATATGTTTAAAAATGCAATTTCTCTCCAAAGCAGCGTGGACACTGCAGAGGGACAGAGCTGATCGGGGTGGTACCTGCAGTTCAGGCAGGCGCATGGTGTTGACAAAGACACCTGACTTTTTCCAAAGTCCACCTTACAAATACAAGATGTCATGACAGCCCTGGTAATGGAGAGCAGATCTCTTTATAGCTGACAGAAACATTTGTTTGCATTCCACTGGATGATTCTGTTTCCCATCACTAGGAGCTTAAAGAATTTCTTGACATTATGAGTTTTTTAATAGCTTTTTTTTTTATTAACTTAAACAATTTTCCATTAACATGCCAGTGTTTTAACTATTTGTTTAATGTCTGAGGGTGATGTAACATCACCTTAATGGCTGCAATATCACCATTTTCTGTACTATGCTGTTCTTTCTGCAGTAGGTAACTGGAGTAGTCCTGTCTTTAAGCATCCGGGGTTCCTGCTGGAACAGTATGTTGGCATTACAGTAAAAACAATATAATGCACAGCCTCAGACAAGTGCTTACTCGTAAAGAATACAAAACTGATATCCAGAAGATTTGGGGATGTGTAACAGTATAGGAAGCTGTTTTTGAAGAAAAACTGGTTTTATATATTATTTTAGCTAGTTTTGAAAGTTTTTTATTGTTCTCTGCTGAAACCACCAAGGCCATTCTTAGCAAACTCACATTTTATTCTTGATTATGGCACCAGTGTCCCACAATTCTCAACATTTTCTTCAATGTCTTTAATGACAATCTCTACTGACAGGAGTGAACAATTCATCAGTACCAAAAGTTTTCATGGGAAGGGTAGTTGTGGTTCTGAATCAATGCAGATCATTCATACTCATGTCATATTCATAGCAATCATGTACTCAATCATGATTCATTTGGATTTGTGGCAGATAAATGACTTACCCAGAGACTACAGAGGTGTATAGAAAAGCACTGAGTTGTAAGACGAAAACTTTATTGATAAAGTTTTTATTATTGATCAGTTTTCTTTTTCATTTAAAATATCTCAAATTCCCTCCATGCCTGAGCAGTTAATACATGTTATGAAATCAATTTTTGTGTTTAAAAGTATAAAATCAAGTCACCCACCAGTGTCAGTCTTGTGTAACTCTGATCCACCAATCATTGATTTCTTGAGAAAAAGTATAATATTAGCTACTGGGAAAAAGAAAAAAAGAAGAGCTGGCTGGCTACCAAAACCAAAAACATGGGGAGTTTGGAGAATGTATTTGGGTGCCTGTTACTGATTGAAATGGTTATGGTGTGTTGCGAAACAGTTTCTGTCTGTCTACTGCATTTATTGGTACTATCATGTATCATGTTTGAAGTAGATAGCTTATCCACTCTTTTATTTCAAGAGGTTAGGAAGCAAGTAAACAAGGATTTTCTGGGGGTGGATTTGGGGAAGAACAATTGATTCTTTGCATACTTCCCACACCTTTTCCTTCTTTATTGACATACATTGTTTTGGAAAATAAAATCAACACACTTAAAAGTAATCTGAGAAGAACTGGATTTTGAGAAGCCCTAGCCTAACATGTCTGCACATACTGGCAATCTGGCTTGTCCCTTTGAAAAAAAAAAAATGCCAATAAATTTAAGTATTTATGCATAATCTACTCTCTTTTTTGAAGTTCGTATTTGAAACAGATAGTTTTTATCTTGGGCATCTAAAGTACAAAAAGGACCGTGAGGTCCTATTTCCGGACATAGATATCTGACTGAAAAGATTGCATCAGGAAGATCATTTGTGTGCTTTTCCTTTGAGAGTGGCCGGAGGAGTGCTTTGTTAAAGACACAAAGGATGAAACAAGGTGAATGGCTAAACTTGTCCTTTTATGAACTGGAGTGTGGTTCGCTTTTGAAGAAACTTACCTCATGGCGGTCTACAATTTCCTCAAGGGGTGCAGCGGAGAGGGAGATGCTGATCTCCTCTCTCTGATGGTCAGTACAAGTGAAAATCGAATGAAGCTGCATCAGGGGAAGTTCACATTGAATGTTAGGAAAAGGTTTTTCACTGAGAGGGTGGTCAGTCACTGGAACAGGCTCCCCGGGGAAGTGGTCACAGCACCGAGATTGTCAGAGTTCAAGGAAGGTCTGGACCACGCTCTCAGTCATATCATTTAGTTTTAGAAAGCCATGCTAGGAGGGCACTCGGTGACCCTTACAGGCCCTTCCAACTTGAGATATTCTATGATTCCTCTTGAGATTTTAGGGTTGAGAGCTGTCATGTTTTTCCAAGTGCATTTCTCCACATTAAGTAATTTCTCCTTAAAAAATGATCAGGCTCTGCGTGGGTTGGCTAATTACCTACCTCGAATTGCAGTGTTGCTGCCTCCTCTGCTGAAGGTTGCCACACTCTGCCACCTAACTGCTCATTTGATCGCTCCCCGTTTACTCCCTGAGTGATCAAAACAAGCCAGTTCAGCAGAAACCTACCTCTTCCTATTAACTTGGCTCATTTCTTGATGAAAATAAGGTTTGAAGTGATCACAGAGCATG
Source organism: Arenaria interpres (assembly GCA_013399435.1). Taxonomy (NCBI): domain Eukaryota; kingdom Metazoa; phylum Chordata; class Aves; order Charadriiformes; family Scolopacidae; genus Arenaria; species Arenaria interpres. Next base: position 48,048 of record VXAK01018661.1, read on the forward strand.
TCTGGTCAGAGGGGCAGAGATGGCATGAAATTATTGGAAAAAAGGTACAATAGTCTCCTGCACATTCTAGGACTTCAGCAGCTGAATTCAGAGGAATACTATTTTAAATTATTAATAAATCTTTTATTTCATGCTGTTTTTAAAAGTTTCACATAACTGTGTTAACATTCTAAGACCATTACATGAGTGTTTTTTTCTCCTAATAATACGCCTCTGATATTAAATTTATACAAGGAGTTTCATAGGCATAAGTTGGTTAATGCTCTTTTATATATCAAAAGTCTTAGTTATGATCAGATGCTAATTATCCATATGGGTCTGTAAATATTTATTCTAAGCCAAATATACTCCAGCCTTTCACATGAAACAGCATGAGGAGAGTGTTGCAGTCCCTAATTTTACCCGGAGAATCCTGACTTGTCAAGTCATCCCATCTCTTGTACTTCAGATCAGAAGATTTGGTGCTCTGCCACCATTTCCAACATGATATACTATTTATACTAGGATATATACACACATGGCAGTTTTTTACAGAGAATGTGCAGCATGAATGATACTGCTTTGCTATTTGTCGCAATTTTATAGGTGTTTAATCCTGCGTTCTCTGTTATTTTTGTCCAGAGGATAGCAAGCTAAATATGTAGGCTATGTTATCGTGTTACTCTTGAGTGATGATTACAGGAGAATAGCACTTACAGTGTATACATAATTCTGAAATTATCTTTCTGTTGAGTTAGTGAAGAGATCAAAAAATATTGCCTTTCCCTTCCAAAACAGAACAAATTCCAAGGTATGTGCTAGGCACCAAATTTATAGTGTAAATCAATATCCAGTGTCATACGGTCTAGTCTTTTCATCAGATTGTCTCTTCATCTCTCTGAACAGCACTGTTATATCAATAGAAGCCACTGCTAGAGCTGCAGCTACGCTGCCAAAACCTCACTGCTCGCTCTATGTGTAGTTTTGCTCGTACAATAGGATTTTTTCTTTTTATTATTGCAGGCAGCTTGCTTAAGAAGGTGTTTTGCTGGAATAGCATAGCCTACAGAGTATATCCTTGTAGAAACATCCTGACAAAAAAGATAGACCTGGCCTTGGAGTAAGTGAAGGAGCACACTCAGCAGCTCTTTCATTCTTCCTTCAGGACCTTAAGGAACAAGGGTACCCCTGTCCTGGGCACTGGTGAGGTCCCACCTCGAGGGCTGTGTCCAGTTTTGGGCCCCTCACTACAAAAAAAAGACATTGAGGGGCTGGAGCGTGTCCAGAGAAGGGCAACGGAGCTGGTGAGGGGTCTGGAGCACAAGTCTTGTGAGGAGCGGCTGAGGGAGCTGGGGGTGTTCAGCCTGGAGAAAAGGAGGCTGAGGGGAGACCTTCTCGCTCTCTACTCCCTGAAAGGAGGCTGTAGCCAGGGGGGGTCGGTCTCTTCTCCCAAGGAACAGGCCATGGGACAAGAGGAAACGGCCTCAAGTTGCACCAGGGGAGGATCAGATTGGAGATTAGGACTATTTTTACAGTGAAAGGGTCATTAAGCCTTGGAATGGGCTGCCCAGGGCAGTGGTGGAGTCACCATCCCTGGAGGGATTTAAGAGATGCGTTGATGTAGTGCTTAGAGACATGGCTTAATGATGGGTTTTTATCAGAGTTAGGTTGATGGTTGGACTGGGTGATCTTAAGGGTACCTTCCAACCTAGACAATTCTATGATTCTAAGGGTCCTAACAGAACTACAAACAGTAGTAGTGGTTTTGCGTTATGCTGAATGAGTGATTTGTGTAAAGAAATTGAGTTTCTGCTTCAACCAGAACAGAACATCTAAGTCTGTGGACATGCAGATCTACCCCTCCGTAGTTATCTTTCCTGATGCATTTCTGCATTTTAGTTTTAGAGTGTTTTTTCATTTTTCTTCCAGAGAAGTTCCCTGACCCAATTTACTGCCCTCACTTCTCTCAGATGAGCATGGAGGAGAGGGTCAAACAGCAGGGGTGAGGGCTGGAGAGCAGAAGCCTTTTTTGCCAACTTTGCTCCTTTCTCATTTTAACCTTACTATACTTCACATTAAATTAGTTATGCAAGCATCACTCTGTTCATTAAAATGTCAGTCAGGTTTATGGGAAGTATATAAGTTGCTTGCTTTCTTGTACAAAACTTTTCCGTAGTCTTAACATGCATCCCCAACTGAATTCTGGCTTGGAAAGTAGTGCTCCAATTAGCAGACTAGAGTTTCCCTTATTTTTGCCATTCCTTCGAATGTTCTTTCGACTAGTTTGGATCCTACTATAATGAGGGGGGTTGGTTTTTAATTTGTTGTCCTTTCTGCCACTTGGCAGAAATATTACCCATTCCTTTGAAAGGGGACACACGAGCTTGTTATCCTGTTAGACGTTCCTTCCCCTGTGCGTGTTCCAGGTCTGCTGCAAATGTTGGGCTTTCTTGTGGTCTTCATAAACCCTCTTCTTTTTACGTGCTTGTTTTACACATTAGGTAATTGAACGTTGACTTCATCTTCGGTGTCTCGGTTTCCACCCGCTGAGGCAATAGAACAGTTTGCACTTCAAAGCTGTTCTTTGTAATAAATATAAACTGTGGAATAACCGACAAGCGTGTGCCCATACAAGTCATTCCTTCTGGTTTTGGTGGAAAGGGAATAATGGTGAAAAAGAGAATGACCACATGTTTTCTTCGCAATAGCAATTAAAATAAAAATCTGGTCCTCTCATACCACTTTTTCTCTCTTTGGAAGAGTTGTGTCTGTGATAGATCTGCAGGTGGGGATGAAAGCATCCCTGAAGTTGGGCACTGGGAGGACTGCAGGTATGCATGGTGGAGGGGAGAGATGGAAGACTGGAGGTAAGGAATTTGTAGTACAGTGTATAGGGGAACACACATTTTATTATATAGGAAGAGAATATTAGATGTCAGGCCACTGCAGGAAAGTGAGAACCAGCTGCCAGAGAGAAATAGCAAATAGTTTGAGTTTAATTCTCTAGACAGGCTCACTGTCAGAGCCAGTCCATCTCACTTTTGCCGCGCTCTGTATCTGCAGCCTAAGAGCTGGAAAAACTTTGGAAAGGGTATAAGGTGAGAAAAGAACCTCTATAAAATACAATAGAAATAGAAATGTTGTGAGGAAAGATGGGTTCCTACAAAAATATTTTTCATTATTGCCTGGTGGTGCATTGTTTGCTAATACAAAACATACGGTAGAAAATTCTGCCATTTTTGGTTTGGCTTTAACACTCTGTTTAGCAATACAGAAATCACTGCAGTTTGCTGAAGTGAAATTTCTTAGCCTGGAATTTGACTAGGAAATGGGTTGCAAATTTATATAGGTAAGAAGCCATACTGACCGTCACGCAAAATCCTTCATCTTCCAAGTACTCCATTAAAAAAAATAAAGGAAATTATGCTTATCCCAACTGAGAAAGTTGAAGCAAGCTGAAGCATGGACATAAATCAAGGAAGGATTTGTCCAAAAATGCCAACAACTTAGGTAGGCCACCTCCTTCATGAAATACAGCTATCTCTGTCAGCTTTTCTGTAACTTCTTTTTCCAATACTAAGGTTTAATTTGAAACCATAATATCAAACTGCAGTATTAGATAAGTTATCCACTAAAGGAACAACAAAAAAAAAAAGAAGTTCCAGGTCATACTAATGAGAAAAATCTATTTTGCAAAGTGGTTGATTTTGCATGAAGTAATAAATAGTTCCTGGTTTGGGGCTTTACATTTTAGATAATTACTATTACACAGATACTTTAAATGAACCCCCCCCCGAACACCGGTGAAGGCTTTATGAAATGGCTTCATTAGAATGTGGAACTGTGTCTGAGCAAAGAAACAAAACAATTACAAAAGAAAAATAAGAGAGGAATGTGGGCAAGCTGATAGAATGTCACTTCAGGTACCAGGAGTTTCTTGCCATTGAAATCCAAAAATTACCTTCCTATGCGGTATGATACTCTAGCAATGTAAACAATTCATTAATATAACAATCTGGTATTAAATATTTTTATATTTATGCAGACAGTGCATTTTTATATCAATATTTATATTGATGTAAAATATATATTATCTTCAATACCAAATTTTATATTTTATACTATATAGACTGTTCTTTTTAGCAAACCATATTGAATATATCTGGTGGCCCTGGATGTGCCTGTGTCCCTCTGGGTCTGAACTTGCCCTAAACCTGTACCTTGATTCTGTGCTGTGTAATAAACCAGGCTCACTTACTCCTCTCTCTCTCTACTCCCCAGTACCTTCCTTGGAAGGGAAGCCCCAAGCTAGAAGATGCTGCACCATATACCAGTGGGTTTGCTCATGGCAATCTGAGCTTCAATCCAAGTTCCAGTTAAATGTCTTTAGGAAGTCTTAAGTAACATGAAGATTTTTTTTGTCTGCTGTCAATGCGACTATATGTCTGTGTCTGTGCCAGCTGTGACTATTATAGTGGTTTCCTCATATATATTTTTTATTATTTTGTTTAGCTAAATAGTTTTTTCATGAGTTTAATTTCTGACTTTGAAATGTCAGGGAAACCTTCCTCTTCTCCCCCAGCACTTTTTCTTCTTTAGTTTTAAATTTCCACTGGGTGGCACAGTTTCTCCCGTATAAAATCCAGCGCATGGGATTCTGCAGCAAACTTGGGGTTTTGAACTTCCCTACCTCTTGCACAGCTGTGGTTATCGCACTGATGGCATAGATGGCAAGAGAATGTTCCCTCTCTAGTATGTTCCTTCTATTTTTGGCAGTCTGCAGATGGTCTGTGCCTTGAGTTTTTCAAGACTCTGCTGAGAAGAATTTCTAGGTGGGTTTCTTTTGTTTCCTCCTTTTATATCCCAGATATCTGGGGAAAACAGCACAACTTAATGTGACTTTATCTAGGTAAGACAGATCGTATTTATGAAGCATCCTCTGGAGATGACAGCAAAAATGGAAACAAAGAAATCGTGGGGGAAACAAATGTAAGAATTGCACTGTACAAGGACAAGACAATAGACATTTAACTTTCTAATTGAATCACAGATCACAGCTGGTCGCAGAATGCAATAAAAATGCCTTACAGCCATGCTGGAAGAATTCTTAGAATCTCAAATGGGAAGGAAAGACTTTAATCATCACCAAAAAAAGAATATTCACCCCATAAAAATTTTAAATTGAACTAAGCGGGTAGCGAGGGTCTTCTGCCTTGAATTGTCCGTAGAACTTGAAACTATTCTGCAACTGTATCTGTCTCTTCATCAATTAGAGCAAGTGACCTTCCGTACCGAAATCCAGCTTTTGTGAATCTTCTTAACCTGAGAATTAAGAACAGATCCTAACTTTATGCCTAACTTTGCACAAAGAAACTAGGCAATGTTTTTGACATGAAGTTCCTACTCAGGCACAAAAATATTTGTGAGAGACAACTGACATTTTCAAGTCCCCTGTTAGCATCTGCCAGTGTGTCATGTTGTCTGTTATGGGACACATACTGTCCTAGCCCTCTTCGAAAGCCACCAATTGTCTAAAAGTTGTTTGAGTGTCAAATGTTTCTCTAAATTCATCAGTGGAAACTAGTGAAGTGATGCTTGACATTGTGCACAACCAGGAATCTGGTATTTCCTGGTTTGCTTCCAGGCCTGTGGATGTCTCACTTAACACACAAAAAGGCAATTCCTGACATGGAATTTTTGAGTGGCGTCCATCATCTCATTTCTAATTATTAATGATACTTTTTTTTCTCCATACTTTCTGGTTAGTGGTGACACACTCTGTGTCCACTCTTCCTTTTCTCCCCAAGTGTTTCCCGTGTTTTATCCAGATCTTTTGTAAGGGCAACAGTCCAGTTCTCCAAACCAAGAAATATAACTATTCAGACAATGTAAAAAAAAAAAGACCCAACAAACAAACCAAACCTCTTGAGAATTTTCTTTATTACATATAGCACCACGCAACCTGAAAATCACAAGGAACTGAGTTTTAATTTGATATATACTTCCCAGTTGATACATCCTTTAGACTGTAGCTGTTTGTGGCTCAAGATGGTATTTCAGATGAAATGGGTAGAAAAACAATGAACGAATACCTTTGTTAAATGTTCGCTATCTGTGGATAGCTGCTCGGAAGCTTAATTAGTCCTAAAGTGTTGCACACTGATGATGTCAAGTAACTATTTTGCTGCCAAATAATTAGGTTGTATCTTTGAGCTGAAAACTTCTTAAGAAACATCCTATTGAGCGAGTAACTTCTTTATCTCCTACAATTATAGGATCATATAATCATAGAATTGTCCAGGTTGGAAGGGACCTTTAAGATCATCTAGTCCAACCATCAACCTAACTCTGATAAAACCCATCACTAAACCATGTCTCTAAGCACTATGTCTGCCCGGCTTTTAAATACCTCCAGGGATGGTGCCTCAAACAGTTTCCCGGGCAGCCCAAAATGCAGGACCCGGCACTTGGCCTTGTTGAACCTCGTTCCCTTGGCCTCGGCCTGTCCATCCAGCCTGTCCAGACCCCTCTGCAAAGCCTTTTGACCCTCAAGCAGATTGACGCTCCCACCCAACTCGGTGTAATCTGCAAACTTAATTAAGCAGAAAATGCCACAATAAGCGAAACAACTCTGAAACTCGACAAAATGTGATAGCTGCCTTGAGAGCCTTTTAAGAAATGTCAAAGATTACACCCTAAATCTAGCTGATTTAGGAAGGTAATGCTTTTGTCTCCTTTAACACGCAGTGCCAAACTGTGAGGAAACAAATATGTTGAGTTTCACTGTGTGAATGTCCTTCCTTTGGAGGAAAAACAGTGACGCTTGTCTCTGATTTCTGAAGAAGTCCATAGGAGCTGCAGGTGCTTGGCATTTTTAAAATTCAGACAAGTCTACGTAACAAATCAGTGGATGATACACATGTTTGCTAAGCACTTCTATTGAATGAATGATTTAGAAATGTGGTGGTATTTCTGAGGACAGTAAACAATGATTATACTAGAGAACCCAGGAAGGAACATCAATGTGATACCTAAGGAGTGCGAAAGCATGCTAAATTAGTCTAATTTTCCTTCATGTATAATATTACAGTGATAAAAGCTTAGAAGAAGGGATCGTTCCACAGAATACCTAGATTATTCAGAATCATACAATCATAGAATGATTGGAGTTGGAAAGGACCTTAAAGACCATCCAGTTCCAACCCCCTGCCCTGGGCAGGGACACTGGCCACCAGACCAGGTTGCTCCAAGCCCCATTCAGCCGGGCCTTGAACCCCTCCAGGGATGGGGCAGCCACAGCTTCTCTGGGCAACTTCTTCCAGGGTCTCACCACCCTCGCAGCAAAGAATTTCCTCCTGAGATCTCATCTCAATCTCCCTTCTTTCCGTTTAAAGCCGTTCCCCCTCGTCCTATGGCTCCACTCCCTCATAAAGTATCCCTCCCCATTTCTCCTGTAGCCCCTTTAGGTATTGGAATACTGGAATGTATTATGTGTTATACTGGAATAATACTGGAAAAATACTGCAATTAAACACACATTAAACATTTTAACACATTAGCACAAAGTGAAATGCTTCATCTGTGGAAGGAGATCCCAAATTTAGGCACAGGCTGAATTTTTAAAGTGACTGGATAATATGCTGACCAAAAAGCCCTGTAGCTTGGTAAATTGATGCTGAGGAGATAAATTTTTGCATCTCCCTAAAGTACTAGATGTCAACCACTATCAAAGGAAGGAATTGTGGTGAATAAATCATTAGGTCTTGCCCAGCACAGAAGTTAGGCTTTGCGTGCTGAATCGTTGTTCCGTAATAAAGGCAGAAAGTATATGTTTATTCCTTTGCAGGTCATCATCTGTAGGTCATGGAAGTGAACAGAACAGATAGAACTATGTAAATGAAGACGATCATACATAAACGATGCTGTGATACATTGCCAACTGTTATATCAATGTCCACACAACCTGGTCTTTGTATCTCATTATTACAATGAAACATATTCAAGAAATCAGGCTATGAACCTTCTACCCTTCTCTGAGAGAGCATCGTCATGACTCAGCTGTTAAAGTTGTGGGGTTTTTTTTCTCTTTATGTATTTTTCTTTGCTCTTGCAATGTAGCTAAATGGAATACTTATGGATGATGTTCAAAATTAGCCTTAGGAAAGTTTTGCCAATAAAGGGAATTGACTGGCTAACCAGGCCTGGGTTTTATAATTTGAAAAACCTGTATTGTATTGTTTTAATTTTTTATCTACTGCCTCACGTATCTCAAGGTTTTTATGTACTTTCAGCTGGTTTTGTTTCAAAGAGGATGAATCTTCCAAGTGGATATGGTCATTCTCTAAGATGTTGAATTTTACTTGTATCAGCCTTTGACAAGATTTTTTTTCTACTTGCCTAGACTGCTAGAAGTTTTCATGACATTTTAGTTTTGATGTCTTGCCAATGTGTTGTATACATAATGAACTCTATTCTCTTTCCCACAATATTTCCCCAAAAACTAATTGTTCTGTCTAGTTCAGTTAAAATGAGAAAAGTGCTTCTTTTGTGACAGTTCATCACAACTTCATCTGGTCAGGACTCTGTTTTCAGAGGCCTTATCAAAAATGTTGTTAGTTTGTACCATTGTAGTTGAAGAACATACCTGTCTGAATCTGAGGACTTGAATAGAGTTACTGAACTGGTGCTCAAAGAGTCTTAAAATTGAAAGACATATTCTTCTCTCTCTACTGTTTTCATAGTGAACTCTTTCTTGCATTTAACTGATACTCACTCACTCTCTCTGTCAGCTAAAAGCCAAAACTGAATTATAGAAAGTTGCGTTAGGCTATGCTCTGGTCCGAGTCGAATATATTCTGTTTAAGGCTTTCCACTAATGTTTCTTTGGGATTTGAATATATGACTTTGCAGACCTTCACAGAATAAAGCTTCACAGGTTCAGAAAACTCCTGAATATGTCACTGATCTCTGAACATATGCCCCATGATAGCATTATGTTGCAGCAATAAAAGGATGCTCCTTTTGATATCCTTCATTCAGAGAGGTAGAATTGTTCTGTCCTGTAGTTGAATTATTTACCATTTTGCTCTGACTTTTCTGAATTTCAGGCATTTATCTAGTCATCCTCACCCTCATCATGCTCTTTAACTGCAATATCCTGGAATTCTCAGGAATTTGAACCACGATCGGGTCATCTTATGGCTACTGAGGACAGTCTCCTTCCTGACACCCTTTCTTGCCCTTTGATATGGCCATATTTACCAAACAGAGGTCAGAAATTGTTTATCCTTAATGCTACTCCTGATCCCCGGTGCATAAGTCTAAATCTGAATTAAGACAGTCAGCCAGGATTTCCTAGGATTTCTAGGAAACAAATATCCAGGTATTATTGTATAACTATCCCTAAACTATCTTTAACATCCTAGATACCCAGGAGCATATTTATCCTGCTAGCTGAGATAAGCTGGAAAACTCTTCTTGTTGGTCCCATTACTAAAAGCTCCAAAAGCCTTTACCAGAGTCTGAACAACTAGAATTTTTTCTTGGTCAATTCAGCAGAATCCATGTAGTTTTATTACTGTAAAAGCCTTTTCCATAATTATTTGGATTAGTCTTTGTAGAGTTTAGTTTTGATTTATAGATTGAATTTGATTCATAAAATGGTATTTTTCTGTAATCATTATAGACAATATATAAAAAAAAAAAAAGATAATTTCGCTCCTACCTTTCTTGCTGAAATCTGAAAAATTGCAGAGTATAATTCTGAACAGCTGGTTCTGAATATGTCAAGATTTGGTTGATTCAATTACTGTTAAATAATAATGAAATAAATGGCTTATCTCACAGAAACTAAGCAATCCGATGCCTTATTTGGTAAACAGTCTTGAGTCTCTGAAAGCTAGAATTAGATTCAGCCTTAAAATAAATATTTAGACTCCGGCAGCATTTTTAATGATTTTAGTTTTAGAATATGCTCAGAGCTCTCATGCTGATTCTTTTGTTCAAAGAGCACTAGCTCTAGCTTCATGCATAAGTGCTGTGGCATCTCTCTTCTGTTTTTTTGCTAAACAAGGACAATCTAGAATTGATAGACAATACATTAATATCCAAAAATAACTTTTCCTTGTCATTACATAGGCTTTTGCCTTGATCTATATTAGGCTTTTGTCTTTTATGTTTTAACAAGCTTAATACATTTTAACTGATAAAAATCTGATCAAGTTCAGCCTATCAGTTTTCCTGAATCTGTGCCAGCTGCATGAACCGAATCATTCTATTTTGAGTTATTCCCAGATAAATAACAGCATTTAGATTTAGATGGATAAGTGAGACAGTGAAAGTGCTTTAGAAAGACACCAATACATCGTTCTTCAAACCTTTGTTTAAGACTCGTGTTTTATCTCACTAAAGAGAGAGCAGGATGTGTGAAAAGAGGAAAGGTAGGAAAAGATGCCAAAAAAAGAAATTTGAAATAAATTTTCACTCCCAAGTTTAGAATGTGAGGCAGGGAATACCCAAGATGCAGGATCTTTGGGGAAAATGAATTTAGATGATGATCTCACGACAAACCATCCTGAATTGCTTTGGTTGGTCTTCATGGATGTGGGGAAAGACATCAGCTTGTGTGCACCTAATAAGGGTTTTCTGTTAAAGATTAGAGCAGCTCAGTTTGATTTAAATGAAAACTATTTCACTGGAAAAAAAGATTCAAATTTTTATCTTTTTTAAAGAACTGTTGGCCTTCCATTTGAATCAAACATTACTTGAAATATTTTTGAATCCTATAGGGAAAAAGGATTTAAAAATGTGAAGTTTCTTTCTCATTGCTTCACAGTTTCTTTCCTCCTTTTTTTTTTTTTTTTTTTAATAAGCAAAATAACACACCTCTACCTGGTTATCCTTTGTTGCCTGTCTTTCACTTTCTTCCATCAGAACTGTTTTCTGTCAGGGCCATATTTTTCCTCTCCGTCTACTGATATGTATTGTTCATAGAAAATAGGTAAAGTCTGTCTTATAAGCTCTCATTAAAAGAAACTTCTTGCAAAAAATAGTATGGGGCAATACCAGATTACTGTCTGTGGGTCTCACAAAATCACAGAGAATCACAGAATGGTAGGACTTGGAAGGGATGTCTGGAGATCATCCACTCCAACCCCCTGCCAGAGCAGGTCCCACAGGAACATGTCCAGGTGGGTTTGGAATGTCTCCAGAGAAGGAGACTCCACCACCTCTCTGGGAAGACTCTTCCAGGGCTTTGACACCCTCACAGGAGAGAAGTTCCTCCTCATGTTTAGGTGGAACTTCCCATGTTCCAGTTTGTGCCCATTTCCTCTTGTCCTGTCCCTGGGCACCACTGAAAAAAGCCTGGCCCCATCCTCCTGACACCCACCCTTTCAGTATTTCTAGGTGTTGATCAGATCCCCTCTCAGTCTGTTCTTCTCCAGACTAAACAGACCCAAGTCCTTCAGCCTTTCCTCATCAGAGAGATGCTCCAGGCCCCTCATCATCTTTGTAGCCCTCTGCTGTACCCTTTCAAGCAGTTCCCTGTCCTTTTTGAACTTGGGGGTCCAGAACTGGACACAGGTCTCCAGATGCAGTCTCTGGAGCTCCAGCGACTAACCTATTGAAAACCTGCCCTAGCAGCAGCGTAGCCGTGCTAGTACAGTCCTTATTTAATAAATTTTCTGTGATATAGTTAATCTACAACCCAGAGAGACTACTCAGAAATAATTAAGAGGTGACTTAGACATTCGTTCTTTCTTGCCATATCTGACCTCCATATGTCTTGCTTTGGCAGATGTCACACGTTGGTCTCTCCTAGTTCAAGTCCTGAGTCAAGGTCCCTTCCAACCTATGCAATTCTATGATTCTATAATTCAGTTATCGAGGTTATTTGTGGTACAGATTTTGACCATGTCCCAGATGCTGAGCTGGTATCATTAAGAACCAACTTGTTTCTGGAAAACAGGGGAAAAGAGACTGAGGGGAGACCTTCTCGCTCTCTCCAACTCCCTGAAAGGAGGCTGTAGCCAGGGCGGGTCGGTCTCTTCTCCCAAGGAACAGGCCATGGGACAAGAGGAAACGGCCTCAAGTTGCACCAGGGGAGGTTCAGGTTGGATATTGGGAACAATTTTTACACTGAAAGGGTCATTAAGCCTTGGAAGGGGCTGCCCAGGGCAGTGGTGGAGTCACCATCCCTGGAGGGATTTAAAAGCCGGGTTGACATAGTGCTTAGATACATGGTCTGGTGGTGTTTTTTTTATCAGAGTTAGGTTGATGGTTGGACTTGATGACCTTAAAGGTCCCTTCCAACCTGGACAATTCTATGACTCTATAACAGCTGGGGAAGGAAACTGCAGAGGTGGGCTTTATCAGTGCAGAAGGGTTCTGCAGGAGTCCTGTTTGATTGCATTGGGTTTCTAAAAGGTCAACCTCAGCATCAACCCTGCTGGACTTTCAGGTAAGAGTCATTCTGCAAGAGACCTCTGTGCTCATCTCCCTTGGTCTTTAGGTTCCAAGCAGAAAGAAATAAATCTTCCCTATAGTACTGGGGAGCAGGAGGAAGAGCCAACAGGGCTTCTGTTACATCTAATTCCAAGTGGCAATGTTGAGCCAGAGATAACACTGAAAAGATCACCTCGGCTTGAACCTCTTCCAGGCAGAGCTACTCAGAGGCATCATGCCATGCTATCCATAACCTCCCTCTTGGATACTGCGTTTTCAAAGTTTTCCCTTCATAATTTGCAGTAATAGAGCCCTTATTACTCTAGATACTCAGAGGTAATTGTATGTCTCCGTACAAAAATGCAAAGTTTGCCATTTTTAGGAGCATTTTGTAAATACCGAATATTTCCCGTGTAAAGTAATGCAGTTTTTAAAAGAAAACACTGAATAAGCAAAATGAGTTAACCTGATTCCACTGAGGGAGAATCTGCCTGTGAGAAATCCCTACAGCAGACTGAAATTTAGCTGCTGTTAGTTTATTTGCTGGAAGAAAACCAGACCATCATTTTGCCCACTTCCCCAAAGAGAGTAACTGTGGGTGTTCTCTTTTCTTTCTCACCAATAATAGATGAAACCTTGCAGTAAGACCTGGCTGCTAGAAAGGCTACCTCAAGCAAACCACTGTCATGGAAAACATCAGCCCAAGATCTCTTGTTGCTCTTGCACCCTTCCTGTGGTGCAACATCAGTAAAGAATTGGTTGCTTATTTCTGGGAACAAGACAGCAAGAATTACTAAATCCAGCTCTAATACTTTGCTGGGTTGTTTTTCTTGCTTAGAGCCTTCTTTATCCTAACCTCTAATTACATTTCTCCTGTGTAAATATGGATAGGAGGAAAAAAATGTTTACAAATACTGAGATGTCAATGAACATGTGGTGTGAAGATGATGGGAAGTGGCTTCTCCTACTTGTTCTTGTGTGTTCCAAAATAAAGTACTCCTCTGTTTTGGAAAGAGACATTTACAATGTATATTATTCCTTTATCCCATAGGACAGGGAGGCAGCAGAGACACCACAGCACTGTGGTCTCGCGTGCTAAAGGGGATGTGGGTTCATGAGTCTTTGTAACACTCGTGATAGTAGCTGGGTAACTGACATTAGCAAGTAAACGCCTTCAGTTCCTGTCTTTGGACTGTTGCGGATCCATCCTTTATCAGGGATGTGGAGAGACAGGACCAGGGGAAACAGTTTTAAACTGGAAGAGGGGAGATTGAGATGAGATCTCAGGAAGAAATTCTTTGCTGTGAGGGTGGTGAGACACTGGAAGAGGTTGCCCAGAGAAGCTGTGGCTGCCCCATCCCTGGAGGGGTTCAAGGCCAGGCTGGATGGGGCTTGGAGCAACCTGGTCTGGTGGGAGGTGTCCCTGCCCAGGGCAGGGGCTTGGAACTCCATGATCTTTAGGATCCCTTCCAACCTGAGCCATTCTATGATTCTATGAGTAAGAAAAACCCACAATCTAAATTGGGTTTCTATTCCTTCTGTAGTTTATTCTGCTTCCTACTGGTAGAAAAAGCTGACTTCAAAGGATCATTGCTATAAATCCTTGGGAAGTTGTTGACTTTCAGCTCTAGTAGTACTGCCCTTAGTTGGTTTTCATTGCCCAGCATCTGGAGGTTACTAATCTCTACAGGTTCCTACAGAAGTATGTGTGAGAGTGCTCCCTGCTCCCCTGGCAAAGTCAAGCAGGGCAGCTGAAACCGCTTTCAATGATGGATTAAACAGAACTGGTCCACTTTGCCTGAAGTGATAAAGGTTCACTTACTTCCTTGTTTCAGCAGATTTAGGAGGCTGGTGACAAATACTAGTGTACCACTATTTTAATCTACCCCAATTTCATGAAGCAGTTATCCTTCTGGGTACGACCTTACCTGTCCCTCCATGAAGGCCATGTTCCTAAAAAATGCAGTGATTAGCAAGTCAGCAGACAGCAAAGCAATTTTTCCCCTAAGAATGAATGTAATAGAAGGGAGACGCATACAGAGACTTAAGTACAATTTAAATACATGAGGGCAGTGTGTAGGGTGTGGAAGGTGAAGAGTCAGAAGCAGGATCATCAGCTGGAGGAGAAGCTGTTTTTTTGGCTGCTGAGATGCTTCAGTAGGGTCCGTCACAGATTGCTAACTGTCATCATCACCTCCTTTTTCCATCCTTCATCCTTGATAGATAACTCAAACTCACGTAAGTTAGAGAACGATGATGACAATGATGAAAATGTAACCACTCAGAAACAGGCAGCAAGGCAGTAGAAAAGCTTAAGGTCAAGCTTCAGCCTCAAAAAAGCGACCAAGTTTGACAGACACAAAGCCATGAACGCTACCCCCCGGAAAGCCAGCATCTCCTCCAGCTGGCAAACCTGATGATCTTACTGCCTCCTTTCGAATAGTTACAATTTCATCACTGTCGTCGTCTTCCTCTGATGAATTAAGGCCATTAAAGCATGAAGGATGGAAAAGTGACTGGGGAAATGGTGGTGAGCAGGGAAGGCTGTTGAACAATTAGTGCTGTAACTCTGAAATGACAGCTAAAGCAGTGACAGGGCAGGGTGCTGCTGTGTTGTGTGTTGAGGGAGTGGGATGAGACGTTCCAGGGTTGCTCTGCATTCAGCAAAAAGGCAAAAACTTTCCCGATGATAACGGTGCTGGGAAGTTTATGTTTAGCTTAAGTTTGCCATAACGTACTAACCCTAGAGTTTATATCATGGAAATCCTGTTCTTTCTTCGCTGACCCTTAGAATAAGCTGTAGCACCATTACATAGTCACAGGCTTTTTCTTCAGCAGCACCTCTGCCTCCTTTGGTGCATCAGATGACTGAAGCCCACATAATGAACAACAATTCAGTGCTGTTTTTCTTTTGTCACTCAGTGTGTGGCCCTCAAACTGATTTATTACATATTGTTCCAAAGACAGAGCTATGAATTCTGTTAGTTTTCCTCACTGCAGTGAACGCATGTGTCTCACAAAGCAAGTTATTTTACTGTTGCTTGTACATGAGGGGCTGCTCACAAAATCACAGAATGCTGTGGGGTTGGAAGGGACCTCTGGAGATCATCCACTCCAACCCCCTGCCAGAGCAGGGTCACCCAGAGCAGGTCCCACAGGAACGTGTCCAGGTGGGTTTGAATGTCTCCAGAGAAGGAGACTCCACCACCTCTCTGGGCAGCCTCTGCCAGGGCTCTGCCACCCTCACAGGAAAGAAGTTCCTCCTCGTGTTTAGGTGGAACTTCTTATGTTCAAGTTTGTGCCCATTTCCTCTTGTCCTATCCCTGGGCACCACTGAAAAAAGACATTTCACATGTTGTGCCTGATGGACACCTTGTGTCAGCAAGAGACAGAGCAAAGAAAGTTCCTGCCCTGCAACTGAGTCCACAGGGAGATGGACATGCATGTAGTTCCTCTGGCAGTCCCATCTTATGATAGAGTATCATCTACTAATTGGGGCATAAACTTTCTGGGTCACTCAGCATGTGACAGTTGCTGTTTGAAAAAAAGGAGTTATCTCATGCAGTAAGTCAGAAATGAAATGGTGTGGGACCTTTGACTGAGCAACCAAGGGTTACTTGTACTTTGTTACAACCGTCCAAGAGCAGGAAGCTGTGTTTCTCAGAGCTGTAGTTTTCTCTCAGCCTTAACACAATACGACACAAACTCACAGTCTCACTACATTTTCTAACAGGATTAGCTGGAAAGGTGCTGGTCTACAGTGGAGCTACCTCCAGCTCCAGTGAGAGAGCAGGACAGAGGAGATTCTGTGCTAAAAAAAGATCTTGATAGCTTATAAAGTTGGTTTTAATTTGATCAGTATTAACACAGATGCTTCCCTACTCTTCCAGATGCAGCAGTTACCGTTGTGAGTCTGTGAAACCGCACCTTCCTATGAGGTTGTATGAGGGGGAAATGAAAGCAAAAGCAACTTCAAACACACTCTTCATTATGATATGGTCTATATTATGGAAATAATTAAGAATAACATATGAAACTAATCGAGAGTTATTTTTACTCAGTGTTATATTTGCACTCTGCAATTTCTTTTTGCCAGGAAAAGCAGGGTTTCGAGCACTGGTCTGTACAAAACTATCAATAAGCACTTCAGGCAACAACCGTGCTGGGATTCTTAAGCCTGTACGTGTAACACAGCCGGCAAGTGCTTTTCTAAAAGAGTGGGCAAGTAAATGACTGGCAAATCAAACCTCACACCATAAATACAGCACCAAAAGGGAGCGTGTGTGACCGGCACTTGCCAATGCTGCCAATTCAGGAAATCATTAATGTTCAGAGCGATATTGGAGGATGCACCATAAGATTGCTACACTCATTTTGTGTATGTAATGGATGCACAGGTGCGGATTTACTCTGAGATAAGGGATTCTAACACTCCATTAGCAATTAGTGTGGAATAAAATGCCCTGATAGGCAATTCTTTAGACTGTGAGTGCGGCAATTCTTTAGGCTTTAAAACTTAAAAAAAAAAAAAAA
>VXAK01018661.1:70502-81052 GCA_013399435.1 Arenaria interpres
GGGGGGAATATTGTGGCTGACAGATACCGTGAGATACGGCAGAACATGGAAACTCTCACGTCGCTGGGAAATGTGCCGTTGGTAGAGGCTCCCAACAGGGGCCACAGAGCCCAGGCAGCACCGTTCACCACCAGGTTAAGTTGTAAGTTGTTAGCAACTAGTTAAGTTGTACCAACTTAACCTCTGGCTGCCAGAGCGACTGGGGATGGAGAGCATGGAAAGCCTGTGGCACGCTGGCGAGTTAAACTGGATTTACGGCCTCTCCCCGCTGCCAAACCAGCACCAGGCGAGCGAGGAGTGGGGCTGCTCCCGATGCCTCCCACTGCTCCCATATCCCGCTGCTCCCGTCCCCTCCTCTGCCCTGGGTTTTGCTTATTCCCCACATACACCCTACGACCCCACACTCCCTTGTTTCTCACTGGTTTCCTCCAACCAAGTACCTACTTATCTCATAACGGAAGATATTTGGTGCAACCGAGTATGAAGAAATACTTAGCAGATAAAACAAAACTGCTTTTGTCGAGTTTTTTTTTTAATCTTTAGAAAAATAATTCGGGGAAAACTGCTTACAGCTCTGAACTTTGAAAATTTGCTTTTATTCACAATGTGACCAAGGTCACAAGTGCTTCTCCTTCTGATGGATGGAGCCGGTGCCATCACCTACAGCCAGACTGAGAAACGACAGGAGCTTCGTGTGGAAAATTGTTTCTGAGTATCATTTTCCTCTCTTCACACTTGCAATCCATCAGCTCAGGACTTGATTTTTCCCATTCTTCAGTCACAAAAAACTACACCCTGCAAGAGCCTACTTATATCTAAACCTGTCTTAGGCGGGGCAAGGATATTTTGGGGATCCTAGATGCCTGGAGTAGCCTGGCACAGTACAAAGGCTTTTAGGGAAAAGCCAGTCTGTGAAGAAGAGTGGGAACTTCACCCAAGAGAATTGGCACAATCTCGTTAGAAATCCCTGAAACACTACAACTTAACACCTGATGAAACTAGTCCAGCAGGACGTTTCGCCTGGCGTTTGGGAGACTAAAAATTTTGTTCGCTTCTAAGCTCAACTGCTTTCAGATTCCTATCCCCGTCTGCTCTGCGGGTTCCTAATCCAAGCTAAAATCGGGATCTTCTCCCTGCCTTAGACTTGGGCACGGCTTCAGTGAGTAGCAACAGGCAGAGACTTTCTCACCTGCAGTTCTGTGGAAAGGAGAGTCTTGGGGAGAGGCGAGATGGAAGGATTGGTTTGAACAAAACACGCGTGCAGCTTCCTGGGTGCGAGCAAACCACGAAGTGGGGACAGCACTTGGCTTGTCGGGGACTCAGAACTGACAATAAACCCCGTTAATTCTCTAAAAAGCACTTCTCAGGAGAGAGCTGTGAGATCAGATCCCAGCAAAGCCCTTAAAAGGTGTGACAAGTCCTACCAGCCCTGTCCCGAGCACTGTCTCTGCTACGGTTTAGGTGACTTTACCACTTTGTGAGCTGTGTTAGTCCACGTTCCCTCCTGAAACACACAAACCATTCGGAATTTCACTTTGGGTGGCCATACATCGTAAAAATAAGGCTCTAATCTCTATCCCTGGAGTACCCGAAAAGCCTGCAGGGAGTAACTTGTGCTGAGGAAGAGGATTCCAGGACTGCCCTCAACAAATCTCTTACAAGTAAGAGCATATGCTTTAAAGGAAGAAAAAAAAACCCAACCCAAACCTCAATTTAGAAACGACTGGTGACAAAGAATCCAGCACACCACCGGTTAAACGTTTCGATGTCTAATTATCTGCCATTAAAATTGTTTGCTTAAAACCAAAATTTATCTGGCTTCAATTTCAAGACACTTCACCCTATTATAGCTTTGTTAGATCAAAGAATTCCCTATTATCAAACTGCTTTTCTCCACAGAGGTAATTATAGGTAGATACTCATTTCATAACCACAGCTGCCTTGAAACTGAATAAATTAAGCTCTCCGAGCACAAGGCATGTGCTCGATTTTTGGCACGAGAACTGGATACTGCATTTGGCACCAGCGCAAGCACTACTGGAACAAAAGTAGTGTTACCTCCCCCATACCATTTGATATTCCCTTTTTAATGCGTCCAAGAACTGCATTTGGCCAAGTGGGAGCTTTATGTTCAGCTCAGCTGAGCATCCATCACGTCTCCCAACTTTCTCTCCCAAACATCCATTCCTGGGATGGGCTCCCATTCCCTTTCCAGATGTGTGACTTGACACTCGGCGACAGTGAAAGGGGCTGGACGAGCTGGACTCCGGCAAAAAAAAAAACACAACCCAGGAATATCAATTAACTGTAAAGCCCATAAACCTTAGCACGCCTGAAAACCTGGTAGCCTTTCAAAGCGTCTCCCGCTGCTTCTCCAATAGCTATTAGGTAAAGCTTCTGGCTTCGGTTCTGAGGGGGAAAAAAAGGAAGATGATGGTCATTTTGCAAGAGGGTAGGAGTTTATTACAGAGATTTTATTCCAGCGTGTGTCAGCAGCTGGCAGTTACGGAGAGCGAGAAAGTAACGGCGTGTTTGCAAAAACCTGAACTTTATCACAGAATGTTGACAAAGGATCTGCATTATTTATTGTTTAGGGACCGATTGTCCTTCATCAGCTACACTTTTAACTCGAATTACCTCATAAATGCTCCAGAAAGTACTTATTCATGTATTGAATAAGTGGATCATGCCTCGTTTCCAGTGCAAGTTCTGACCCTGACTATCGGATCACGAGCTGTTTCTGCCATCGCCTACTAGGGGACACGCCTGAAGAGCAAGACCATCAATCCTGGAAGCGACGCTGGCAGAGAAGGTGACCCGTTACACAGGATTACTGGCTAAAACACACTTCAGCATTAGCTCCCACACCAGGTATTAACATTCTGCAGCTGCTATCCGAGAGTGCACGTCAGAGGCAGGTAAGACAGATGAGCTGCTCAAGCACCACCAGAACCAAATTAACTTTCTCCTCACTAAGGCTTCACTGCATGTATTTAAACAAAATTCAGGACCTTTGGGGCGTTCTTATCAGACAAACGAGGTCCTAATAAGCACTGATTTACTTCATGAGTTAATCTTTTATTGTCTAGACCTGTCATACAAAAGTTTGCTATCCATTCGTATGGCTTCGTGATATACTATACGCTTCTAAAAATATACCAGAATAGGGAAAAAATTGAAAAACTTGTAGCAAAGTAATGCAAGAACTCTACCAATGGAAAGAAACAAACAACGCTACCTAAGTATCAACAACTCTTTCCTCAGGTACATCCTGCAATACCTGAATTTCATTGCCTGTTGGTGGTTCTAAGCTGAAAGGAGTCTGATTGCACTCTTGCAAGATCAAGAAAAGAAATGAGGTTTTCCATTAATAGTGAAAAATGCTTACTATAATTTTCACCGTAGGAATTTCTTCCCCTTCATCCAGCAACTTTATGAAAAGAGGATTTTTTTTCCCTGTAAATCATACTGCTTATCACTTCACAAAGATGGTTTTCACCTCATCCACTTATTAAACCCTTTTCAAGCTCTGATGGATCAGTAGTCTAATTGCTTCCACCGAACTGCTGTAAAGAACTAAGCTCTTCTGATTTCATGCAGTTATCAGCTTAAATGGGCAAAGGTGTTGGTACCTTCGTATTTAGACACAAGAAACCAAGTTACTAGATTCTGGAGCTTGACTTGGGATAAAGGAATTGTCACTTCAGGTTTCAGAACTCAGTTGTTTATCGGGAAACACTGACCAATCTGACACTCGGCTCCAACACACAAAAGCACACAACTATTTTCCGTTAAGCCCTCCTATCATTCCGTTAAGCTATCGTAACTTCCCCGAGTTATTTAAAAACAAAACTAGCTTTTGACAAGCTTTAGTAAACTTGCATTGCTGTTAAAAAGTTCCGTTTCAACTGAAGTCCAGAAATAAGCTTTTGCACAAACTGGAAAAAAAGAAGACTATCAATGCCAATGATATTTAAATGGACACCCTTCGTTGGTTTGTTGCCACTCAAAAATTGATCTGCTCCCTGCAGGAATCCTTCCAAATTTTCTTCCTTACCCAGTTTTCTTTCTCACCAACTCCAAGGTGAAACAGTATTATCTCTGTGCTGCTAATTCAAACTACACACGGCTCTTTGGAGCAGGTTACTCCACGGTTAACTCGAGAACCACCACCGCCAGAGAAGAGGACCAGAAAAAGAGACCAGTCGAGATGACACACGGTTTTGTGCAAGATGGTTTTATTACCAGACCAGAGTTTGAAAGACTGCAGCTGGGCCTCTGAATCTGAAAGGGAAAAAAAAAAACAAAAGGTACAATTAGACACAAGTACATCTGAAACTACTTTGGCCATCCAAAGAATTAATACTTTTCTACAGTTTATCATTTGGGCTGCAAACACTAGTGTTTTATTTCATGGGATTTAAGACTTCAGCAGTCTTGCACACAGTAACTAACGCCTGTATTAACATCACTCAAAACACAGATTTCAAGTGCCAGAACCAACAGGATAAACATTTCCACCTTGAACTATTGGTACCTATTTTTCCTATTTGTCTAAAACCGTACCAGGGGAAACTTGATATTTAGATAAATGCTGAGCTACTGTGCCTATTCTAACTTCTGCTGCACGAACTCTTCTTCTTCTCAGCAAATTTCAGGGGCTGTTTACAAAAGTGAAAGCAAAAAGACTGGAGACTGGCTCCTGTAAAGTTTGCTTGAGAGCTAATGAAATTCAGTATCTTGCCAATATTGGACTGTCAAAATTCAGTATCAAGTATTATGCTCTTTTCCCTCAATCTATATGAAGGAATCGGTACTGGAAGTCTATTTTTTTCGAAATTTATTTGAGATTACCACTTAAGTATTAAGAAATAAAGACAAACGGCAGGAAACCATCTAGATATAGGGAAGAGGAATAAATACTCATCTTCAGCTGCGTGGCCCTTCAGAATGGCAGCACTCAAGAGTACTGCCAATATCTCATAGGAACCTACTGCTCTCGTTGCCTACAGCCTCACAGAAACTAGAACATTCTTCTATTTTCTACACGTAGGTTACTTGTGTTTTAAACATGCACTCTATTCAGAACCGCAGAAGAACAGCAGGAACAGAAAGTGCAGCAGATGAGAGCAATCTGTTATCTTAGCTTTACACTGGAGGTGTGTTTGCAGTCCAAGCAGAGTAATTAACTGCTTCTAAGCATAAGAACCTGCAAGGTCACTTCCTAAACTGGAAGATGGAGTAAAGCCCTGATCGCTGCTACTTACAAGGGATGCTGAGCTAGAAGTCCCACGACAAACATGAGCAACCAGCTGAATACTCCTCGTTTCTCTGCCAATGTACCACTCCTCACAGGCACTTACAGCCACTGCAACAGCGGACTAGAACCTTCCCTGCTGCAGGAAGGCTCCTGAAA
Source organism: Arenaria interpres (assembly GCA_013399435.1). Classification (NCBI taxonomy): domain Eukaryota; kingdom Metazoa; phylum Chordata; class Aves; order Charadriiformes; family Scolopacidae; genus Arenaria; species Arenaria interpres. The sequence continues at coordinate 75,919 of VXAK01018661.1, forward strand.
ACTCAGAAGACCACCAGCGCACTTCTGGTGTTTGTCACTGAAGGGGGAGGAGAAAGGATCTACACTGACAGAAAAGATGCCGGTTTTCAGTTTAAAAAAAATGCAGTTTCCATCTTATGCTCAGAAACCAGACTGGAGCATAAAGCAAAAGGAGTTTGTTTAATCCTGGTTCCAAAGCCTCGGGTACCAACTTCAGGGGAACGTCTGCCAGTACTGGACTTGTGACAGTTTGTGCCACCAGCAGCAAAATTTCTACAAGAATGCTAGTATGAGTAACATAACATCACCCCAGCCATCAAACATTACAGCAGTCCCGCTTCTGGAAGTTAACCCCTTCTGCCCATAGTTGAGCTAAAAAGCTTTAGGAGAACACTGTCCCCAATAAGCAACTATTTTCCCAAAGCACAGGTTTCCAGCTGTCACGTAACCAGGGCTTTAAAACTCTGCTGCTTCACAGGTGGAGACAGCAAAGCAACATCCAAGAAGTTTGGGAGAGGGGAAACTGAGGAAGAAAAGCTTACAGCAGAGCTTCAAGCAAAAAAAAGTTGTCAGTCAAATGGAAAAGTATTTCACAGATCTCCTCTAGCTCCTTGGACAGAGAGGAGACCTCAGTGGGCTCAACTTACTACGCCTTGTGGCTATAAACACATTTTCACAAGGCTTAAAAAAAAAAAAGACAAGACTTCCCTCCCTTCAGAAAGTTTAATTTCTGAGAACTCGTCCAAACAGCAACTGCACCTGCTTTAAGCCGTGAAGTCACATCATTACCCACTATGTTTCTATGAAGCAACCCTCTGGAAGTTAGAAATTCCTATGTAAACTGTGCATCTGATCTCTTAAAAAAAACCCACCCCTAGAAACCATCACGACACAAAACAAAACAAATCAAAAAAGCCAACAAAAAAAATCAAAACCAGATCAACCCAAAAAGCCTTCTTGTCTTTGGAGGAATCAGTTCAGGCAATTAGGGGACTAGAACATCTCTCTGATGAGGAAAGGCTGAGGGACTTGAGTCTTTTTAGTCTGGAGAAGAGAAGGCTGAGGGGGGATCTGATCAACCCCTATAAATACTGAAAGGGTGGGCGTCAGGAGGATGCGGACAGGCTTTGTTCAGTGGTGCCCAGNCCCAAAAAGCCTTCTTGTCTTTGGAGGAATCAGTTCGGGCAATTAGGGGCCCAGAGCATCTCTCTGATGAGGAAAGGCTGAGGGACTTGAGTCTTTTTAGTCTGGAGAAGAGAAGGCTGAGGGGGGATCTGATCAACCCCTATAAATACTGAAAGGGTGGGCGTCAGGAGGATGCGGACAGGCTTTGTTCAGTGGTGCCCAGGGACAGGACAAGAGGGAATGGGCACAAACTGGAACATAAGAAGTTCCACCTAAACACGAGGAGGAACTTCTTTCCTGTGAGGGTGGCAGAGCCCTGGCAGAGGCTGCCCAGAGAGGTGGTGGAGTCTCCAACTCTGGAGATACTGAAAACCCACCTGAACACATTCCTGTGGGGCCTGCTCTGGGTGACCCTGCTCTGGCAGGGGGTTGGACTGGGTGATCTCCAGAGGTCCCTTCCAACCCCATAGCATTCTGTGAAAGTCAGGTCTTTGCCTGTTATTCTTTCCAAGCATCCTAACACAATTAAGTTTTTTTAAGTTCCAGCATGTTTGTCATATGAAAAAGGCATTTACCCGCCCTTGAGAAGATATGGCAACACCAGTGCTAGTTCGGTGTGTAAAAGAGGCAGGAAATGCAGCGGGAGGCACATGAACTCTGAAAAAATTCTTGGCTTTGAATGGGAGAGCCTTCTCCTCAAAGCAGGAACAGCAGAGTAACTATGACAGATGATTAAGATGGATTGTTTGAACTAGATACTGACTTCAGGCCTCAAATGTCAAACTGCGTAAAGTCTTAATAAACTTTCCCATTTCTAAAGGATGGACTATTCAAATGGGCAAATAAGTCTTTCAGAATTACCACCTTGGGCATGTTAATGTTAAAATGGTCTAAACTGATAATTTCATTCCTAAATAGGGTTTTATAGCAGAAATCAGACAATCTGGAAAAAACTTGCAATCACAAGACTTTGATCATATTGAGATTATGAGGGCTGAAAATTTTAGCTGAGATCTCAAGCCTTCCCATCATAGAACCCAAATAAGATTGTTTTAAAACAAGTTACTGGTAAATGAAAAATAAGTTATCGGTAAAGTTTATACTTCCTAATCATAGTTAGTTATAATTAAGATTTCTTCACAAATGTTTAAGCTTTAGTTAGACTTTAAAAATAAGACCAGGACACTGTACTGTCCAAGTAGCTTTATACTGTAGGTATCACCCAAGCGTGATTAAATCTACATTAAACATGAATTTCAACCAGTAACAGCAGCAGCCTCCACAGCAGAGACAGAGCAGCGTGAAGTATTAACCGTTGGCAATTTCTCACCATTAGTTCATTCTCCTGATGAGCCTGTTGATCTGATCTTCTCTGTTACCAGCGTCCCCACCTTCCACGAAGTGGATCGTCTTCTTCTTCATCCCACCCCGAGGAGAGGACAACTTGAAGGGCCAGAGGAAGTTGTTGACAACTTTGAAGTTCTTGCCAACGGTGTAAATCTCATGGATCACGTCTTCCATGCAGATGATGCCAAGCTTTCCTAAAAGGCAGAAACACTGCTTTCAGAAGGGCTACAGAGCCACTGGTCAACGACAAGCTACAAATTATCACGTTAAATTATTGTCACACACACTAATTTTGATGAACTGCAGGAAGCCAGAAAGCACCCACTCTGTCACAACAGCCAATGACTGTCTTTTTCAATTAAAACGGATCAGTTGCAGCTAACTCATCAGTATTTAGTTGGTACATTTGGCGAGAAGTGTGTTTGGACTTTTGAATATTTGTAGCCAGCAATAAGGAACACCAAAAAACAACCCCCATGTAGTGAATCTTAGGAAATAGACTGTGTTCTTTGAAAGAAATCTAGGCTACACGTGCTTAAAACCAAGTTAGGTGTAGGAAATTCACTGTATTGTGCTGTTCTGACTGGAAAAGGAGAAGCCTCCTCAAGCAGTGTATTTCCTGACAGCCGACCACCACACTTTGGTTTTACTAAATTCACTAACAGCTTTTACTAACTACTAGTTCCTCTGAAAGGAAGTTTAAAACCACGTACGATAAGCTGCTTTCCCGCCCCAGCACCTTTTCATTACTGAAGGATCTGCTGACCTATTAAAAGGTCAAGGAGTTTACAATTGAAATGACAAATTTAAAATACTCCAATTTGACTCTTTACACTGGTTTTCAATGCTTTATAATGAAAGTTACTCCCAGCCTGCTTTGTATTAAGCTATTAAGGCAGAAATAGAAATTATTAACCAGTCACTATTACTACTCAGAGACAAACACAGTTGTCCAGCTTAGCAATAACCATCCAAATGCACCAAGTTGGTTCCTTGCTTTGTTTGAAGTGAAGCAGTATTTACCAAGGCACTTCTGAATCAGGGAATTATCAGTAAGAGCAATGCGCTGCTTGTTGATCTTGCCGTAACCGCGCTTGTAGATCAGTTCGTGCACAGACTTCAGGTTGGGATAACTACAACAGTCAAGGAAAAAAAAAAGATAAAATAAAATTATTAGTCTTTGCAAGCCACATTCCAAGTTAATGTCCCCAAAAGAAACTTCCATAACAATTTAAGATCATTTCAGCACGTCCCAACTGCAAATACAAAAGCAGCAAAGAAGCAAATCTTACTCACCCCAAGTCCCCAACAACATGAGAATATAATCATATCCAGCAAGTATCGCCTTTTAAAGCGCTGCCTTAATCATGTTTTCAATTCAAAGCAGGGAAAGCACACAGACGAATAAACATTTTGAACACAAGGGCAAACTTTAAGTCCAGTGCGGCAAAACGCGAAAGGCACTCAGCATTTTCACCCCCGTTTGATAGAACTGGCGGTTCCACTCACCCCCACGCAATGTAGGGTTCGACAATCCGCAACATGTTGATCGAAGCTTTGTTGAGTTTTACAAAGGTGCCATTAAAGATCTGACGCAGGCGGAGGAGCTGCAACACCTTGCGGACCTTGGGGCTGACGCCGTTGGTACTAGAGAGCACAGGGAGACAGCCTCGGTTAGCTACATCCCAGAACACTAAGGATCAGGTAAAAAAAAACCCACAATAGTATTGTTCCCATATGAAACACATCATTATTTTACCAATTACAGAAAGCAAGCTTAATAAACTATTTACTGTATATTTCAGTATCAAACCAGATCTATTTCCATGAAAAGAACTGAAATAAGTATTATGTTGCAACAATTCAGAACTATCCTTGGGCTCTCCTCAACATAATTCTTCCAACCACAGCTTTTGTTAGTTGTTTATAACATTTTACCAAAGGAGAGTTAAAGAAACACTTCAAACAAAGGTTAGTTGAATGTCAGGGAATACCAGTGTGCAATTTTATTGAGATTAAGGTGAAGCAGAACTGTTTGCAAGGATTTGTAGCCTCACTGCCTTCTTAAGAATCAGGGATTCCTAACGACAGTAGGCACAGCCAGCAAAATGATTTTGTGCTACATTAACTAAGCTACGTTATAGTACATAATAATGCATACAATACATACACAAACCTACATAAATAAGCTACATTAAATCATACACGTGACGTTGTTCATGAAAACATCACCGCCAAAACTTTCCCAAGCCACCAGAGGAACGCTTGATCTTATTCACATACTTAAATCTAGAAAGGAAACAGGAAAGGCAATTTCAATGCTTTTTAACGTAAAATTGTTGACATCTGTACTCAGTCTTACCCTCTTATCCTGATCACAAACGCCAGTTTGGGTTCCGCTGGAACGTAGTAGTTGCCAGCTTTTCGGGCCATCCTGGCCATGCGGATCTCCTGCCTGTACATGTGCCTGTACTCCTTGTGGTAGGCTTGGGCTCTGGCGTAGATGAGCTTTCGCTGTGCCTTACGGTGCTGAAACCAATTCAAAATGAAGATTTAATTTAAGATTATATGATGCCTTTTAACACGTATGGATCGCCTTCAAATAACGCAGCATGTTCTAGAGCTCCCCATTAATAACACAGAGGATAGGAACATCTGCCAATATAGAATCACAGAACTGCCT
>VXAK01018662.1:0-42597 GCA_013399435.1 Arenaria interpres
ACTACCTTAAGGTGATCAGACCTTTCTGTGATGATGGCACTACCACTAGAACTTAACCTGAATAAAAATGGAAGTCCTTCGGGATTCTTTTCAAGAAAACTTACTAAGATGTCTCTTAAAGATTCAACCTTTTAAAGTCTTTGTCTACTAGGTAGAGAAGCTTATAATCTGTCCAGCAACAAAAGAAATTAGGGGGGGAAGTGCTTTTCTTCCTGTCTCCTTTTTTAGCCTTCTAAGAATCTCTTGAGCATTGGGTTCTCTTTTTACATATTCTCTTCTATTAACCCCCAATCAATTCTCCTTAATCAATGCCATTTTTCATTTCTTTTTCTCTCTTTTAAAAAGGGCTTCTGTAGAAAAGCCTACAGCAGTAGATATTTCAAGCAGTTCCAGTGTGGCATTGCCACTATTCTTGTCATTTTCAGAATGATATGAACACCTACAGTGAAAGCAGCTCAGGTCTTGCTCATTTCTAGCCCCTAAAATTCGGAAAAGTTGCAAGTGAAAAAACTTTTTAGTTCTGCTTTTTCGAAACTCAGGAATAAAAAATGTGAGTTACATCTTTAAGTCCTTTAATGAAAATCAAATTCTGACAAAACTGATTTCCTTTGCTGTTCTGAGGGTTGTTAGCAGTGTCTGTGCTTGTAAGAACAGATAGTTTCAAATCAACACAGGTATTTTTAGCTTTTCATTTAATAAAAAATTGCTTCAAGATAACTAAGATCAAGATTTGACATAATATTTACACACTCAAGAATGCCTCTTTGTATAGTGATTTATTATCATAATACAATTCTCTGCTTTATTTCAGATTATGTAAAGGAAGAAAAAACATGTAATTTGTATTTTAGATATCTAAAATATCTAACACATGCTGAGGTACATTTAGATATCTTACAAATTAAGAAGTGGCATAATATAGGAACTCAAGTATTCTCAACATCTTTGACTACAAAATTTCTAGTGGAAGTAAGGACTGAACACATTAATTGCCTATTAACAACAGGTTTCCTTTTCTTTGACATGTCTGCAAGTTCCAAAGAAGTAAACCATGAGTTAAACACCATTATACTTGATCTTAGATAACAACAGGTTCTCAACTCTCTATTTATACTGTTTCATGATAAAATAATATTACATTTATTTAAATACAAATACGCTAGTATTCTTAGCCTGTTTTCAAACACACAACCATCTTTTCGAGGGAGAGCAGAAGTGGCAAGGAAATGAGCACAATACAAAAATTACTAAGCTCTAAAATGATGGTTTTCAAACTTATGTTAGTTATCTATTCAGTAATACGAGGTGTACTTGAAGCTGAAACATGTTCTTGAATAAACCACTTGATTTCTGTTTTTAGAAATATTACTAAAAACACACTAAAAGTACTCCCTGTAACTAGAAGAGATCAGAGAGGCAGCCCTCGAAATAAAACCAGCTCTGCCTAACATGTAAATACGGACAACAGCACTGACAAAATTCATTGAAGTTGTGGGTCATCTCTTCAGCAAACTGCTGTTAGCCTACCCTTTCATTAAAATAGGTCAATTATAATATAAGAGTAGGAAAAGTACTTAAAAACCATAGATGGCCTCCTTTTCATAAGGATCATATTACTTAGGATGTTCATATTTTACTATGACAGTGTTAGTTCTCATGTTGTGCTTGGTTCCTATGACAGTAACCATACCAAAACATCTTCCATTTAACTGGAAAAAAGTCATCCTATTTTACACAAATAAGGAGTATTGTTTAAGACACAGAACACAAATAAACCGATTCACTAGGAAAGAGGAGGGAAACCCCTATTTCCTAGGTTGTTTGGGTTTACCTTTTTTTTTTTTAAATACTACAACAAGCAGAATTTCAAATAACTTCTCAGTAATGTACTTTCAAGTTTAATCTACACAGCATTGAGACACAAGAAGCAGTTATAATATTTTTTTTAACTGCAAGCACTTATTGTTCATCAGGAATGTGCTTGCAAACATAGGCTCTCCGCTGCTACATGGAACACTTTAATCAATAAATTCAGAAGATTGCATAGTATATAGTATGAGTCTTGAAATGCACAAAACACCTTCTTCTAAACTCAGCTTGCAAATTTAGTACTAAAATAAATGCATATAAAACCAACTTAACATCAACCTCAAAACCTATTTCTTAAACTATATTTAAATCAGATTTTTAAACTGTTTTTTTTTCCTAAAAATAAATTAAACAAAAACTTCAATTCAAGCAGTACTTGTCTTCATTAAAGGTTAAGCTTATTATTACTTATTCAAAAGATCGAGGTAATAGTAGAGGGCATCAATTAAGTGCATCAATAAGTTTAATTCATGAAAAACTGCTCATTTCTTAAGTATATTTGGGACTTCAAGAAAAAGCAGCTAGTTTCTGAGTTCATTTAAAGTTCATAAGTCACAGTATTACACAATGCTTTAAGAGCAACATTATCCATCTCAAATATAATTGGAATGCTAACATTTCACTTTTTACACAGGCATTTTTTCCACTTTCTCTCTAAATAGCTTTGGTTTTACCTTTCTTACCTGTTGGCAGGATGTATATTTCCTTATTCAAAACATGCAGTTTTTAGTGAAAATCTAAAATAAAACTCTCCCTTTTATAATTATGAAGGAAAAAAAAAAAGGTAGGTGAATAAAAGATCTACCAGCCCTAAGACATATATGCAGTTTTTGGGACCTTCAAAGGTTTGTAAGGACCCAAACAAGTAGACAGGTGCCAAGTAAAGGTTTTCATAAGCACATAAACACTTAGGCATCTGCCTCCCACTGATTTCAATGCCAGCCCATCACCCAACCCAATGACTTGATTCAGGTGCAAATGGGAAGACGTTACTCAGCATCTCTTTCTATCAATAAATGCCTTTGAAAATAGGGACTCTGAGAAGGAACAACTCACAGCTCACTAACTACTCTTCAAACTTCCCTAATTTTTAAGACACAACATACCTAGATAAGACTTTTTAATCTATCCAGTACATTTAAGGTACTTTTTACTTAATAAAAAGACCAGTTTTCAGTTTGGCTGAAATAATGAATAAAAGTATATTTTCTAGTAAACAACAAATGTCTTTCAACATTTTCTAACATAAAGCATTAAGTGTCTTTCTAATTAAAAAAAAAAAAAAAAAGAAGAGGGGGGAGGGAGGAGGGTTTATTGCACTACCTAGCTGCTCAAAGAACTGTGCTGATATACTGTGTCCTCCCCACTGGAAAAAGAAATGCCGATTCCAGGCACATGATCAGTACAGAAACTATTGGAGCAATTGCAGAAGCCACCACCCTCTACCGGAAATTAGCCTACCCAAATCTCTGCCAAGTAAATCCAATCCTGCTTTAGGCAAAATTAGTCAGGTTAGCTCAACCACTCAGGCTCATTTTGCCTACAGAAGAGCAGGAAACGATTCCAATAAACTACTCATCTATTTCTGCTACAACAGAAGCAGAGTCTCACAGAAGTTGGCAGCAAACAGCTAACAGCAGTGAAGTTTTAAGTTGTTAACTACTTTTTTATGAGGTTATCTTCTGTCTAACACTAACAGTTGAAATAAATTGGCTGATGTTGTACAGTCATCAAAGTATTTACAAAAGATTCCTCAGGTCAGAGGTTAGAAGGTTGTAGAGGGAGCCGTACCCACCAGCTGGTGAGGGGTAATGACCAGCCAGGACAGATCTGACTGCTGATATCAGATCCCAAAGAAGTCTGTTTATGCCCTCAGAGTAAAGGCTGGCTTGTGATTCCAAATTACTGTCGCAAACAGCTGTGGATAAATTTTAAAAGACAGTTGGTTTACCAGTCATTTTTCTTGACTAGTCTCAAATCCGTGTCTTACACAAGCTGCGCTGCATTAACCTTGCACCCCTTGGGCAAGCTGCCCTCTCTCTTCGCCACCAAAGAAATACACAACTGAGTTTGCTGGTAGTTTTGGGGGTTTTGTTTTTAAAATGGACCAGAGGCTGTAATGCACATCCCAAATTATCTGAACAATTATTCTGGGTAGCTTCCTTTGGGAAAGAATATGGGAAGTATTATTAAGTCTTTTTAAAAGTTTTAAGCTCCTGGGAGTAGGGGCATACCAGATGAATTACAACAAACTTATGCAAGATACACAAGCAACTAACTGTATTTCTAGGCAGCAAGTTTTTACAACACACGGATGATTTAAAAACAACATGTTGTGGCTGTTATAGGGGAGAGAGTGTTTTTAAAACAGAAATAAAATACCCTTTAGAATTGCATGGATCAAGTTACATCTTATCAAAATAACCTCATATGTAAGTATTTTGTCATGCTATAAGAAAACACAAAAAGAATTTGAAAAGAGGACAAAAATTAGAAGAAAGGGGTTTAAGACTCTAAAAAATAGTTAAGATAGTGTGGAAGGAGAACACTGATTTAGGAGGTAAAAGGAAGACTGAGAGAGCTCTATACTCTCTTTTTCCTAAACGCACTAGACTTATAACAAGGCGTAAAGAGTATCAAGAAAACAAACCAAAATTAAGTTTCCTGAAGTCAGAAAAAAAAAGAAAAAAAAAATATAGTAAATCACATCCAACATAAGGATAAAGCACATGTCAGCCAAAGAGCAGAGGACACGAAAGGCCTCAGCAGAAAGGATGCTGCCAGCGCACACAGTGGCGGGGAACGGAGGCAACACTGAGCATCAAACCCAGTGTATGGTTTGGCCAGAGCTTGTGTGCAGCAGCTGACCCTGTCAGAGAGCACAAAGAGACCTTTTTGCATGGTACAGATTAATAGGACGTGAAAGAGAAAATGAAATGAAATATGAGAGGGAAGATTATAAATTGTAACAGATGATGGAGAGGAGGCTGGAAAAAAAGCCTGCTAATTTCCCTCCCAGCTGCTTAAAGATACTGTGATGATGGTGTAATAAAATTGTCAGATGGAGATGAGGACCACATTCCTGCCTTTTTTCCCCAGCACTGCTAATGACTGCTCTCTAAACATTAAGAATTAGTTCCATTCCATATAAAAACTGTGATGAAAGGGAAAAGGAAAAATAAAGAATAAAATATCAGTCATATTAAAACCCTGCTTTGCCGTGGGCCAGCTGACTTTGCATAAGTTACTTTGCTTTTAAGTGACATCTGTAAAAAGGGTACAGTAATACAAAGGACTTTGCAATATATGTAAGTCCTAAAAGAGCTAAGTATTGCACAACTGGAGTAGCTCGTTGAACATAAATCTACATGATAAAAGTGTCTTATCAAATGAACCTTCCATTTTTTTCAGGTGTGGGAAACTACAAAACAGACCGATGCCAAAACCTGAAGTTAACAGTGATTCCAAGTAGCTTTTATCAAATCTTGTGCCCTTCTAGCCTATCAATTTCAGTAATATCAAAGGTACGTAGTTTTAGAAGTAACTTTTCAGCAACAGGTAAGCAGTGGCACATCCTTCCCAGCATTTCTGCTAAGTCCTGCAATCCCCCAGCACAGCTTTCTGCTGCATGGCGTCGTAAGAATTTATGGACTACACAGCGAACATGATCAAGCTAAAAAGTTTATGTGTTGCTTAAGAAAATCACTAGGGAGCAATAGAACATCTGCCAGCATATCCTTTCTATATTTTCTTCTGCCCCAGAAAAGGCAGGAAAGAGGCCAAAGGATTTCTGGCCAAAAGGCCAAAACCTTTCTTCAGCCAACTGTCCATCATTTCAAGCTTGTATTAAGTAAAATAAATAAAAAGTTTTAAGTGTGAACATGATGAAAACACATCATTTCATTTCAGGTTTACAACTGCTGACTGAAATTAGGAAGTGATTAAGTCAACTCCAGTAATTTCATGATGCAACAAAAAAACCCTGTTATATAGCAGTGATTACATCATCCCTGCACTGTTGCTGCCTACGGCACGAGAGCACGAGTAATCTGAAACGGTACAGAAAGAAGCCTAAAACTTCAGTTGTTTCACTTTTAGCCAGGCATACATCAAAATGATGTAACATTATGAAATACTGACATCCGTTTAAACAAACAAACATGTTAACATTACAAAGGTAGATTTCAGTTGCTATTTTATAAATACATCAATGAAATGGCCTTAATTTTGTGCAGCAGTGGGGGGGGAAGTTAAAAGGGAGCACAAAGAATAAATATACTTTTCACTAACAATGCAAAAAGATGTAAAATATGGTATACTACTGTAATATACAGTTCAGTGCAATTGCAAGACAGCTTCAAATTTGTTTGACCCCACATTGGGCTAGGATCAAAAAAAAAAAGCCTGTGACTAATAGGCTGTGGCTAATCTAGTAGCAAGGGACTATGGCTAGCTAATTAGCCTTTTCAAGTATAAAAAGATAAGCAACAAGTTACATTTGGTAAAAAGTTTTAATTACAAGCATGCCATAGAATGCAGTCCCTACCGTAAAGTTAAATTGAGGATGTAATTTCAGAATCATCTATATTTCTGCAAAGAGTCAAACTTCTTTTTACTACCAGATCTAGTATCGCTAGAAATAAGTGGAAAAATAGGGAGAAACATCTGTGCCATACCTGTAGCTTTCCTGTCTTACAAATCCAACACTTTCAGACTTGTCCACACTACAACTAGACTGGCCCTTTCTTAATTGGGGTTGTAAACCACGATGTTTATTTAGCAGGCATCAAATTGTGCTACAACGTTAGGCACATTAACATGCACCAAAACGTTTGTCAGATATTGACCTGAGTTTTAGCCTTAGACTGAGCAAACTGACATAAGGTGCTGACAGACATTCACCAGCAGATAAAAATCAGACAACTGAAGCTGTCACCACCAGCCGCCTGCCCCTCCCTTCTGATAAATGTGGCTGTTCCTAAATGAAGGCAGCTGATGCGCTCCTGAATCAGCTCATGAATCACTGTTGCTCTCAAGCCCAGCATATTCAAGGAAGCAGAGGCAATTTTACCTGAAAATAGTTAGGTGGCTCAAGAGCTTATTCATAACCACATCTGACATCATCACTTGGAAAGTGGGGCGAATGTAACATAATAGCTTCGTAACAGCAATAGCTTCAAGCCAGCTGATTTCCGTCGATTACTACGTGTCTGCCAGAACCAATAGCCTCCAGAATCTGCTCAGAAAAGGCCCTACACTAGTACTCATTCGAACAGCATGCAAGCAATGCAGCTTGAGTTTATGCAGATTACATGTTACATCACACATCTGTTACGTGACCTTGTGGCCTACTTAATTAGTATAACTTTCCAAATTATTTGACCAAGCATAAAACTCATTTAAGAAATATCAGCTGCAGAGAGAGCGGAGCCAGCTCACCTCCTCCAACTCAGCTCTTTCACCTACACTTTCTACTACAGTTTCACCCTATGGAGTTGGGAAATAACAGACAGAGCTGCAGCTTCTTGCAAAGTTCCTTCCTTGAGCCAGCGTTTTTCCAAAGAGGAGGTGCCACGGCCCTGGAGGGCCGTTTGTACTCCTGCAGCAGAGCCACCACCTCCATCCCCTCAGCCAGGCTGCCCACGGGGTAATTAAGCTGCACAGCACAGCGGTAGAGGCAAAGCAGGTGCTAATTCTGCACAGACCTCTCCGGTATCACATTCAGGCAGGTGGTGGGGGCCGGGTGGGAATTTAGGTTTTCCACCTTACAAGTGTCTGCAAAACCTATACAAAGGGTTGCATCAGCAACCTACAGAGCAACCCACCCTGGCACTGGCAAGAGAGGGAGGAGTAGGAAGAGGAGCCAACCGGCTTATAAAAGCACCATCAGGATCCAATCTAGATTTATCTCGTAACTTTGTCAAGTAAATTCAGTGTGACACATGCCTGTGCTGGCTTTTGTTTTTACTGGGGAGGTACCGAAGTGTTTTTTGGTTTAACTAATTTGGTTTTATTTTTACTTGCCACAGCCACAATGAATCTCCTGAATGAGTGCTATTAAAAAAAACCCAAAACATTTAAAACTGAGTGTTTACTTCCAATCACCCTCACTTCACGTGGCCTTAGAAGGCCCCTACCGCTCTAACTGTTTTATTACAACACAACCAACAACCACGCAACTGAAAGACTACTTGAATGAAAGTCAATTTAGTTACAACTCACCTTTAAACTGCTCTCAAAATACTCTAGTTGGATTCAAGCAAAGGATTTAGACCTTAGGCATTCCTTTAATGACATGGAAACCTTTAATCGGGTTTTCCAATGTCTCACTATTTTAAGATTCATCGCTTACATAGCTTGGCTTCATTAACTAAAAACAAAACAAACCCCTAATAAAGGCTGGGAATTTATAGCTGTCACACAGGCTAGCAGACAGTTAAAATCAAGCTGTACACCATCTTACGAACCTTAAAAAAAATAAATCACTGATCGTTTTATCTTCAATATATTGTTACCTTGCTTCAGTTATTATTTGATAGCCAAAAATGCAGTAAAAACTGCAGAAAAAGTATCTAAGACAGCAGTAGTTGATAAAGCTTAAACTTGTTATCTACTACACTACCAAAGAACAAAAAAGTGCACGACAAACTCAAAAAAATTAATTAAAAACATGACCAATATATTTGATTAAACAATCAACAAACAAACATTTCCTTAATTAGCTGTTCAATGGAAGACCTGTAAAAACCAGTCCTGATCATCTTAGGAGTTCAAGCATAAATAAACCCACATTGTGTGCAAAAAATTCCTATTTCTGACAGGGGTGGTTTTCCTCCTCACCTTTTTTTTTTTTTTCTTTTTAATACTTACTAAGACTGGGGAAGGGGGCTCACAGCAAACGAGGCAGATCTAACTGCAGCTGCTACACTGACTCTTTCCCATGGCAAAGCATCACTGCTCCCTCTGGTGTTCGTCTGACCTAGTGCCAAGCCTTTTCAACACACTGAGGTGGTAGAAAACATTTATTATTTTTTTTAAGAAGTGCATGGGTATGCATACATGCCCAGAATTACACGTGAATGTTCATATACGACGGGTGCAGCTGAATTTGGGGTCAGAAGAGCACTGCAGCCAGCACAAAGGAGGATGTGACTAAGAGCCAGAAGCTAGATCAAGTTATGCTGCCCTGGAAAAGCAGCTCATGTCAGAGTAAATTACGCATCCCAGAATATCCCATTCAACAGACCACTGCCATCTTTCCCCCTCGCCCCAAGCTGTGCTATATTCCATCCTGCTGCTGCTGCTATACGACTTCGTAAAGGCTCCGACATGCCAACTATTCTCCAAGTCAGCCCTACTCACTGAAAACTGGCAAGATACCCTGGCTTTTCTTTTCTTCTGGGATTAGGGTTTTTTTATGTTAATAAACTTCATCAGATCTCAGGGGGAGAGATAAATAAACAAAATGCCAGAGCCAGTAAAAGCCAAAAAAGCAGTGGGAGCTCACAGCTATGGACAGAAAAAAAGCAGGAGTTCATTCTTTAGCCACTGGTAACCCATTAGGGTACTTGAGCTTTTTTAAGCAACTCTTCCCTTGATAAGAATGAGGGTTATTTTACTTTCAAGTATCTAATAAGGATCTTTGAATTAAGTAAGAAATATGATTTATCTGGGAAATTCTTCTGATTCCTCATCACCCCTAATGTCCCCTTGCTAAAACCTGGTCAGTGACAGAAAGTTTGCTACTGATTTTCAAACACTACCAAATATGATACGATATGCTGGGTACAAGCATTATTTCACAATATCCAGTTTTAAATGCTGAAAACAATCTTGTGCAGTCAAAACTAGAAATGATAACACTTCCTTATGTGAACATTAATATCCAGTAGCAAAAAAAATTAGCACATTTGAAATGGCAGATGTGATGCTCTTAAAACACAGAAATACCCTTGACAACGCACTGGTTTGTCCCAAAACAAAACTGAACTGGCCTGGGACAGAGTAAGTCTGACTTGTGATTTATGCCGTCCTCTTAACAAGTCAACATTAAAATATCTATACAACAAATATATAAATGAAATATCTAATCAGTTGATCAAACGGCCTCTGGCTACAGGAGTTGTTGCTAACCATCTCTATAGGTAAGACAAATTACGAGCATTTTTTCCTGTTACATTGAATAATACATAGCATGGCTATTTATAGCTCCTAGGAATCAGAATAATAGAAGTTATATTTGCTTAATATACACCTAACCAAGACAAGCATAACAGCTTAAAATATTTTTATTACAAACATGGCAAATGGATCAGGTTTCATCCTATGACTTGCAACTCTATCCACAGCTAAAAGAATGCTAGTTAAGTATCAACCATGAGCTGGGCTGCTGTATTTTGGCCATTCAGAAGTGTAAAGAATTTAAATACAATTAAGCTTTGATATCAACACCCTATTAACTCAAAATGAAAAAGTTAACTCCTACAATACTGTTATTTGAGACCAGCTATTGACGCTTGGCAACAGTGAATTTATTTAATGAATGGAGATTTTATTCTAGACAATAAAAAAGAAAAAAAAAAGAAAATGTGAGACAGACCTAGATTTTTTCCTCTATTGGAATCTGATGATTCTACCCTACTTTATCATTAAACTGATCACATCTAATTTTGTCTCAGGTGTTAAACACGATGAGAAAACACAATTACACAGCCAAGTGCATACCAAAAAATAAAGTTAAGTGTCTGCTTGTAATAGCTGCAGTATAAAATAATATTTATATGCAAAATGCAGATACTTAGCTGAAGGTGTTAGAAATCCTTAGAAAAGACTGCACCCTGGTGGAAGATTTGTTAACTTGCTGTAATATCATATCGGTAAAGCAGCGGTTTGTAAACTGTTGTTTAAAATCCAGGTTTTGTAGTAAGAAAATATTTGTTACACAAAATTAAAAGCTCCGTGTGTGTTACTTCAGTTCCTACAGCCCTTTGGTTTCATGTACCAGTTACTTGTACCATTTCAAAATACTAAGCCAAATATTTAGAAGTAGTTTTATATAACTATATACGTTTCCGTATCTGTATCCTGCGGCACCAAGAGTAAAACAGGGTAACGTTCTGTAATTGTTTGTTCTTTAATCCTAGCAGGTTAATGAACATGAAAAAAACCATAAAAAAAACCCAAAAGGACAAACCAAGTAATAAAGCAACGGAAGACTCAACAGAAGACAAATGCTCATAAAATCATTCCATGAGGAATGGAAATAATCAATCACGGAGTTGTGTTTTATATTCCTCATATTCCCCTAATATGTTTCCTTCTCCCTTTGGCCCAAGCAAAAATCCTTGTAACAAACAGTTCACCATACCCTAAGTTGTCCTCAACTCTCCTCATTTCACACTTACGAGTCACTGCTTTCTCCCTTCTGTGTCCACTACAGACCTGCAGAGTCCTTGCACCTCTCCAACTTACCAGGCAAGGGCCACCATGTGCTACAACTGGGTCACAGCAGGTTGCAAACTGGTACGGGTGGGCTCCTGAAGGCCACTTCACCTGGAATGCATCCTGTCTGAGCTGTCCCTAACCCTCTCTCATTGCCAACGCTTCTAGCCTCTCGTTCCTTCATGTATCTGCTAATTATCAAATTGGTTATTGGAATTTGAGGGTTATTTTTGTGTATCAAACATGGCTGAACTTGGTCAACTTCTTGGAGAAGACAGACATGCAGTAAGAACACATGGAAAGCCTTCTTCATAAAACTAGTAATTCCTAGGTATTTTTAGTAGAATTTTAACAATTATATATACATTTCAACACATTACATACAAAAACAAGCAAGTAATTGCAACAGCTGCTTGGACTAATATTTTACTGAAACTCGATTTAGTGTTAACAAAAGAAATGTATTTATGACTGATGGAATGGACAAGTGGGATGATCAGTTTTGAATCTGGAGTGAACACATGCATGAGCTACCATGACACAGACTGGCAGAAGAAAACAACGTTCAAGGAGCAGCAGGCTAGAATTAATTTAACTTTGCGTTGCCCTCAATTAAAATAATGGATCTTTTCTAAGATATCAGTAATTTAACATAATATACCACACCCATATTCTGTACTGCCAGCAGGCAATAATGGGAAAATAGACTGAGATCATCACGTGCAATATAATGTTTAACAGCCATATTTTTACATGCAAAGCAGTACAACTCAGAAGAGCAGTGGTACACTTGTTATTTACCTTATAACCATGTTTTGCAAATTTAAAAAAAAAATATTTACTGCTGAATTAAAGTTATAAGCATTTATAAATTTCTTCTGAACATGACACTTATTTTAAATGAAGAACTTATTCCCTATTTCCCAGACAGTATTCCTGCTATCTCAGAGCAAGTTGGCACTTCCAACTTCCTGCCTACTAATTCCAAAAATCTCTTCTTAGTCTTACCTATCATTGCACCTTTCAGATTTACCACTGCAGTCATGGATCATTATTTGTGGTAGTAACAGCAAAAACTCCCATTTAATTCAGGTAGTACTGGTCTTACTTGTGTGATCATTTAAAAATGCTGCTGACATGTCAAATGAGGCATTAGGAAATTTAGCACCATGCAGGAGAACGTATTAGCAATAGTAAAACAGAATTAAAAGTGGTTAATAGCATCGTATGTTAATGCAGATACAAACCATATTTACTCTTAGAACTTTATTGGAAAGGCTACTCTAAATGCTGAAATACCTACTTTGATAGGTTTCAAGTGCAAATAACCATATGGTATTCAAACACACCAGGAGATCAGCAAGAAGTAGCCCTCTTTTGCATCAGCTGCATGTCTCTCATGCAGCCAGCTTTCCACTGCAAATTTCATGCTTCAAGTTCAATAATCTCATTAGCAGTTATGTTAATGCAATGCAATAGTTCTGTCACTACTGATCTGAGTTCAGCATAATTAATAATACTTTTCTTTTCTTAAAATGCTGAGGATACACCACCTAAGGACTGAACAATCAACTGTAGAATATATCATATTATGAATAACTTAATACTGTCTAACTTTACATTGTAAAGAAAGTATTGTGCTTCAATCAGATAGTATATCATACAAGAATATTTATTATTACTGGCATAGTTATCTTACTTAAGAAATCATGGAACATCCTGACAACAAAAAAATATTTTTAAAAAAAAATCAACATACTAGAGAGTATGTTAAGTATTAAGTATCTGCTAATGATTTTCTGTGAAATATGAAACTATTCCAGAGAGGGGGGAAAAAAGGCTTTTAATATCTCCTTAAAGTAGTTAGCACCCAATGAATGCACATCACTTTATTTAATCATTGATACCCATAGAGTTTTAGAAAAACTGGGATGTGAGCCAAAAAGATAGGAAGCCTAGAAAACATGGAGAGAAATAACTTTTAAAAGGTTATCTTGTCCATCATCCCAAGATTGTTTACAGGTACCAATCTGAAGGGATTCCTTCCTGGCAAACATTATCTAATATGTTTTAAAAATGCCATTGATGGAGATTCCACCAATTCTCTACAGTGAAGTGATTGGACTGATAATCACTGCTTATGTTAGAAAACAACATTTAATATAAATTCCACTTGCTTCAATTACGCCCTTCTATTGCTCCTTGTCCCACTGATCTACCTCCAAAAGTCACAGAAGATATTTTAATGTTATAGCATAACCTTTCGTATACTACAGAACTCTATCACATCTCTTTTTTGTCTTCTCTTCTGTAGACCAAACAAAATGTTTTTCTTACAGTCTTTCCTCAAATTTAACTTTCAAGCCTTCTGATCACTTAACAGTGTGTGCAGGTGGGTGGAGGGGATAAGGTAAAGAAAGGAAAAAACACTTCCACCACTCAAAAATATGTAGAAAACACCCTAATATTTGCACTGAAAAAATGACAAAAACAAATTTAAAAAAATCCCAAACAAAACAACAACTTTCTAAGGATTATGAAACACGTATTATGCAAAAAGAAGAAATACAATGAAAAAATGTTGGTATTGAGATGCACTGGTATCAATGTACATCTTTCACGTTACTATACTGTTAAGCAGACAAGACGATTATGGGAAAGTAGCATGTTGCACTTTCCATTTAAAAAAGGCATACTCTTATCTTTCCCCTGTTTTCTATAAAACCCTAAAACCACTATCAGACCAAACTATTCTTATTAAATTATTATACAGGATTTCATACTATTAAAGGAAACACGGTATAAGATTATATGGAATAGTAAAACAACTCTCAAGTTCAGATATTTTTTTTAAAGTGTCCAAAGCTAGCACTTCTTCTGATCCCTGTTACTGCACTCTTGCAGTAGTCCCCCTGTAGTAAAAGCCACACTAATAAAGTATGGGCAATGTGGAAAAAAATCTTTAAGAATAAAATCTAATCCCAAATTACATATGGATTCCTTCAATTACTTTAGGAAATCACTTAATGTCCCTTTTACTTCAGGTAATAAATTAATATTACACAGTTTGTTTACAGAAGTAATAGAAAGAATGAGATATACTTCCCTATCTACAAAATGGGAATAATAGCGTAAAGTTTTATTTATGCTTCAGAAAGTGTTCTGAATCTGAAAGCAATATTTATTTTTTTTTAAATATTATTCTGTTTCACTTGTCATATGTAAAGAAGCTAAGCTCTGTTCAACTAAAGTCTGAAATAAATTAATAAAATTAAGGGGTTTGATTGTTTCAGAAATGTTGCAGTTACTCCAAATACCAGGAACTGGCTCAAGTGAAATCCATACATTTTAAGATACAGAAACAGAGAGATTAAATATTAAAACAGTCTTAACTCTGTCCTACTGAGGTCTATTAAAAGTAATGTGATCTGAACATTCTGATTCATGTTTTTTCAGCATTTATAGCCCAATCTGTCCTTTAAAAAGTTATTTTATTTTCTCATGTAGCAGGAAAGCAATCCTGAAGAAAGGAATATTTCTACTTCCCAAATCCCTGTATCTGCATTTACTGGCCACCAGCCCTACAAGCATAAGTGTTCAGAAGAACCGTAACAGACATGCTATTTCATTTGTTGAGATCACATACAACTACTAGACTCTAGATGAACATCAGTTAATATATGAAGGAGAACTGATTGACTTACTATAACCACTGGAATTACACAGAAATGAGATATGGAAGCAACAGGTGAAATTACTTCTGAAGACACAGGATGTCGCAGTTAACACACCCTTAGCTATTTATCTAATCTTTGCTACAGACCTGTGACTATTGTGTACAGCAGCAAGCAGCTCAGGATGACTACAAGCTAAATTATTCAAGGTACTATATAAAAGATTTCAATATGTTTTGGCCACATCTAAAGTTTGAATAATTTATCTCATTCATTACTGAGTTAATTCAGGTTAGAAAGATATTGAAACAAAAGGTTACGTTTCTCAATCCAATTCTTCATTCATTTCAATTTGAACTAATTAATGAGTTTGCTTATAAAAAAATCTCAGCAGTTTCACTATGTACTCCAGAAGTACCACATTCTGCAGAACACAGGCTGCATTCACACTCAAAACAAACGCAGAAGTCCCGCTTTCAGTGCAAAACTAAACAGAACCTGTGCTACTGAGTCACAATCAAGGCCAACTACTTTTGAGGCACGTTATACTTCAGGGTTTTACTTTTTATGTTATACTAAAAAGAAAACATGGCATTAAAAGAGTCCATGTATAAATGTGGTTTTTTGAAGCATAAGGTATTCCAGTGCCGCATCAGAAACAGCAGGGGGTAGTATTTCAGTGCTTTTAAATCCATGTACTTTTTTAGCAAAGCAAGGCTCACCCTGCATTTTCCCTCGTTACAGGTTATCCTTAAATCCCCCACCTAGGTTTCTTCAGCACTTAACTTCTGCTGGCTGGATGCCTGCCAGGCAGAGTTGGCAACCCTCTTCCAATGGCTAGCACGGGTCTTGCCCCAGGCAATCTGGTGACCACCTGGCTGCTCTTTTCTGCTCCCTCTGCCACACAAATTCTACCAGACTTTTATTTACCCCTATTGTGGAAACCACTAGCCTGTAACAGGCCATCTCACGTTGCCAATTTACATCTTCCTATAAATACAGCAACTCAAAATCAGTTTAAATTTAAAATTAAAATATTAACTTGTAAAGCGCCACAAGCGTGTCCAACATTTTACAGACAAAAGAACATTCCTACCATGAGTTTATAGTCCAAACATATCAAAACAGCATTTACTGCAATGTAGAATATAGTAGTTTTGTGCATGTAATTTGTAAAAAATATTTAAGAACTGTGAAGAGCTACTTGAATTTTCCCAAACTGAGCCAATACCATCCTACTTAGGTAATTTAGACCACCAAACTTTCAGTTTTATCTAAAACAGGCTATGTCACTCAACATCTGCTAATCACATTTAATATTCCTCCAGTTAACTTAATCTCAATTGTCTGACGTTACACTTGGCAAAATTATGTGTTTACATCACATCATAGGTTACAAATAATTTAGGGAAAAAAAAAAAGAAAATCTATTTTTAAAAAGTTTTAGAAGCTGTTTTTTGTTGGGTTTTTTTATTTTATTTTTTTAAATGCCTCCATATTTTATTTCTTAGCATTTATCTTGATACACACACCCCACATCCCCTGCCCCAAATCCAAATGTGCTACAGATTGCCTCAAACTTTTGTAGAAAATCCACTATCTTCCCTAGTACTTTGTTTGCAATTGTACTATCTCATGAATTACCATGACTAAGATCAAGCATTGTCTTTGATTCAATTTAACAGCTGATTCCCAGTTCTCCAACAGGAAAATTTTCAGTATCTGAGAAACAGGACAAGTGTTTATTTTCCACCTGTGTGTATCACATTTCATTTGTATTACCTCACTTACATAGCCATTTTAAGGATTTCTTCTTTAAAATTGAGCAGAAAGCTTGCGTAAGACACATGAATACTGTTTTAAGGGAATTAACTAGCTGTAGGATGGCTACTAAGAATTCTCCGTCTGATGTTGTCATTTGTTCTAAAATAGAGTAAATTAGATTGAGTTCAGAAAAAAAAAAAATCAGCTTAAAAATTTAAAGCTCAAAACTTAGAGTTGCAACGGAAAACCTCTTCTGGAAGAATTATTTTCTAACCCATCTTGCATTTAGCATGCAGAACAGAAAAAAAAAACCCCACAGTAACTTTCAAATTAATTTAAATCACCATCATCACACACTATACTAAAGGGTGAGCAAACTCTCATTCTTCTTTAAGCTACCACATTCTGAAGATGCACCTTGACAAACAAATGAAGATTTCTGCAAAATTATTTTACTTATGGTCATAGAGGATCCAAAAGAACAGTCACTGAGGAAATTTGATAGTCATAGAGATACTATATGCTTTTTCCATTATTTACTCCTCCCATCCCATTCCAGCTATGCTATTCAGAAATTTTAAAATGATACACAGATGCCATAGGATGCCCTCTCACAGTGGCTGTTTCCATCCTGAAGGTACAACTGCACTATCAGTTTTTGCTGTTTTAAGAAAATACTGACCTTAAACAAGCCATCCTACCGTTTCTCAACTCCAAGTAGGCTAACTGGACTGAAAACTACTTTTTTTTTTTTTTTTCTACAGATCTTTCAGTTCAACCAGCAACCCAATTTGACTGGCCAATGACCAGTGAAAAATGCCAAGGGAAGTTACAGGAATCCGTTAGCAGATGAAGACAACTACACTTTTCAAGTCAGAGGGAAACCGTACCTTTAACGGGTCATCTGCATCGTAGTAGCTGGCACAGTGCGAGAATGAAACATTTATCAGCAATTACCTCCATGATCTCTTGATCAATTTACAATATTGTCAAAAAAAGAAGGAACACACAAGAACAAGAAGACACGAGACCCACTGGTGGCACACATAGGATTGCTGACTCCCAGAAAGATGACACAAGCCTGGTAAATATTTTTACATAAAATTAGGAATAATCCTCTAATCACAGAATAATAGGGTTTGAAGAAACTCCTGAAGGTGACCTCGTCCCCTGCCTGCTCAAAGCAGGGGTAAGTCCAGCAAGGTTGCTCCAGTCCCTGCACAGTCAAGTTGCGACCATCTCCAATGACAGATATTCCCCAGCCTCCCCCACTCACTACAAGTCCCAATACTGAAATAAAAGTAGGCAATTGAATGCATTTCTACCACAACTTATTTGTAAAACATGTGCCCCCTACAAAAACGAGTAAATACCTTTTCAGGACGTTAGATGACTTTGCAAGAACATTACACTTAAATACTTTGCAGACTTTTAAAAAAATATATGTAAAACGAACGTACAAGGTCAACGAAGAACCTATCCTACTTCTAATCATTGGATTATTTTTAATAATCATCATGAGAATCTACAAATCAGTTCATCAGTTTCAAGCAGAAGGTGAAAAAATGGCAAAACAGATGCATAAAATCAAAAGGGAAAAAGCTTCTGCTTCTACCTAAGCCATTCATATTTTCAGAAGAAATGCAAGTTCTACTACTGCATTATTTTCTCAAGTCAACTGGCAACAAATAAAAATACCAGATCTTTGACAGAAGCGATCACTTTTCTTACTTGGTTTAAAATACTCTTTTTTCTCTTTAACTTTCTTTCTATTCTAGTCTAGTTCCCCACAAAGCATAATGCCTTCTTCCTGCTCAGGGATATAATTATGTCTTCATTAGTTCTGAAATGCAGTACAGTAGGAATCTGTTGATTTTTTGGCAGCATAGGCATACTAAATAAGAATAACCAGATGCTGCTTACATCACTTTCAGATACAGACAAATTAAAAGCAAAACAAAAACCAATGCACAGGTGTTCATGAAAGCAATAAATTCTGAGTTCCCCCACTATTTGGCTCTCTGTTATAAGGGTATTCTACTTTGGGTCCCAAAAGGAACATAGTGTGTTCACAGCTCACAGCTATTTCATGCCCTCAGATGTACATACCAAATACAAATTATGCAGATAAAACTCTGTAACCATCTGGTCATCCGAAGTATTTCATATAAATTGTAAGTGACCTATTTATTGGTCCACAGAACGTTTCCAGTTTGAATTTTCTTCTTCCTTTTTGTTGTATTTTGATTGAAAGTTAAGGATGGCAGTTTGCAGAACTCCAAGCTATGTTGTTCTTTTGTTTGTGCACCAACAGGTGCAGGAACAGCCATTAAGTAGGCTGGTGCTAAGAAGTGCACAATAGCGTAACTGCTCAGTTATGCTCTAGAAATCAATGGAATTACCAAGGAGGAAAACAAAATAAACTTAAGTTCATATGAAAAATGAGATGACTTGTCACTTGCAGGAGTGCCCAGTTATAAATAAAAATTATACTTTCATTTTCAGCCATTCTCCCCATTTATGACTTACTAAAACAATAATCACTTCCTGCTTTGGGACTGAAACTGTTCCTGGCCCTCCTCATTCCAGAAGGCTTGTTTGTTTGTTTGTGGTTCTTCTGGAGAGAAAGGAGAGGGGCAGATCAAGGAAATCCGTTACTATAATGTTTTAAAATGGTATTCACAATCTTTCTTGCTCTCCGGGCTCTTCAAATACTGAGTTCTCAATTATGGTCTTTCTGGAAGCAAAAAACTCGGCTTTCATGAGTGTATTCCTTGGGAAAAAAATGGTTGAGAAAGTACATACTTAGTATTTCAGTTTTAAAAAAAACAACGCAAAAAAAATAATCCAACAACCAAACGAACCTTCACCACATACAATTTACACATTATTTTCTTGACGGAAGTATGAAGTGCAACCAGTGAGATGAGTAAATAAGAGCATATATAAAAAAAGACTATTTTTAATATTTTAGTGTTAAGAATTATTGACATTTGAGTACATATTGACAACCTGAATACTCACTTTTCATTTGTCTGAGGGCTATGCTTACCACTGACTTACATAACTTGAAAAGCAAACAGTTTAATACATTAAATCAATTGTGTGCACTACAAAGCTCATCTCAAATATCCACACATTTGGAATAGAGACCTGAAATGCAAGGGCTATACAGGTAGCACTGTAACAACCTACAGGATGATTCCACATATAGTAGCATAGTTCAAGTCTCATTGTCTTTGCTTATTTAATTCAAGCCCTTTGGAAGAAATGTATTGCATGTCTTTACAATACTCTGTACAATGGGAACCAGATCTCATTTAGAACACCTCTACAAATAAGTGATAAAATCATCATTTCTGGAAGGTACATCTCAACCACTATGTACTTTTGGGAACCCAAGAGTACTGTATTTTCACAGTGGTAACTGGCAGATTCTGCATTAAAAGACTCTTACTGAGTAGCAGTGCAGTTTTATGTGTACAAATAACCCCACGGGTAGTCTCTCAGTCCCCTGCGCAGCCACCTCAGGATGAAAAGGTAGATCCTGACTTCCACCCCCTGCCCGCTTCCTAGACCTGACAGGAGGCCCTCTCCCATCACTTCCAGTTGCTGCTCGCTCCAAGTAAAAGTGAAGAGCAAGGGTGAAGGGCATGATGTGCAAATGCAGAGGGGAGTCTTGTATCACCACCATTACAACCAAGCAGCTCACTACTATCAACTTTTCTTTTCAAAACTGTAGCACGTACCAACCATCAGATAAACCACGCAATATTTTAAGTATCTGTTCAGAAAGGCAAATTATTTTGCCAGAGCACTAGTAACATGAAAATATAAAAATACCCTAAATTATACACGCAGAGCCAAAGGTTAGGATTTTGCCAGCATATCAGATCTCAAATCTTTATTTTTTTCAGAAAGCCTGACCCAACTCCTATGAAATTTAATAGATTTTATTTTAACTGGCTTTCACTCTAGTTCACAAGAAAATCATGGAACCAAGAACACAAGACCAAGACCTTCAACTTCCTGTCCAAAAAAAAAGAAGACTGCCAACAGCAAATAGCAGTGTAACATTTTTCACTACTCATTCAAAATGACCGCACGTTCTAATGTTTGAGCACTTTTTCCAGGCAAAAGTAAGCACAAAAAATTTACAAGTGACTACTTTAATGAAAATACCAAAAGGCACTACAGAGAGAAGAAAATGTTAGTTATTCATTAATTTATTTTCTACAAAGAGTTAGAAAGAAAGAAAAACCACACACCCAAGAGTAATTTTTGCCCATTACTGCAGTAATTTTTTTTTTCCCTCTTCTAATTCTCTTGAAATAAATGCCTAGTCAAATAATGGAAGCTCTGATCCTGATTTGTTTCCAGATCCTTCCCCAGTCTGCTCAATTACTGACAGATACCTGAAACTCTCTAGTTAGTTTTTCATTTTCTAGAAGTAACTACAGCATAACTGATCCCCTCTTTATAACCATGCATTTTTAGTGAAGCAACAGAACCATCTTCTCCTATAAACATACTAACAAACACTGAAAGCCATAACAAAACACAGGTAGCAGAGCCCTGGAGCACTCTGCTGCAACAGATCTGGTAACACTTTGTCTCTCGAGCCCAAGGGACACAGTGAGTTGCAGTGGGGATTAGTAGGAGAAATAAACAATGGTTATTATAAATGTTTCAAGATTAAGGTAGTGAGCACTCTTTCATGGTGCAGAGTATATTACTGAACCACCATAATTAATAACGAATTCATCTGTAATGTTTTTCAGTCGTATTTTAAGATGTTTCAAAAAAGAAAAGTAAATCAAAGAGACTGTGACTTATTCCTAAATCAATGTCTTAGATGTCTAAGTTGGTAGGCAGCCTATTCCCTGACGAATGCAACGTGCTTTGAGATTGTACATTTGGATCTACAGTTCATATGCAGGGTGAAATACCTTTTTAAAATCATGTTTGATTAAAAAAGAGAAAAATTACTACAGGTAGTCACATGCTGCAGAAGCTTGAATGGTTGTAAAGAATATACAATGTCATAGGGCAAGATTCTAACTCATTTCTTCACACAACTGATCATTTTTTATTTTAAAGAAAGTATTTATTGAAAAGTATGCTTCCAAAACCATTTATCCAACCATTTGCACAAGCTGAAATACCCCAAAAAGAGCTGTAAACACTACTCTACAAATATATGAGAAATGCATTTTGTTACTGGACACTACTTGAATGCCAGGACACCCAGTGTTCCCAGCTCAAAACCCAGCAACTTCACTGACCTTCATGCAAAGGACCGAGCAGTCTGAAGACACCATAAAACGTATCAAAGAGGTGCTAGGAAACATTTACACCAGCACTGCTGAAGTGCTAAAGCAGAAACCCGCAGTACTGTTCAAAATTGCAAACATTTGCCATTACAATTCTACATGTCAAAAGATAGATAGGCTGACAGGTATCTCAATATACACATCATTTTATACATACCAAGGCAGATGGAACTAATGACTGTAATTTGTTGAAAACTACACTAGCCAGAGTTATGTGTGTACATACACATTAATAAACCATAACAGTTGTTAGTTTGGCTGATACTGAAAGTACAAACAAGACATTTATGTTGCGATTATTTTAGCTCTCAGAAAATGTGAAATTAAATGAAGTAAACTAATCTTAAATAATGGATACAAACATAAAACCATTGTTTGAAATGTAAATGGAAACTTCCAAAACAGTAATGCCACTTAGCTTACATGCAGTATTCCTTACAGGATCTAAGTGGTGCAACAGTTTACCTGTCCAAAACTTGAAAAGGTCTACCCCTAATCTGACAGATTTGGGAACAGCCAAGATACCGAACTAAAGGACAAACCCAAAAGCAGTATTTTCAGTCTGTATGCTTAACTAGCCATATACTCCACAGTTTCTATTTTAATTTTACTTCCACTTTGGAGAAGGAAAAAAATGTCATTAACATTATACACACAACATTATGGACATAAGAAAAATTTTTCATTTTAAGTGTCAGTGACAAAAAAAATGTTATCTTTTCAGATGCACTATATGGTTTTCTTGAACGTTCAGAGTGATCATTGGCAAATGGCTATGATAGCAATTCTATATTCACTTATTTTCTTATTAATACAACATTCTGTTTTTTGCAACTGGCACTTTAATAACTGGGTTTGCCTCAAATATTTTTGAATTGAGGTATTCTATAATGAATCAGAATTAAGAAGTGATTAGAAAATAAAAGATTCTCAATCTTAACTGTAACTAACCATAACTTCCTTTAAACCTGACATATAGCAAAATAAAAAGAGACTACATTATAGATGTTACAGCAATGCTGTAACTCACTAAAGTTTCAGTCTTCTACAGCTAATTTTTTCCTATTTTAATAATGTCCATTTTCATCTTTTAACTATCTCATATAGGCAACTATAAAATATTACATAAAAAAATGTAACAACTACAGAACTTCCTTATTTTCCCCTCACCTGCAGTATTCAAAACCACATCACAGCCTAATGAGAAATGGAAGTCATTGAAAAACCACACTTCTTTCAGTGTTGGAAATTGAACATAATTGAACAACTAGTTCTACAGGTGTTTCAAGTTTAAAGGATGCTGTCTTACAGGTGTGGCCTCACTACCAGAGAAGCATAAAAATGACATACAAGCAGCATTTGTCATCCTATCTATAATCTGACACTAATACCAATACCATCAGATAGACAGTCTATTCTGTTCCACTATAGGCAAATGTGATGGAATAAATTCCTCCCAAAATACACATGAACAGATTTCTGGATCTTCAAACAAAAAACACAAGTTGCATTTATTTTCTTTGTCATGAATTTCCAGTATTGCCTTGCCATTTCCCAGTAGCATGGAAAAAACAAACAGTTTAAATTACGATTAACCTACCTAATTTGCTGCATCCTGAATGATTACTATTTACATGCAAGTTTCACCATGAAACCTTCTGTCAGGTAAATCCCATTGTCTCAGTTAAGTACAGAAAGTAAGAAAAAATTATTTACCAGCATATACTATGTAATGTCTCCCAGAATATTAAAACTCTTATATTTTGAAAGTGCCATATATAAGGAACTACTACAGAGGTAAAATAGATACTGTTGTACTTCATTTTAGCAGTCTATTAATATTTTTTCAGTGAACTGCATTATGAAAAAGTAACAACTAATATTCTAATTTTTGAGACTAACCTATTCAATCACCATAACTGGTTCCTATTTGACATTGCTTCTAAACCACAAGTTATGAATTCATAATACTAATGTTTTGTGAAAATATATTACACACTCCCATCTTCCCTATTCTCACATGAAAACATAATCCCAAATCACCATATCATAATACTCTGCACAGGAACCATTTGTGATACCATCATCAGGGATTGCAGAATTAGATAAGAAAAAAGCAACTGACTAATCCTAGCAAGGATTTTATTTTTCTGCAAATATTCCTTATTATAAAACACACTTTAGAAATTCCCAAACTATATTGTCCCCACTTTTTTTTTTTCCTTGCCAAACTTCTCTAGAAAGCATCTAATGATGTTCTTCCATTTCACAGTACTTATAATGGTGCTTCTGTGAAAAGCCCAAGTGTCAGTGTGTTACTGTACTGTTAGGTTTTTTCCTTCTTTTTTTTTTTTTAAGACAACAGTAAAATAAAAAGACTACTTATCTTTTGTACTGTCTTTATATGAAACGTCATCTTTTATCAGTGCACATAAATGTGGCTCTTGGAAAATATACCATTGAACAGCTTATAACAGGTAGATAAACTTCTTCCATTTTTCACCTTCCAGACTGTCTCATTTAGAATTTTACATTTTTGTACCATGAGAAAAAACAGCGGAAAAAATATTCTTGTTAAAGCTAATTAAAACTAGGCTGCAAAACCAACTGTTCTTGGTAGCTCATAGGAGTTCCTAAGAAATTAGATGAATGGTCCCCTATTTCTACCCCTTTATATATCCACCATCAATCTAGAGCGTGTCTAGGAACTGTGGGGAAAGCCTTGGGTCATTTGAAGAAAACATCTAAATGCTAAATCAGGTAATTAATTCTGACATTTCCTAAATTCTGTAGGTTTTAGGGGGTGGGAGAGTAGGGGGTGTTTGTTTAAAATACAAACTCCTATTAAATCTCATTTCCTAAAAAGAAGTAAGAAAATTACAAAGCAATGTATTACCCATTTACCAGCGCAGTAGTACTAGAGCTTAGAGGTAGAAAGCAATCACTTTGGGCAAGGGTCATGAGCTCTTAGTATCACAAGATGAGTTAGGGAAGACAGAGGCCAACTTCCTCCTACCCCTCTTCAAAAGAGGGGAAACTTCCGCTGTATTTGTTCAGTTTCCTGTGTTTGAAAAGGAAAAGGGGAAACCGGCAAAGTTGCAAAAATTTCAGAACAGGAAGGTATTCAGAAAAACCAAACGGTCCTTTCTCCACCATCACCACTCCCGAATTCCAAAAAGAACTTGTGTATCATCCTGGCTACAGCATATGTTACTACTTGCTCTTTTGACAGTGGCATAGGTACCATTCATATTTAGCTACCGTTTTGACATGCTGTCAAATTAACACAAAGAACGCAAATAAAGAAGTGAGAAAGGGAAAGACAATTTTAACTACCTAAAATGCAGACAAAAATCAGAATGTAACAACTGGATGGACAGAAGGCACTTCGCTAACTATAGGGCCCTGACCTTGCCAAATTGCAGTAGGCTGCTACAGCCAAAAGTAGCTCTGAAAATAAAAAAGAAAGTCTGAAATTACCATCATGGAAGAGGTAAGTAAGGAACTGCTTGCAGCTTTTCTACTATGTTAAATATAAGACAACTTCTCTCTCTCCACAACCATAAATAATTGAAGCAAAAACCCAGACCAAGAATTCTTATCCTTTTCATTTAGAGTAATTACACAAATTGTCCCTCAAATAAGTGTTTCTGACATTTTTGGAACAAAGGAAAATTATGATTGGTTAAAACAGATTATTTTAACTGTAGATAAATTAATTATCCTGAATTGTTCTGAATTTTTCCAGAGTTTAAGGGTTTTCCTTAAAAGCCAATGAGAGTATTTTCCCTCCAACTCATATTACAAAAAAAAAAAATCACAGTATGAGCCACTCGTACCAAAATTGTACTACTGTAAAATTCTATTATGCTTACCATAATCTGCAAATAATAATACATTTAAATATATGATTCACTTCAGAGATATTTTTATTATTGCAACAAAACGCCGATCTTTAAAAGATTTTTTACTTTCTACAAATATTATTTGATTTTAAAAGTATGTGTTGTAAAATCTTATTACATATTTAATGTTTTGTAGTAAATGTATATTCAGAACCATTTTTTTACCAAAATTAAACCCGTTCTATATAGCATATATTTAGTATGTAGGGTAGTTCTCAAACATACAATAGCAACATAAGCAGAGTTTGGATTAATCAAATTACTATTAGGTAGATATACTAGACCACACATCTTATATAAAACACAACACAGTGAAAACTTCTTCTGAAACCATGGAACCCAGGCAGCATTCTTGTCCCACTCAGAAAACATGCCTGATTTAAAACTCTATGGGAATTAGCGTTATTCACCTGCTTGAGACAAAAGGCAAACATACACACACTACCAGTCTTTAAGTGACAGGTAAAACATCACTACATAGAAGCTTAATTATGATTCCTCCCTGCTCTTCCATACCAGTGATATGCAGACATCATCAGCTTTATACTAGCTATAAATCTGACACTTCTACTGTCCTTATGGTGTCTGATTAAAAAGTTAATGTACTAAAGTAACCTCTTCACTATTTTTGCAGGAATTGCAGGAACTGATTCCTTGAGCTCACAAGCAACATATAAAATTAAAATCAGACCAACAGTAAGCCACTCTAACTATAGGTGAAGTAATATACTTATTTTTGTGATCACTATCTAAGGTAAAGCCTAAAAGTGGTTGATCTTAACGTTGTAGTAAATCAATATTAGAATGGTAAAAGAAAAGTATATTGCCTTACCCTTTTGTACGTGTAAAAGTACTGCTTGCTTCAGTGCTGAAAGAAGGGACTAAAACATGAAAACTAGTACCTCTAGGGAAAGTTTACAAACAGGTAAAAAACCCTACATTATCAGGGTGGCCTCAAACATATATAAAATGCAGAAGCAGAAGATTGAGAAGAATAAGTTTGGAAAAGGTTAGAGGAAAACTGCCTACTAAACTGGCGATAACTGTATCCCTGATTAATCAGGACACTGGCATTTAGGTTTTAATTTATCGACGCAAAAATACAACTACTACTATGAACAAGGGAAGTTCCTAATTATAATCTAAACTTCCAAAACACTTTATCATAATGAGACAGGAGATATTAAAACTTCCTATTGCATGCTGAGAAACTGCTCCTTTGTGAGAAAGGTTTCTTGTATCCATACTTCTAAGACAGAGGGTCAGAGAGACGAAATACCTTGTGTCAGCTAGCCCACAATGAAGTTCTTCAATTGCTGAGGTAGTCTTCCACTGCCATCATTTCCTTTTCAGCAAAAAACTTTCAAAAAAATCTTTAATTAAATCAAGGTTCTTGGGTATGAAATACTACACTTGCTATACAACTGCAAAATACAACTCCCAACAATCCATTTTCAAGTCAACAAACATTTGTTGTAAATAACATTTTGTTAAATTGAAAACAAGCCTGAAACCTTCAGGGTGAGAGCTACAGCACATGAAAATAAACACCCCTGCAACCAAACACCTTTTGTAAGGTGTTCTTACCAAAAAACCTTGCCAATCGTAGGGAAGGTCAATTTGACATACTGCACTGCATTACTGAATATGAATATATTCTAAGATTAAGACACACCTGTGGTAACAAGAATCCACAAGAATGAGAAACACTTGTGATAGCATTTTTCAAACTTTTAGTTAGGTAATTGTATCAGTTCAGCCTCAGTATTGTGTTTCTCCATCTATAACTCCCAATTACAGGTCAAAGTACAGGCAACTGGAAACGGAATATAGTGCGACTCCACCCATAGACTGCATTTCAACCTTGATTATTAAGAAAAGCAGGGTGCTACAGAGAATATCCCAGGAGGCAGCTGACAGCTGAGAACCAGCTTTAAAATTCTGAAGCACTACTATAGTACGTGAAAAAGTGGTAGAAGATCAGCCGCTTTCTCAAGAAGACGCCACTTGCTCAATAACATTAAGTGTTTTCTGATAAAAACCATACTTAGATCTATTTTTTTTAGGCAAAGGTTAAGATGGAAAAATCAGTCCTACAGATGATCGCATTTTACACCGAGATCAACATTTATTTCTCTCTCTGTTTATGTTGGAGTCTGTGTATTCTGTGACTCCTCAATTAACATCTACATGAACATTTCAACTTAAGTTCACAGAAAGATGCACCAACACTGAAATACAAAGGGAAAAAAGGCAAAGCAAGAGTGTCAGTCACATCCAGCAAGTAAGTACAGTTGTTCACTGGCATGATCTTGCAGAAACATACTTCCATGGGATTTCCTTCCACTAGGGGAAGATGTTCTTGCCTTGCGTAGCAGGAGCTGGATCATTGCTGGGCACCACAGCTGTGGTCTCCAAACCGATCAGCGCTTAAAATTTAAGAGAAGTCCACAACAGCAATATGTTATGCTTAAAAGTAAAAATAACAGAAACTCCAGCTGGTAATTTTTTTTCATTTTTTTTTAAACACCATTTGAATGACTTAAGAAAAATAAAAACGCACCCCAAAAATACAACCAACTTCCTTGTAAGGTAATAAATACAAAACATTACATTAATAATGCCTCAAATATCCTACTAGATAGATGGCTTCTGGAATTTATCATCTTCTTTTTAGGCATTTCAATTCCCACTGTAAGAGATATCAACCTATCAAGGATTTGACCCTTGGCAGAACTTAATTTGGCAGTATTTGTTTTCAAATTACTCTCCATTCCCTCTCTGACAAAAGGTCCAAATCACAGAACCACAGAATCACAGAATCTTAATGGTTGGAAAGGACCCTCTGAGATCACCGATTCCAACCGTACACACACAGAAGACCCCCACAATCTCAGCCACTAGAGCATGCCCTGAAGTGCCACATCTACATGTTTCTTAAATACCTCCAAGGTTGGTGACTCAACCACCTCCCTGGGCAGGATTCCGTACTAAGGATTATCTTGTTCCCTTACTGATCACGTTACAAAATTTCCTATCCAAGAAGCATTTTACACTTGCTTTCTTGTATGCTTTTTCAACCTTGACTGTCAATTTTATATTGCTCATAATCAGTCTACATGTCCTGTGTCATTATTATTAACTCCATGCTATTCGTACTTTTTTCACCAAACACCCTCATGGTACTATCATAATTTTGTTTGATTATGTGTCTTGATTACACAATAATTTCTCACGGTCAAGGAAAATGTTTTCAAGAATAATTCATTCTCTTCTGCACTCACTCTACTCCACTCCACAAATCTACCTGTATCAATACTTTCAACTTTTGGTATCATCCTTTGATGAACTCTGCCATTTTACTTTCCAAACTGCATTAATCTGTCTATCATTGCCTCCTTGATCATCAAAGCACGATATTCTCTCCATTATGCTTTTCGCATATAAAATCTATATACACATAAACATTCTACGTTACAACCTGTGACTACGAAAGCTCTCCTGTTCTAGGACCACTCCTGGCAAAATGTCCCTACTCAGCTTTCTTGAAAGTACCACAAAAATAACAACCTCTTTCATCATCATGTACCTTCATTTTAAAACTCCCTAAGATCCTCTGATCTTTCTCTCGCTTCCTCATTTAGTATCCACATAACATACTACTCTGAGACCTTCTGAAGTTTTTACTAATTTGATCATTCTCATTAAATTGCTGCTCCATTTTAAGCACTAGCCAAAAACCCTATTTATCTCCATCTGTAAATAACTTTCAAGAAGACAACACAACTGTTAAGCCCTGAAAATTACCCAAGTGACAAGACTTGATCTACTGTAGTAAAAACTAGTTAAGGGGGGGAAGATATCAATAATGAATACTTGCCTAGAAAGAAGCGTGGAGGTTTTTTCCTCTATTTCCATGTTGTTCTTCCTCCCTAGTCTATAATGGGACTTATCTGGGTATGCATGACAACCTCCACAAATTTAAAAGGAAGGCAAACAAAAAATACCACTTTTTTCAGAAAATTAACTGTAAGGCAATATGAATAACTTACCAAACTTGACCTATTAAAATTCCACTAATAAATAAACCAACAACAGAACGAGGCAGTTCAAGACTAGAATCTGCTAGCTCATCCCTGTGTCTAATGTAGTCAGTGGAACCCCGATGCAGGTGTCCATGAAAGCAGAACTGTACAATTCAAACAAACAAACAACATCAACAAAACCCAAACCAACAAAACCACCACAGAACAAGCACTCACCGCCACCAAAACCCTACAAGCAGAGCTGCTATCACTATTGGGGGGCAGTGCCAGCAGCGCAGCAGCCCCTCAAGGGAACAGCAGGACTGCCTGCTTGAAAAAGGATACCACAAGCTGCTATGTAAGATAACAGCAATAATTTCTGATGTACATAGGCAAGAAAGAATGATGACCTATGCTCTTTTTCCAGCTTCCTCTATGAACTGAGGTAGGGCAAGAGGTAGAGAAAGGAGATATGCACCCACTGTAAATAACGTGTTGGTTTTACTCTCTGGAGACATCAGTGTGGCAGAGACAGCTCAAGAGAGGCAATAAGCACTACTGCTAAACACAGATTTACATTATTTTTTGGTTTAAAAAAATGCAAAAATTATTTAATAGCAAAAATCATTCAAATCATAGCAGAAACAGGAATTATGTAGCTATATTACAGTAACTGTGCAATATGGTAGAAATTGCAGAGTCGCATGAAAAATATAGTTAGCCCACATCTTTGACTAGTTCACCTGCCCTCTGCTCACGAATTGTTTTATCCAGTAACTTGGAGTAGTTTTAAACAACAGTCATTTTCTACACTCTGTTTAGAGCAGGCTGAGTTTAAAAGTCTCCTTCCAAATTACAGAAGCCTAAGGCCCCGGACAAGGAACAGTTTCATTTCAGATAAGATCAAGAACGGTCAAAAAGAAGCAGTACGTTGCACCTACTTCCACCTGCAAGATCCAAAGTTGGCCTCTGTATCTTTGTGTTCATAGGTATAAAAAAAAATCCTCAGAGGTTTTGAAAGTTTGCTGCATTAAATCTTCTCCTCTCTCGTTGAAAATTTTTAACGCATATGTAATATTAGAGGTGGGACAGAAAGTCCATGCAACCTATCCCAAACTTAAGCTGGCATCCAGTCTTGTATATGCTATACATACACAGACATATATGTAATAAAATTTATGCATTATTTTGTATGCTGATTATATAAGAGAAGTATTCATAAACATTAGTAATCTTCTCAAAGCAACAACAGCATTTGAAGAAGCCCCTACTGTTCCACAACCATATCCTTCTTAGCTTTCTTAAATGCAGCAATGCCCAGGAAAAATATTTTCCAAGATGAGATCCTTCTCCTTGCAAGCTCTTTAAGGAAAAGATACAATCCTTTATTTGATTATATGCAATTTTATGCCTTTATGATATTTTAATATAAGGATAAAAGTAACAGTAATTGTGATGATGACAGATTTTTTAAACCAAAATGAAAATGGTAAATTCCGTGTTAATGAAAAATATAAACTAACAGAACAGAAATTAATTCTGTTCATGCAGCACTGGTGGTGCAAACAAAGATGCAGAAGAACCACTAGACAGTCTGTACCAGTAAATCAGAACCTCACTGCAGAAAGCAAACTGTGCAACTCAAAAGAGAGAGACCACTCAGCACTTTACAAATAATGACAGCCTTCACTCAGTAGTGACCCAGCATCTGGGCCATGACTCGAATAATGTCCAGCTACAAATAATGTCCCAATTTAAACGAAGGAGTTGGCCACTAAAGACTAACTTAGCACCATTTGATCACATAACCCCTCCTTCTCCTTCTACAGCATCTACCCCATCTGCCCTTCCAAACAGCGTTCTCTCCACCAACATTCCCACATTCCTGCCTCCTCACCCAATGCATGAATGCACCCAGCTCACTCCATATTCACATTCCCTCCCTTTGCAATTCGACCACCTATGCTCAAATGGTCTCCTACACCCCTCTCATTAAAATACCTCTAAACTCCTTGTCCTCCCTCTTCTTTGGCCTACAGGTGATTAGGAAGCAGCATGTGTTATTTGGCCCAACTGGAGGAGAGTTAGCATGTGCCTCCCAGCAAGGGTAGCTTGAGTATAAGTGTCTTCTGCTGGGCCAGCAACCTACTTCGAGCCCCCAAGCTGCACAGCTGGATCAGCTGGCTGCCTGGTCAGGAGATGTGTGTCTTCCTGATGGGCAGCTGCCAAGTCAACAAAGAAGGAGGAAAAAAAAAAACAAAAACAAAAACAAAAACTCTGAAGCCACAAACCATAGCAAACACATACCATCTGAAAAAAACAAAACAAAACAAAAAAAACACAACCAAAAAAACCTTGAGGAAAAAGATACAGCCCTGAGAGTCACTTCCACCTGGTGGCCTTCTACAGTGGAATCCCATACAATGCACCGTTTAACGTTGCAACTAGTAAGGCAATCAGATCAAGAATCCTGAACATTTATATTGTTGCTGTACATCATACGGCATGCAAGCAATCATATTTATGTCGTGTCTACTTCACTGTAACTTTACATGATTATTTCCATAACACAGAAAAGGTTGTAATCATATTTATTTTGATGTTGTGAGTGCTGTAAGTCAGCAATACTACAGATCACACTATACCAGTGAAATTATAATAAAAATGAGTCAATTCTTAGATAAGTTTCTGAAAACAAGAAATAATGGTAACAGCTTTTTATTGTCCTTACTTAGCCAGATCACCAGGCAGCCCCCCTCCAAAAAAAGCAAGCTTAAATTAATTTACTCATATGAAAAACAAATCCTGTTGCTTTCATAAACTCTTTTAAAAAGAAAACAACCGCCAAACCTTGAGTCTGCAACTTTTGCTTACATGCAAGGACCTCCTGAGGACAACTAAAGAAATGAAATGAACACTCTGTTTACACCAATTTCAGTATCTTAAGTTTTGAATATTATCTTTATTGACTTCATTTTTTTAGTTTCTTTCCTTGCTAAAGCAGGCATGTTTTGCGTATATATATATGGTCCAGATCCTACACACCTGACCTTTAAGAGCACACTGCAGAACTGACCCAGGATGCCACTGATTTCCGCCCAGCTCTGAAGAGGGGTGAAACTCTCCCTAAGCAGATCTACAGAGAACTCCACATGGGCAACTGTCTACAAACGTAGCTCCTTCAGCAGACCTACAGAAGCACCAAGTCACCATAAAAATAACAGAATATTTTTGCTTTCTACCAGGCACATAAATTTATGGACCATCATCATTTTAAACTGCATCACACATAAATACATACAGAAATATATCAGTGCGTTTAGGGAAGTCGGGCATTCGTTTACAGTTACATACAGAATGGTAGATTATTTTTAAGTCAAATTTTTCTTTGATGTTACTTAAGCACTTTCTCAACAGCTGGAATAACTCTGTTCAGAATACAGTTAAACTGCTTATTAGACAAATGAGAGCTACTACAGAAAAATGGCATTTGTGTACTGATAATATAAAAATCTAAATAGAAAAAGATCTCATATTCACTTATGACGAAAAACACCTTTCTAGGAACGTAACTATATTTCAGTAATAATAGCATATTGACTAGCATAGGACATATTAATGAAACAATACTGAACACGATGAAGTCATTGTCACCAAGTATTGTATTTTGATTTTCTAACCTTTTACACTCTTACTACGATTCTATACGCATTGAGTAACATAACATCTTTCTAATAAATAACAATGTTATATAAACAGAGAAGCACACTGCATTAAACAGGATACCAAGTTTAGCTAAGTTGGATGGAAATAAAATACTTTGAAGTATTTGGGAAAAAAAATGCTTACTAAAGGTATTCCAAGTTGTACTGTAGTTAGGGCCCTGTATATTCTTCAAATCCAATTAAACACAATAATTCACTACAGGGGTCAGCCTCTGCACATAACTGTGCTCAGAAACAAAATTTTCAACAACAACAAAAAAACTGCATTTCTATACCTTAGAATTACAAAAATGACCTTGGAAGAACAAGCAAAATGCATACCAATGCTGCAATGCCTGACTGGGTCTGCAGAGTACCTGAAGGCCCGTGTGAAACACCCTTTAGATATTCATCTGGATCCTGTGAGTTCTGCATGTCCACAGCTGCCGAATTTATATTTTTTTTTCAGGTACCATGGAATCTATTATCGTTTTGCTGTGAAATTCAGTATTTTACTGTTGCTAGGTACCTGACACTTAGTGCTTTGTCCTCTTGCCCTCTTACCTGCATATACCTTTTCCTTCCTTCAATTTTCTTTACAATTAGGAATTAATTTGATTACAGTAAATATTCCATGTGCAGTCAATGGGTACAGACATCAACGGGTCAAGAAACAGAAGATGAATTCCAGCTTGTAGTCAAAGATTGAGAAGATGATGATCAGCAGAGAATAAGAGACAGATAGACCTGTGAGCTAGGCAGGCAGGGTAAGCAGTATTGCAACAGTGAATCCCCCTCAGCCCACAAGCAAAGCAAAGGATTCCTGAATTGGCCAACGTGGGTAATATCGCAGAAGCCAAGTTATTAGGGGAAGAATGCACAGAAAGCACACTGAAAACCTCCTTAGAAATAAATAATATTGAGATTAATCAATTACCTATTTTTCCCCTCATATATACACATAATTCTGACTCATCATTCAACTGGTATCTCACAGTGATACAATAGATTAATACTGCTATGGAATTTATTCCTATTTACCAGAGAGAGCACAAGGCTCTATTATGAAGAATATTCTCTAGCGACAAAGTTAAGGTTGCACATTCATACTTAAATGAGGCGATTCCTGATCTTTAGAGTATTTACTGTCCAACTGTAACATTATATGAACACATACTGTTAGAAATGTGAATTTTCCTTGGTTTTCACAGATAGTATTGAGGGTAGAAAAACATCCAAGAAACAGCTCTGTAATCTCCAGTGTTTCAAAGCTCTGCTATCCTCCCCAAAATTACAGAGGACACATATGAATTCTGTAACATGGCACTGTTTACCTGGCCATTGCCTGGATTCTACATCATTTAATTGACGTCATTAGAATCCAGATAGTCCTGAGCAAAATAAACACATAGGGGAAGAATTGACCCTAAGTTTATTTCTAGAAGTTTTCTTTTAATACAAATATACTTTAAAAAAAAACCACACAAAACCACCACAGAGTTCTACACACCTATCCTATGCCATAATCATTGTTAACATACTCAGAACATTCTAGATGTACCCCCAAAGTAAACTATTTTCATTTAGCTTAATTAAGCCCCTGGGATGTATCCCAAATGAAAAGTTACGCTAACACGCTACATCCCAGTAACACACGTTGTTATAGCATTTCTCCAAAGAACTTTAACAGAGCTACTCAAAAGTTAGTCATATGATTTAGTGATTTACAGAGCTGAGAATCTCTACACGTGGATTCTCATGGCAGCATAGTAACCTTTGGACTGGGAGGCAGAGGCCAACCAGCGGACGTCACAGCACGTAACAATGGAGAAATGCAGGCAGCCATAAGTATGACCCATCTAAATTTCAGCAAACAAACATGAAAAGTCCAGCAAACACTGTAAGAGAAAAGGTCTCTCCGAATCAGAATGGTCACCTTGCTTCACAGGATTTTCATGCATTTTAGGCAGCTATGGATTGACAAGTGACATTGCAAATTATTCTAAAAGACTACTAATCTGAACAGTTGCTCCTCCCACACCAATAAAAAAGGAAAACAGCATGAACACAGTTCACTCTGGCAGACAAACATCCTCCAGTGCATCATTCAAGAGAACTTTACTCCATTATAATAGTATGCAATCCCTCTTGCAGTATAGCTGGCTTGCTACAATTTATCTGGAGTTAAAATAAGCGCATGCACATTCAGTTTAAAGGCAGGAAAGCAAAAAGTAGAGAACTCAGTGTCACTACCCTGTTGCCGAAAATCTAATCCGGGTCTGCTTAGACTTGAACTTGTTGCTCCAAGGAGACTGTATTTTAGATCTGATACCTAGCTCACTAATCTAGTACCTCAGGCAAAGCCTAAGCTCACTATTCTGGGTACCATCTTGCCGTTTTATTATCCTTCCTTAAGATAAGCCTCTTTCTTTCAACCGTTCCAATATTTCTCTGCTTAGGTATCCCAAGTTTATTTATTCCCTAAGGAATAAAGATTGTTCTCCCTCTCATCTGTGCTATATTTTCTGCTTCTCAACACCGCAGAGGGCACACAAGCTTATGAATAGTTTTATTTTCCTCATATATTCCTAATTTATATTCATTTTCAAATATTTAAGATGTGACATAGAAGCATGAAGAGACACAATCCCTACATTAAAGAGCTTACAGTCTCACACTTATCTGTGAGATAGGTAAACAAACATCAGTATACCCACTTTATAAATATGAATAAAAAGATGGCAAATAATTTAACTAAGGGCACAGAATAAATATGTATCACACACTGATCACCAGAAAAAAGATCATGTGATGGGATCTCTGGCCTATACCCAATTCCCTCTATGAACTGTATGTCTTCTAATAACGTGGACTGGTACTACAGTTACTCTAAGTAGTCCCATTTAAGCTGCAAGACACCTCTGACACTCTGAACAAGCATTTTAAAACAAAGCACAGCAAAACAAAACACAAACAATCCATTCTCATAAATTTGTTACATACTTCGTTTTCAGTTTTCCAATTCACAGAACATAACAATATCCTGTTTTATTTTTCAAACAATCCCTCCTCAGCTATTGATTAAAGAGGAATTTTAAAAGATTGCAAGTAACAGTAGCCCCCTTTCATAGATGGTTTAACTAAGCCTCAGGAAGAAGAAATTTGCCTTTCAGAACTGGATTCTAAAAAAAAAAAAAAAAAAGAAAAAATAATAAGGTTTTGCTGTATTTGGATTTCATTCCAGTTTGACATGCACTCTCAAAGCAACACAGTATGAACCTTTGTACCTCGAGCACCTCACCTGTAAAACTTAACAAATTATACTTCTCTAAGTCATTACTCAGGAAAGTGGGGAAGGGGTTAGGAAAGTAAAAAAGGAGTATGAAAGTCTTATCTACTGAGGTTTAACTGCAAATAAACAAGATAATTAAAGCCTATTAGCTCTAAAATAGATTTTCAAAAGTCTGAAACTTCTTTACTTAGCCCAGGCTTATTCCACTTCACAAGGAAAGAAGCAATATCCTTGCATTCCAAACAGACTCTTGATCTTATTGGAATATGATTACCATTTAGTCAAAACTAAGACATTATCACAGCTATTAATAATTTTAAAGCAAAAATTAATTTTGATACTGTATCAGTTGCAGATTAGAAAATAGTCTTAACATATAAACTTTCTACCGATTATTAGAAGATTCAGTACGTCCTAAAAGTCACCACAGTTATTAGTGTTGCCAGAAACTTGCTCTATGTAGGTTATTAGTTCTGACATCTGTCCAGATAAGCTTTCAAGTTAAACAATCAAAATTCTGTATTAAAACTGAAGAACAACATTCACCCCTCCTCAAATAAACCAATAAATTTCAGCTTAGCAGCAATGATTTAGGTCATATCTAACAAAAAGCTTGCAGAAAAATAATCAGGAAGAGAAAATATGTTAACATTCATCACACTGATTTTTCACTACATTTTCGGCAGTAAAGAGGAGTTTACCCTCTGAAGGAAAAGCTCAGAAACTTTGATAGAGGCCAAACTCATCTGCATAGTGACTAGTATCACACCGTAACTCTAAGAAAGGGCAATTTTAAGGTAGCTATGTTTCCTTTCACCTGCTGCTTGGTCTCCTTAGAAGAGGCCTAATGCAAATTTTGTATTATAGAAGTTCTATTTTCTTTTGAACAGATTCCCAGTAACTGACAAGACAACATCCATCCAAATAAATAACTTCTATTGAGAGACCTTCTAACATGTTAACAACCAACATACTGAATTCCCCTAAATAAAGCTTTATAGCATGAACAGTAACTAGTCTTTGATTGTGAATATGTTGACTGTATGATTACAGTACAACTAAAATAAAATTCCCCCTCCAACTATGTAAAATATTCACTTTTGGACTTAAAAGCAAAGCCTCAGACATCTGACTAAAACATGCATTACAATGCTTATCTTGAGGGGGCAAAAATAATTAAAAAAAAAAAAAATCATAAAAATGTCATCCACATCTTTGTTTCCTGTCTTGCCAATGACTGCAGGATTTGTGACAAAATTAAGTGCAACAGATTCCGCAGGTGAGGCCTGTAGTGTTGCAATAAAAATCTGTAGCTATGCAAGATGAAAGCCTTCATTATGGGGCTATTTTCAAGGATGGACAGAACCTATAAGGTCATCTAGTCCATT
Source organism: Arenaria interpres (assembly GCA_013399435.1). Taxonomy (NCBI): domain Eukaryota; kingdom Metazoa; phylum Chordata; class Aves; order Charadriiformes; family Scolopacidae; genus Arenaria; species Arenaria interpres. The sequence continues at coordinate 38,396 of VXAK01018662.1, forward strand.
TCTCTGCCAGTCCTGGCTTGTTACCCATTGCTTGTGTATTAGTGTCCTGACCAGGCTAGTTCTGAATGACCCATGGTGTGAGTTTCCCCTCTACTCCGCTTGGCATACTATTAAGAAGGTATACAAGTCTATCTTGGGGTGTTTTTTGTGCTGCTATCTGCTCTGAATTCTCTCCCTCAGTTCCATCTCAGCTTACATATTAACACAGCCTCTTATTTTATTTAAAATTAATCTCCCTTTTAAGTATTTAGGCCCTTCAAAATGCTTGTCAGATACCATTTTCCCTTCTCACCCAAAATCTTCATTTAGCCAAGCAAAATATTTATTTCTCAAATATTTTTTATGATCAATTAGGCTCTTCAGCCTTCTTAATTTTTTTGCTCTTCTCTAAGCTTAAATTGCCCCACCTGTTGCAGAGGCTCTGAAAGTAAAACAGAACTCCAAATACAGTCACACAATCTCATACAAAAACTCGTCTCCCACTTGTTCAATGCCTTTCTGGATGCAACCTAAGCTTGTTCTGGTATTTTTACAAAGTCTATATACCATATTGCAAATTGGGGCCTGTTCTTCCTGTCAGAAGCATGTACGAATCCCTTTCATATGAAAGGGAGTTGGGTGCACACAACTGACAGGATTATCAGGCCCACTCCTATCCCTTTTTCAGCAGTACTGCTTTCCAGGTTATTCCCTCTCAATGAATACCTGTTTTGGATTACTGTCCCTCAACTGTTTTAGCTTGCATTTTCCAAACTCAATCTCATTTGTGTTTTCCAACAGTGTGCCTAATTTCTTTAGATAACCTTTTTCTTTTCTGCCTGGACTTGTGTTTAACTCTTCCCACTATCATTGTCTGTTAAGATCGCAAGCGTACTATCCACCTTCTCATAATATTAACCAATCCAGACACTAAATGTCCCTAAAATGGCTAAACTTGTATTACTACATGCATGTGTAAGCACTGATGTTACTCTTTTAGCACCTAAAACTGCTGTGACTCACCAAATCCATTCCTTATACTTTGTTCTATTTTTGTTTAGGGTCCTTCACCCAATTTCTCATTCAGATGACTATTCATATACATAAAAAAATTGTTAAGGAGAGGATTTTGCTTTGGATTTGAATTTTAGAAAACACGTAAAATATTACTATAGCTATAACTTTCTCTTCATCCACTGGGGCCTTGAACCTGCAATCAGATCTGGCAAGCAAGCCGGTCCTGTACTTCTCCATACTCGCTGATCTATGTGCAGATGCTGTTGCAGTATCAGATCCTAATTTTAAACACTGAGCAAGAATAACAAAGAAAACTCTTTTAAAGTAATCTTGCTTGGAAAATTCTAGGCTGCTTATTATTGTTTCCCTAGTATTTCTGCCATTATTTTACTAGGAACAGAATCCCTTAAATTTATCTAGTTCTTCAGCTCACGCCTTTTCTTGGTTTTTGGTTTTTTCTTGCCCTTTTTATTAAAGAAATCAGTACTATTATTCAATTTCTTAGTGGCATCTTGAAGATCAAATGACTTATAAATATGCTTATATTTCAACCTCCGCTATTTGTTCTCAATAACTATTTCCTATGGTCCTGATTTTTAACTGCTCACACTTTTTCATCCTACTATATATGGAATTTCAGGAAATTCAGTATAATGGCTTGTCTTTATAACAACTTTATGCAACTTCTCATTTATGAACTGACCTCTTTCCTCTCTACTTGACTTCCTCTTACCTCCCCAATATATTTACAACAGCGAATTCTTATTCGCCTTTAACTAGTATTAACTCATTTCTGCTGCCTTTACCAGAAGCTTATAGTACACACCTGCCTCCCACCTTTCAGAAATTCTCTGCAGAACTGAGACTTAAACTTATTTTACCTGACACTTAGTCCTTTCACATAATTTCTCTTACTGCAGATAAATACCTTTTGAAATCAAACTGATATTCAATGCAGTTAGGCATACTTCATTTGCACATTTAGTTTACAAGGTCTCTCACTCCCCAAGAAGAGATGAAGGCCCAGAACAAAATAAATGTATCGCTTACGCTCACACGAAAACCAACAGAACCTCACACTAATGTATGAGGTCACATCAGCCCAGTTCTTTGTAGGACTGTAACCTAATCAACCATTAACATAAAAAACAGGCTATATTTCATGTTAACTTTCTTTTCACCTACTGTATATGTTTACCAACTAACAAAAACATAAAAGCATGCCCACATTACTGATGTTTACATTTATTACCCCATATTAAAATATTTTCATTAACATTATAAAATAATCTTTAGAGAAGCATTTAGAAAATGCTTTACTAATTCACCTCAATTGAGATGAAACATCTAATTTGCACTACATCCAAGGGAATTACACTCTCTGATGCTGTAGAGACTCACAGAACTACATTAACAAGTACAGTCTATCAATGGTTATCGGCACTGTGGCTTTTGACTGCTCACTAAGAACCACAGTGCATAAATTACTTCACCTGTCAGACAGCTCAAAGCAACACAGGCACAAAGTTTGAACGGTTCAGACTTTCCTTATGCTAAATAACTTTTTCCAGTGAGAGAAAAGAGAGGGCAGCTCAAGGAAGAAGGGGCAGAGAGGTGGTATTTGAATATATGGTAGACAATCCTATCATAAAGCCTATCAGAATTTTGCCAGAAGTTTAAACAATTCACATCTTTATTGAAGCCTAACGTACATTCCCAAAGACACCCAGCAAAATTCCACAACAGCCAAAATGAAAGTTATTTCAACAAAAAAGGCACCTCACAACTGCCTAAAAAAACCCCATAACGCAGTGATTGTTTTGCAAAACATTTGGTTTGATCCAGCCAACAGGTCTACTGACGTCACACAAATAATTCAACTTCCTAAATTATTTACATAGCAATTTTAAGTCAAAATGACAGCATTATTAGAGTTAACACAGCAAAATGAGTAAGTGGTCCATGTAGCTTGAGATCTTATCTCACTGAACATGGTATGCCAGATGTTCCATAGAAAGAAGCAACTTTCACCACAAACGAAACCAAATCTGCAAATGTGTGTATGTAGGTGCCTACCACTGAATCCCTCCGAATTCAACAGGGTCCCATCTGCCATGCAGATCCCTCACTTGACAGAGGACACAACACACGTTTGGATAAAAACGTATATAAAAGTTGATAGGCCTCAATTTGTTTGGCTTTGTTTGCAAAGTCATTACAATAGTGAGGCCAAGATTATAGTCATACTTGGGATTGAAGAGGAACATTTTTTTTCCAAGCGTAATTGCTCAGCAGTTCATGAAAATCTAGCCCTGTAAGAAACCCCAGGTTATGTTCTTCAACGCGGATAAACAAGAGCCTTTTTATGAATTTATCATTAGAACATTTTTTTCTTTCCCTGTAACCAAATCCCCCCCTCCCCAAACCTTCTAGGTTAAAGCATAATGAACATTAACCTAGCAGAGATGTATGTGTATATACAGTTTTATTACCACACATGTAAGGAGGTGAACACAGCTGGGAAACAGTTCACATCAAACTTAGATTATGTGAGAAGCAACAGTGAGTAANAAACTTAGATTATGTGAGAAGCAACAGTGAGTAAAGCAGTAATTTAGAAAAAAAAAAAAAAAACAAACAAAAACAAAAAACCAAATCAACCATGAAAAACCAATCCACCCCAAAACCAACAGCCTTGACAGTTTATTTCAGAATGGCCTAAGTAAATCACAGAGACTATGATAAAACTGACATTTTAAAAAATTCTTCATCTTAACTGCTTATCAACTTTTTTTTCTAAATTCCAAATAGTAAAAAACCTTTCACTTATTTGTATGTAATCATTTATACATATTTTCAACAACTGTATCTTAAATAACATCAATACCAGCACGCTAATAATAAAAATAACATTTTTGTATGTCTGATTCTAAATTAAAAAGTAGTATCTTATTAAAAATTAACAGTCATTACAAGGCCAAATTAACATTAATTGTGTTAACAGTCACAGCATATAAGAGCTTTCAAAATACAGATGTAAACACACATAACATACAACCTTCTACTGCAAAAGGGCCATTCAAACATTTACAAAATATGAAAATAAAAAGGAAAAGGTAAAAACCAAAAAAAGCCATCATTTTGCAAATTATATGTAAAAATCTAGTCAAGTAATAAACTACATGGCCCAACAGAAAAGAAAAAAG
>VXAK01018663.1:0-18991 GCA_013399435.1 Arenaria interpres
TATAATAAAGGTTATGGCGCTGCGAACAGTAGTCTTTAACCACCCTATCTGCATGTTTGCGTTCTTTAAATGAAACTCAGATGTTACGTGTGCCATTGGGGGTGTATAAAGGAGTGCCCTGCAAGATGCAGATTCCTGTTAAAGTGTGGGTTTTTTATGTGAGGGATGTTTCCATCAATACTGGTTCAGCAGATTTTTGAATATACTGCATATCTGAGCGCATACTCTGTGAAGAGCAGTAGCTCATTTCATACCTCTAATATTGAATAAAATCATACTTTTTCCTTCCATTCTTGCTGATATTTTAAAATAACTGTTATTGACCTGTCTTTTCTGTGCCCTCAACAGCCAAATTCTGGTGAATTGGACCCATTATATGTAGTTGAAGTGCTACTGCACTGCAGCAGGGAGAGTTTGAAAAATTCTGCTACGGAGGCTGCGAAGCCAGCCAGACCTGATGAGAAAGGAGAGATGCAGGTTTGTTACACATTTATTCTCAACAGTTTCTTATAAATGTTCTCAAAGGTTCTATTTCCAAAGCATTTGCAAACTATGTTATAAAAATTACCTACATATATGGTAAAATCTCCAGATAACCAAGTGTCTATAAGCTGGAGGTTTTTTCTTGGATACTTACGCAGGATTTTGTAGATAACGTGTGTTTGTTCTACTAGATTTGACAATTTAGTTCGAATTTTTATAATACTTGAGTAATTAATTTTAGCAATGATGTTTGGCAGATACTTTTCTTCGCAGTATCTTCTGTCACTGCAAACAGAATGCTGTTTTTATTTCTTTCTCTTTTGCAGACCCCTTCAGTTTTGCAAGGCTGTCTTACTATAAAACTAAACTGACATTTTTAGTAAAAATATTTGCATTATGCAAAATTTTCAATTTGCAACCCTATTATAGAGACAAACAATTATAACTTTCAGATCTGAGGCAGTTTTTTAATTTGTCCACTTTTTTCTTTTTGCAAAGTCCATTTAAAGCTTATGATGCAATATTGATTCTTCATGGTTTCTTCATACTTTTGATACTTATATTAATAAGTATTTGCTGATTTGATGTTCTCTATTGTTAGCATTCCTAGTTAAGTATGTGAAATTAATTTGTCTGGTTTGGATCTTAAGAGGTATTCCTGTAGGTAAGAGGCAAGGTAATAGAAAAGCTTGTAGCCTCTCTCTAGATCTAACTGAATACAGAATTTTCCCATTTGGAAAAAATTACTTTTCATCTTTATTAATACTTTATCTCATTACCCACATTTTCCTGCTCCCTAATATTCTTTGCCTACTGCTGTGTCCGTGTGTACTCAGTTTTCCCTTTCCTTTGGAAAGTGTTGCTATTGAACAGTAATAAGAAATATATTTCTTAATGATTTATCAGTTAACTGCACTCTCTTTTTGGTAGGTTGTTCCTGTTTTGGTTCATCTTCTCTCTGCTATCAGCAGTGTTCGACTTTACATACCGAAAGACCTGAGGCCTATTGACAACAGGCAAAGTGTGTTAAAATCCATACAAGTAAGTTCCGCTGGACTGTGTAAGCTCTCTACTCTGATTTTAGTGAGGTACTCTTGAACCCAAGACAACTTGTTCTAAAGAAATTTGTCTAAAACTTGTGTCACATCTTCAGCCTTATTCTTAAAAGGGGTTGGAAGCCACCATGTATGTCAGTTGTTTCTCCTTGTCAACAGTAGTTTTAAACTGATTTTGAAAACTGCTGAAACACCACATAACAAATTTACGTTACTGCCTTCTATGTCCCTATAGTTATGCCATCTGATTTGTCAAAGTATAGTTTATTGTACTGTTACTAATCTTACAAAAAATATTTTTTTTTCCTTCTAGGAAGTTCAGAAGCGTTTCCCTGATGGCGTGCCGTTACTAGACCCCATTGATGACATGGGCATCAAAGATCAAGGACTGAAAAAAGTAATCCAAAAAGTAGAGGCATTTGAGCACAGGATGTATTCACATCCTCTTCACAATGACCCCAACTTGGAAACAGTATACAAACTTTGTGAAAAAAAAGCACAGGTAAAAATGCAAAAAACGAAATGCTGGATCTATATTTAGCTGAAGAGAGTGACAGTGAGAGTTCCCTTCTTATTGCGTTTCTTTTCCTTATTGCTTCTTTCTTTTCTTAAACCATTTTATTAATATTAATAAGCCAAAATCATACTTTTTAAATACAGTAAAATTATTGAATCTCACTAACAAACTGCCTGGGTCGGGGGTGTGCCCTCATTTGATACAGATGGGTAGTACATCTGAAATGAAAACTGTTGAGAAAAGTCATCAGGGATTAGAAGGTTAGAGAGGTATCACGAGAGTCTCTTTTACTGAATGGGCATAGCACAATACAGTGCAGGTACCGTCTTCACAGATAATTGAAACTGATCGTTGTTAATACGCTCATGCAGAGCTAAGTTGAATTGATGGGGCTTATTAACTTGGGGAGTGTACCATGCAAATCGTCATGCTGCTGCTTCCTGAGCTGACTCCCAGCCTGGAAGCAGTGCACTTATTTTGTGTAGAGTCGTACCCCATGCGAGACTGCAACTGGTTGCACACAAAAACAGCTCTCGTGTCTCTGTGCTGCTCCAGAAAACAAGTTCTCCAGGAGTCACTTCACACAAGTGAGGTAGTTCTGGTACAGGCAGCCCAAAGTTGCACATGGTAAGACCTGATGGACTGAGCGTACTTCTGTGAGGGTATCTGCACTGTACACCCTGCTGCCAGCATGTTGACTGATAAGCTAGAAGACACTGCAGACAATGTAATAGCAGGAAATAGTGCCTTTGGGTTACATATGATCGAACAGTTGCTTAGCTGAGACTTGGTAGAGGTCTCAGAAGATGAGTGCTCATTTCCTAACCAAAGTTTTCATCTGTGGTTCTTTGGTGTGGGCTTGTTGGGGTTTTTTCCTGCCCTAGGTAAATAGTTTAACTTCCCAAACTTGCTAGAGTTTCCTATGGGTAAATGGAGCTGATCTTGATTTATTTTTTTTTTTTAAATTTGTTTTAAACCTTTGTTTTAGTAGAATTAGATGAGTCAGTGTCAACTAGTATGTCCATACACTGTTGTTCTGAGGCCTGTATGAAATTAAACAATATCTTTAAAACGGTTGCATCTGTTAAACCAGCAACATGTAATTTCTCTCCTTCTGACCCCCAGATTGCTATGGATATTAAAGCAGCAAAGCGAGAACTGAAAAAAGCCAGAACTGTCTTACAAATGGATGAACTCAAATGCCGCAAGCGTGTTCTGAGAAGGCTGGGGTTTGCCACATCTTCAGATGTTATTGAGATGAAAGGACGGGTCGCTTGTGAAATCAGCAGGTAATTGGTTTCTGTGTGAAGTGATTATTGTCATGAATACACACTTTACTGTCCTGGCTGACGTTAGTATGTCATTCTATATATTTAAAGTTCTGAGACGACTAGGAGACAGATTCTTCAGAGACTACATGATCTGTGTCATAAAGGGAATATACTGATTGAAGCAGTAAAGACAGCAACTTAATAGATTTTAAAATACAATAGATTTTAAAACTTTAATGTGGACATGAAAATGCCAAAGTAATGGTTTCTTATCCAGCTTAGGCTGTAGTGTATGTTTTCATTAATATTGTACATTATGTGAGAGGATGGTCTTAGTTTTTATGGTTCCACCTCCCTGGACTCTCACTACAGAGCCTCTCACAAACAAAGGTGTAAGCGTGATTGTTAGCAATTACCAAGTTGCTGACAAGTTTGGAATACAGCTTAATTGCTTCTGTAGGGCTGTTGGAACAAATCTATGGAAGTGATGCACTTTACTGTAGTACATTTAGCTGGTACGGATCATATTGTAAAGATTCTATGGAAACTTATGAAGCAGAGTTTAATACTTCAGATTTTGAGAGAATTGTGTATTTTTAAAAGTTATTATGACTGCTGTACTCCTTGCATTACAGATAGTTTGAAAGATGCTACCTGTATTTGTTTGGTATTTAATAATAATAATTTTTCCCCTGCAAAATTTAATAGCAAATGGGGAAGCTGAATCAGAATTTAATCAACTTCCTGACATCAGAAACTCTTTGCTGATGAATTACACTTTTCTTTGTTAAAAAATATCTACTTCTTTACCCCCGTCCTATGCTCTTGTCTCAAACTCCAAAAATAAAGGTGTAGTCTTATGAATAATTTGATGTTTTACTCAAATAGTATGTTTGGATTTTGTATCCATATCATGCATTTCATTTTATAATTCATGATTAAGTCTTTATTCTAAAGGTAAATTGAAGCAAGTTTGCTCCTCTTTTCAGGATCTTGGAAGTACCCAGTTGAATCTTTTGTGAGCAGCAGCAGTACCAATTTTAGTTCTTTTTATAAGTTGCTTAACTCTCTGATTCTTTTCAGTCTCTTGATGTCCTGTCTTATAAAAACTGATTAAAGCAACTGTTAATGCTACCTTTTATGAAAATGTAATTATTTTTGTTACTATTTTTCATTTTATAAAAACGAGAGAACTTTTTAAAAAGGTTATCATTTCTTCTTGTCTCCTTATTTTTTATAAGGAGAGATTCTTTGTAGTTCACTATGAGCTTTTAGTTTCCTTAAAATACTGTCTCACTTTCTTACTAATCAGCATCCCCCGTAAAAAGCTAAAATATTAATATTTTGGAGGTCCTGTAAGAAAAATTAAGAAGCTATTGTTTTTGTCTATATCAAGTTGCTTCACAAAACAGATTAATAGTACTTCATTTAAAAATCAGATTTCAGTAAGTCTTGTCTCTAAGCTTCCTTCTCTTTCTCTTTTTTTTAGTGCTGATGAACTGCTCCTGACAGAAATGATGTTCAATGGCCTCTTCAATGACTTATCTGCAGAACAGGCCACAGCACTACTAAGCTGTTTTGTATTTCAAGAGAACGTGAGTTACTTCTTCAGTTCATGAATTCTAGACATTCCTGTCTACCAACAGTATTATGTGTAATTCCGTTCCAGAAATTGGTCATAACAGTATGAGCCATTGCACATTTTTTTTTATCCTTTCCTAAGGTGTTTGACATGAACTTGCATTGAACTTACCAGAATTATTGCAGCCCCAGTGCTAAAATATTTTTCCTCGTGAGTGACGTGCTGAAGGTTGTGTAAAATTGCAGTCCTCATAATGAATCTACCTCTGTTTCCTCCTCGTGCAATGAAGTAGTATTAATAGATTCTCAGCATACGTGCTCGTATACGTGCACGCGTTCTTACAACTTAAAACATAGAACGGTTATTTCAGAAAACAGGCTTAACAGTATCTGCTCCTACACTCTGGAGTATCTTTAATTCCAAGACATGCCCATGTTACGCTGTTTGGACAGTACCCTTGACCTATTGATGGAAGTGGCAGTACCACATGGAATTGATGCCAAAAGGGCTGTTAAAAACCAGAACATATGTCATTAAAAGCAGAAACATGGGCATTAATACCAGATGTCACTGTTTTCCCACCCACAGGCTGTATAGAAGGTTAGCATCATTAGGAAAATACAGTAAAAATTAACTTCCATGTGAAATTTTACTGCAGGTAACTAGCAAGATGTGTCACTTGGGTTGATTCTAAATGTGGAAAGCACATTAGCAGCAGCTGCTAATGAATTACTTTTGTTAGTGGAAGGGCTGCCAAGGTAAGCCATTGTTAGTTAGAATATTGTGAGTCACTCAATATTAGTACTCAGGTCTACACAGGCAGGACATCAAAATGTAGCTGTATTTGAATAGCCATATTTTCATACATAAACACTGATGTTTAAGTTGTTAAAAGCATTTGCTTTTTAAATTCTTAAAGAAAAGCTTGTAGCAGTTAAAGTAGTAAGTGATCAGCATTTTGGCAGTTCAAAACTATGGAACAGCTAAATAGAGGGAATTTTGGAAGTATTCAGAAAGCAGGTGCTTTTTTTTTTTCATGCTATTGGCGTACTGTATGGAAAGATTTCATTTTCTGATGTATTTTGAGGAACAAGTACTTAAGGAATTCAGTAAATTTTAGTGTTTCATAACAGGTTTGAGAAGTTCATTGAAATAATTTAGGGTGGCGCTAGCACACATTGAACTTCTATTTTTGCATTTGATCTGGTGTAAAGCAAATGTACGGGAGCGCATGTGACTATTTAATGTTGTCTTTTTCAGTCCAGTGAAATGCCAAAATTGACGGAGCAGTTGGCAGGACCACTTCGGCAAATGCAGGTAATCTGTCCCTTAGGAATCTGTCTGAGCTGAGGGTCAATGCTAACAAGAATAAAGTGTATGAGTGAAGTATCGTAAGTGCAAGGTGAAGACTTGATTTTGGATCATCAGTGCATTTGGCTCTCACTGCAGTGTGTCATTATAATGAGTTATCTTGTTTGCAAGAAATCTTTATGCTAATTTAAAAACGTTTATGAGCTTGCTTACTACCCTATAAGTTGTTAGTGCAGGAAGACTTAATTTAACCTGTGGTTTCCTTTCTGATTCTGAGTAACTTCACATTGAAAAGGAAACCTCATCCTGTATGCAGTACCTAATAATATGCAAGCCTGTTGATTAAACACTTAATCTGTTTAAGCATATTATACAATTAAAATATTTTTTTTGAAGGAGTGTGCAAAAAGAATCGCCAAGGTGTCAGCAGAAGCAAAACTGGAAATCGATGAAGAAAACTACTTAAATTCTTTCAGACCCAACCTAATGGATGTTGTGTATACATGGGCAAATGGAGCTAACTTTGCTCACATCTGCAAAATGACTGATGTCTTTGAAGGTAAGTTAATCAGTCCTTCTTGAGGAGTTTTGAGATGCTAATTCCATAACATTGAGTGGTAATTTTGAATAACCTTATAATAGATCACAAAATTTATTAACTCGGGTGTATTCAGGTATCTGTACAGCTGAAACTAAGTGGGGAAGAAATTTGTTTACTGTCTATAGTAACTTGTAGTTACACTGTTGATAATGTAGAATCTCTAGAAGGATTTTTAAAAAGGATATATCTACATTTTAAGAACTTCCTATAAAACTCACAAAATCCTAGGGGAAAAACGTGTTCCAAATGCTTGCCATTAGGAATTACAGCTCTTGCGCCTGTCCTCATTACAGTTAAGTGTTTTATTTACTTGGTAAATTGAAGGTTCTTCCTGCTGTCTTAATGATGACACAAGTGAGAGGTGGTAACCACATCTCTGTTTTGGATGGTTCATCACAGCCGTGCAACACAGATATTTGAAATGCCTTGATGTAATCTGTCATGTGTGTTAATTTCGTTCCTAACATGAGAGTACTAGAAACTGTCCCTGGAGGAAGGATACTTAGTTTTCATTGCTTTAGAAGTAGGATTACCTAAAGCCCAGATACTTTCTAAAAAGACAAACCGCCCACCTGAAGGACAGACCAGAATGAGAAGCCCAATTTCATCTTCTACCAGCCATGTTGGAAGTCGTGAAGAACAGTAGGATGGGTGCACCAGTCTTACAAGTCTTTGTGTAATGACTGATACTTGAAAATCCTTTTTGAAGTTGTTGCTGTCACCATTGTCTTGCCTCTCAGATGGTGTTCTCTTCTTTGTACGTACACAGTTGCAAATGGGAGCCCTGAAAATGACGGAATTTGTGCATAGACCCAGGAACTTCCTAAAGCAGGTTGCCTGCCAGCAGCAGGAATCCTGGCAGCCTGTGATTCTGCATTCAGCAGATTCCTTCTCTTGCAGTGGATGTCTGAGCCTCACATCTGCTGTAGAGGCAGCCTCAGGAAGGGGGGCGTGAGAGGAGCAGCAGTAGCTGGCTTGGGTTTCTGTGTTGGCTCAGAATACAGAGGGGAGTAACGTTTTCTGTGCACCGTACTGGGGATAAGGCTACTTGCTGGGCTTTGTCTACTCAACAGTGCTAGCTCCCTCAAAATTAGATCTCACAGGCCTATTTTGAGAAGTTCAGCTTTTCTGGCAGGGGTTGCTGCATGAATCTTCCCTTTTAATAGTTAATAATGGTTTTCTGTGTATTGTTCAAAAGGTGGGAAAGCACCTCAGATGTCAACTGTCAGTTACACTTAATTGAAATGCGGTGTGGTGTTGCTATATTGGGGGGAGTTTGCTCTGGTTAGCCAGAGTTGCTGCAGTTGCTATAGTCATTTCAAATAAATGAAAGATCAGAATGAAAACCAAACAAAAAACCCCCAAAAAAACACAAACCAAAACCCACAGCATCTTCATTTTGATCTTTAGTACAAATTTTCATTTTAGCTATTGGTGCCTCCTTTCTTAATTTTGATTAGAGAGTGCATTGGAAGCCACCACTTTTTTAAAGCTAGTTTTTCATTGTCCCCACCTCCCCCAACTTATTAAAAGCGCTTCTGCACGACTGTGCTCGTCGTGACTGAGGGCCTGGTGCTGGGTTCGGTGCTGCCACCCGGGCTAGCGGGCAGTAGCAGAACGTTTTCTAGCCAGAGACCTCGAGCTGAGGTTCTTGCTTCCACTCCCACAGCCTAAAGGGTGTTCTGCTGTTCGGTTGTGTTGGTGGTCAAGCGCGTGACGCCCCTTTTGGGCGCAGTTTTGGGCGCAGTTTTGGGCAGTGTGGAAGCTCCTAGTTGTGGTAAGGAAACGGCTGCCTCCACACGTTGCAGCTTAAGCCCCAGCGCTCCAAGAGCGTGCCTGCTTGCCAGTTTTGAGCAGTGATGACTGGCTAATGAAAATGAGTTGTCATTAAGCTGAAATGTGTGTGTTGGGAAGAAATAGAAATTAGAAAGCTGTAAGGAAAAACAGAAAACGGAGCTAAGTATCCTGTTAGTCAGTTGCAGATCAGCTCGTTTGTTTTGTGGAAGTAAGTATAGACAATAGGAACTTATTCCAAAATGCAGGTTTTTTTCATGCAGAGAAACGTATGTCTGCAACAACCCCAGCTACGCTGCCTGTAAATGAGTACTCCCTGGACGGTTGTCAGGGATGGAGATGCGCAGGGGAGCCGCCTGCCCTTCTCTTGCCTTGGCTTTGTGCTCTGTGTCCAGCAGGCAACATGGGGTTTATTTCACCTCGTGTCATTGCAACAAGGTCCACAGACGGCTGCCCTCACACGAACGGGTACCACTCTAGGAACTCACATGGCCTACCGGCAACATATGAGTGTGTTCTGGAAGTGTTTTTTACTTTTCTTAACTTCTTCTTTTCCCAACAGCTTTGCAAAATGTTCTTTTCATGGGGACAATTTTTCTCCAGATAATATACTTTATCTAAGCTGGTATTTCACTGGACCATAGAAAGCTTATCAAATCCACCCCCCCTGCAATCAGCAGGGACATCTCCAACTGGATCAGGTTGCTCAGAGCCCCATCCAACCTGACCTTGAATGTATCCAGGGATGGGGCATCTACCACTTCTCTGGGCAACCTGTTCCTGTGTCTCAAGACACTCACTAAAAAAATTTCATTCCTTTTATCTAGTCTGAATTTGCCCTCTTTAAAACCATTATGCCTCGTCGTCTTGCAACAGGCCCTGCTATAAAGTTTCTCCCCATCTTTCCTGTAGGCCCCCTTTAGGTACTTCAGGGCTGCTTATGAGATTTCCCCAGACCCATCTCTTCTGCAGGCTGTCCTCACAGGAGAGGTGNAGACACTCACTAAAAAAATTTCATTCCTTTTATCTAGTCTGAATTTGCCCTCTTTAAAACCATTATGCCTCGTCGTCTTGCAACAGGCCCTGCTATAAAGTTTCTCCCCATCTTTCCTGTAGGCCCCCTTTAGGTACTTCAGGGCTGCTTATGAGATTTCCCCAGACCCATCTCTTCTGCAGGCTGTCCTCACAGGAGAGGTGCTCCAGCCTCTGATGATTTTTGTGGCCCTTCTCTGGAGCTGCTCCCACAAGTCCATGCTGTTAATGTGTTGAGGGCTCCAGAACTGCATGCAGTACTCCAGGTGGGGTCTCCCCAGCACGGAGAAGAGGTGTAGAGTCACCTTCCTCAACCTGCTGGCCACACTTCTCTTGATGCAGCCCAGGATGCCGTTGGCTTTCTGGGCTGCCAGCACACATTGCCAGCTCATGTCCAAGTTTTCCTCCACCAGTACCCCCAGGTCCTTCTCCACAGGGCTGCTCTCTTATCTTTTCATCCCATATTTACCCTATTTTGCGTGCAGTAATTTTGACTGCAGGTGTGAGATGATGCTGGAGAGAATGCCCAAACAGCTGCTAGAAGAGCACAAGCACGAGGGTCATTTTTTTGTGAAACTTGTTAGTGGCTTATGCTGAATGTGAAGTGAGTTAAGTGAGGCGAGACACTGTCTCACTGGCTCTGCCAGCTAAAGAACTAAAGGCTATCAAAAAAGTAAAAAAATACCCCCACCCCACGGGAACTCAACTTGTGAACCCCCCAACCCCCCATGGTTGTACTTAAATGAAAAATCCACTACTAATTACTAAACAGCCCAGAAGGGCCTCTGACTAGATACTACTAGTTGAGAGGCCTTGAAGCTAGCTGAAGAAAACAAGAAGAGGACAAGCATTTGGAGATAAGCGTCAAGAAAATGCCTGATAGAAACCTTTACTGTTACAGTAAAACAAACAGAAACCAAGCTTAAAACATATGGCTGTTCTTGCTCTTGGCTTCTAGATAACTGAACAGCATTGCTTTGGTCTGAAGTGGGCTCAAGCAACTGAATATTCAGTGGTGTGATGCAGCAGGGGATACCAAGATGTGCCTCACTCTTTTTATACAGGTAGCATAATCCGCTGCATGAGAAGGCTGGAAGAATTGCTTCGGCAGATGTGCCAGGCTGCAAAAGCCATTGGAAACACAGAATTGGAAAATAAGTTTGCAGAGGGTATGTATTTCACTACCACAGTATAAGAAGTAATTCTAGAAAGCACATGAAAGGCGGGGGTGAAGGTGGGTGGGTGTGTAGGTGGATGATTTAGTAATACAAGCTTCTGGTACTGACTTCATGCTAAACAGCACCATTGCTGTATTTCCGGGTAACATCCATGTTACAAAGTTCAAATTCATTTTGCGACTGCAAATGGAGGCACAATGACTCCCATTTGATACTTGTAACACTATCTACTGCAAAGTTTTACGTGCCTGTAACTGTACTTAAAATAGTGATTCTTAAGATAGCAATTATGTCAGTTATGACTGCTGGATATTAATATGGTTTTCCTTTTTAATAGGGATCACAAAAATCAAGAGAGATATTGTGTTTGCTGCAAGCCTTTACCTGTAAGAGAAGATACCTTCTAAAAACAGGACTAGTTTCACAGTATGGAACAAGTTAATCAGCTTCACATCGTACATCTCAAGTCATAATTTCTTTTAATGGTGTGTATTTAAACCACAGTTGTTTTCACAAGGCATGTACAAACAGCAGTGTATGTAATATATCTGTTACCGTGTTTTCAATAAAAATTTACATTTTGAATAGCTTCTTTTCTTTTAAGCAAGAGCTTGAACAAACAGAAATGTAAAAGTTTAGATATACAATAACTGTGGTAGCTGTTACTATGTACAGGTAAAGTGAGCATCCAAGAGCAGCAGCAGTCCCGTAAAGGCATTGACTTATATTACATAGTTAGACTTGTTTGGAGAGCAAGATGGGTCATTCCTCATGGCTGGTGATTGCTGCCAAAGTGATTTCCGTTTGTTGGCGTCTCATGGAGGGTTGTATGGGAATCTTCTTTCGGTTGAAATGTGCATCCCCTCACTTTGAAGAAGTCAGACACATACACAACCTAAGTGAACAAATTAGTGTTAAGCTCCTGCACTTGTGTTTGGAATAAGAGGTAGATGCTTTTGCAGCAGGTAAACGCCACCATCAAAACTAGTAAAAAGTTTAAATGGATCAAAGCAGTAGAAAATTGCTAGGAAGTCTCATATAAAATTCTGGCATCTGTTCTTTCAATAGCTTTTTCTCCAGCTGTTACCCCCCTTTTAACTCACTGATGGCTTAAGCCAAATTCAAGGCTTTTCTGCCTTCCCAGGCACTGCTCCATTGCAATAGCCACACTTTGAGCGGCTCTAAATGAAGGAGCGAGGTAGGCTTGCTGAGGGCCCAGATCACATCTGTGGTTAAGCTTATTCTGTCATTTGTTTAGAACAGGACAGGAGATCTTGTGCTTCAGCTGAGGAGAGGGTTTGTTAGGTATAAACTATTATTCCCTAGAGTATCCCTCTCACTAGCATTTATTTAAAGCTGCTTAAACCAAGGTTGGACTTCTTCGATACATGTGTCTCACCCACAGCTCCAGCAGCTGTAAGGCCAACTACCTACATAATCCTTTCCTGCATTCCTTTCAACATATCTCTGCACTTCTTTCACAGCTTTGGGCCACGAGGCTGTCTGCTCTCTCCCCAGTGCCCAGTCACCAAGCCCTGGCAGATGTGCTGGTACGGCACTGCATGAAGTGCAGTAAGCGAGAAGCCTTCCCTCACCATCCCCCTTCTCCCTGCATCACCTCGGACCCTCCCACTGCAAACTCCAGAGCTGCAGAAGACAGTTCAGGGCAGTGTGAGAAACCTTCCTCCACACTGAGGGCCAGCTGATGAGTTGCTGATGATGAGGTCCCTCCTCTTGCAGCCAAATTTGCTTAACCAAATTTAGTGCTCTGTTTGCAGTTGCTGCCCCAGAATGCTCTTACCTCAGCCTTCTGTTTCTGGAGGTGAACTCTTCAGTACTTTCTGATAAGGGTTTTGTTTCAGAGGGTTTATTCTTAAAAATAAACTCCTCACCTTTCAGCTCTGTCCACTGTCGTGCCACCTCCTACTCATTCTTATATTACCAAGCATCTCTAAGATACCTTCTCACTCATCCAACACCCTTCACTGAACTTGTTTTCCTAATAGGAAGTGCCCTCAGCTTTTTAATCCCTGACATTTCTCATTCCCTGCACCCCTTTTCTTAGAAAATGAGACTGTACAAAAATGAGCAGTAGGATTATGTTTTAGTCAACACGCAGCCATTTCCTAACAGCCAGTGCAGTACACAGAGCTCCCAGAGCTGCTCTGAGATCTGTTTCCATGATTGATTGCAATGAGTAAACAAAGCTTTGTCTTCCAGTGACCCCGTACCCTTACGCTGAGAAAGCATTTATCTTGGAGGCAGTTCTTCCAGCTGAGCCTCAGCTCGTGGAACTGAATTCTCCAACGTCACCTCAATTAGTTTATGTCTCTGAACCACAAGTCTCTCTGGTCTGTCCCTTCCCGTGGGCGAATCAGCCACGGCACTCAGGTGACAGCCAGCACAGCTCCTGCCACTCAGGCAGCCAGGCCTGCAGCTGACTCTCCCTTCCTTTGGGGTGGATCTCACTCCCCAGCACAGCCACGTTTCACACACCCGTTGTTGTGAACACCCTCTTAGCACTCAAAATGCACCCGTCGGCAGCACAGGGCTCAGGCTGTATCAGCTGGCAGAGGCAGACACTTTCAGACTGCCCTTATCCATAAAGACCTTTTTTTTCTTTTTTTTTTCCCCCTGCTTACCTCATACACCGTTCTCCTCTGCTATTGCACTTGAGATTTAGAATTTGGCTAGAAGCAAAAGATCTGGTTATACAGAGGCCCACACGGTTTTGCAGTTGACCGTTTCCATCTCGGTTACTTGAAAAGCTCTTGGGCAGGGACAATTTCATGCTGTCTGACAGCTAAACCAGCCGCTTATCTCATCACTGGCCCGGAGTCTGCTGCGCTCCCTGAAGTGCTGTTGCTACACCCAGTTCAAGGGGTTGTTTCCCCTCTCCAGCAGTTTTCAAAATGTTACGAAGACAGGTCTGCTTTTCTCTAAACACAGCCTGCAGCTCCAAGGTGCTGTTTGTACAAGCAGTGTTTACACACACACACACACACACACCCCCACCCCCCTTAGGAATTACTTACAATGAGCACAGCTACCAACGCTCCCTGAATCAGTCCCGTTAAAACATCGCTCCAGTGATGCTTGTAATCAGAGACACGTGAGAGACCCACATAGATAGACGTAGCAATAAGCCCAAATTGTAGAGTAGGACGTACAAGTCTTGCCCAGTCTCCTTTCATTCTGGCCTGAAGGTAAAGCTAAAAGGTAAAGAGAAATTGTTATAAAATGCAGTAAATACAGGAGCTGTAACTATGTAAAATTGTGTTGGGTGTGTTCAAAGAGTTGAGTTGAAATTTGTGTTCAGAGACATGATAACATCCACAGATCGTAGAATCAGCGACATGATTTAGTGGTGGTTTTGACAGTGTTCAGCTGATGGTTGGACTTGATGATCTGAAAGGTCCCTTTCAAACCCAGGCAATTCTACAATTCTGTAAGCACCACCTCTACCCATTGTATAATTACCCCCAGGAACAGCAATTCCACGGCTTCCCTGGGCAGCCTGTTCCAACGCTTGATAACCCTTTTGGTGTAGACGTTTTTCCATATCCAACCTGAACTTCCCCTGGTGCAACTTGAGGCCGTTTCCTCTTGTCCTATCACCTGTGACTTGGGAGAAGAGACGGACCCCCACCTTGCTACAACCTCCTTTCAGCTAGTTGTAGAGAGCAACAAGGTCTCCCCCCAGTATCCTTTTCTCCAGGCTGCCTCAGGCACTCCTCACAGGGCTTGTTCCCGTGATACTCTCCCACAATTAGGCTACGGTGGAGCTGGATGCTCAAACTGCTTAACACAGTCATACTGACACTTGCTGTGTTTGTAGCAATGTGACAAATGACTGTTTTCAGAATTAAGGTACTGGTAATACCCAAGCCACTTAAGGCTTAGAAAGAATCCAGTGGAAGTCAAGCCAGTATTTTACTCCTGCATTAACTACAGGTAAGTCTCATACAAAAGAGCATTAGCTGGCAACCATCCAAATCTACAGTCCTCCAAATACGGGGAGAGCCCCATCTTGTTTTGAGCAGAAGGACCATCAACATCTGCAGTAAAGTTTATGTACACTATGCGTACAGCTGACAAGTTTTTAACTTTATTCTCAACTCCAGTCACCTGTAGTATTGTCACCTTTTAGCATAGTAAGTGTCAGAACTACCTTGGTATGATGACTGGTAGCACCCAGTATCACCTTGCTCCCTTGTCACTGGTGTAGTTCACTGAGCTCCAGCTGTTCCTAGTCCTTTTTAGCTGCGTATTAACCACGTCACCACTCCAGTAAGCAAGTGGGTGGATATGTGCAGCTTCTTCTCTCCCCTCAGCTCTATGCTGTATTTCTGTGCTTTTGATGTGTTGCCTCAAATTCACAGTATTTAACTCTGTTACTTTCCCATCTAATCCAAGACCCTGCTTGTGTCTCCTCCTCTGCTCTGTTTAGGACAGAGACCTCTTATTTCAGCTATAAGAAGAGCCTCCCAAATCCACTCCGTAAACATTATTGAATTTATTCCAGAACTTGACCCTGTCACCAAAAAAAGGCACCATAGTTACCAGATTTACAGAGGAGAACAATGCAGTTGGAAGTTATATTTAACACTTCAAGTATATCTTTCCGGTACCATCTAGGAACTTCAGGTCGGGTACAAAGCCTTAATTGACAGTCTTGTGAAATGGCAGAAGCTAACTAAAACCCAGGCTCCAGGCACCGCCTCAGCGCACTGAGCTTCTGGTAAATCCCTCCGCTGCCAACTTCAAAAGCCACGGCTACCTCTTAGAAGCACTGCATTTACAATGTAAACACCGGCACAGAGCAGGCACTGTAGATGCTAAGGTGCTACTTTCCAAAGTTAAACATTTAGGGAATGTTTGGTTGGTTTCTGAGTAAGTTACATCATAATTTTGGCATGCCGACATTTTCAGCTATAAATGCAGCATCAAAAAGATCAACCCTATCCATAACCAGTTTTCTTTAATAGCAAGGTCAGAGTGAAATTGGACTCTGAAGAAGCTACAGCTAAACCTGAACAGGAAAATAATTGCCCCCACCCCACCCTCAAGTGGTAGGCACCACATATTTTAGGGGAGATTTATTTCAACACCAGGGAAAATGTTGTTTAGCCCTTCGAAAATTAGCTATCACACAGTTCTTTTAACAAAAAGTATTTTAATGGTCTTAACATTAATACTACATCTGGATTCACCAACAGTAGACCAGAGCACTAACCAAGCGCCAAATGGAATGGAGATGGGTCCAAGGAGCACAAGCTGGTAGCCTAAAAAGAGCTGGCTAATGACTCGATACTGGCTGTTCTTTCCTCTTTCCCTGTTCCCACTAAATTCTGCTTAAGACAGCTAAAAATACCTTGCTGTAATAAAGTTTTTTCCATGTAAGCATTTCTGGTAGTTGGCAAAGATGTATGGCCTTATTAGAGAGAAAGAGGGTTATGCAACTGCAAATAGGTGGGAAACCAGGTTTACTTCTGAAGAGAGGAAGAAAATGAAAGCCACACAGAAAGTGAACTTGGAAAAGACGCCAGCCCCCACCACCATATGATCGATAAAATAGTCTTTGACTCTCCTTTATGCGGTATGTATTCAGATTTTCTTTCTGCTTGACAAAGTATCAAACAAGAAACTTAGATTTAACAACTATGTGAAGACTTATTTTCCATAGTAAGAGAGTAATCTCCAGTCAGAGAAGATGTGGAGCTGCTTTATCACCTGCAGAACACATGCAGTTGGCTACAGGCTCCATCAATTCTAGGTGCTTCTTCACACCACCAACTCCAGTAGCTGTACAGGACATGCCCAAAGCCCTTCTTGCACCATCTACCAGCAGATGGATTTACATTATTCCAAAACGAAGTATGAGAAGGGTGAGAAGTCATACCACAGAAGTGTCAGTGTGACTGATCACTGCTGTGTTTAATTTCAGAAGCAGCAGCTGTTCTTCTGGTTACAACTGTTTTTTTCTGGTTTGGTGTTTTGGTTTTTTTCAGTTGGGAGTAATTGCTTATTAACCAGCTGCTGCAGTGGCAAAATCCATGTTATATTTAAGCAGGTAACTTCAAACTGACACTGCTTTTAATAGGCTCAGGCAGTCATGCTCCCCCGCAAAGATTCTTCCTGCCACCATGACTCACTCTAAGAAAGGCAACAGCCACGTTTGGGCTGAGGGCAGCGGGACCACGCAGGAAAATTAAGCAGCCAAAGAGAAGGAGCTTTTGCCTTGTAGTTCCGCCAAATATAAACCAATGTTGAAACCAGAAGTATGCCTAAGAGTCTTTTATATAGTATTAGTCCTCATATAGCATCTTATGTACTATATAGAGATGTCCTGGTGCCATGTTGCATTAACACTTACTCCTGTTTTGACCCTGTTGACTAACAGAGGGCAATGGCTTCAGAACCCCTCCCCAAACACACAGCATGCCTGCCTGAGGTTCTCTCCTCCTCTTGGGAGTCATTTACCGCACAGGCTTAAGGAAGGGAAACAGAAGCGAATCCCTGCCTGTCTCCCCACCCACGCCTCTTTGCTAGAAAGGAATACGCTTTACAAGTAAAACTTGCAGTGATCTGCGGAAGCAGCAGGAAAGCTTTAGGAAATGTCATCTGGTTAATCAATACCACTGTCATGCCCCTTCCCAGTGTTTCACTTGCTGCTGAGCCTACGAACAGCGCGGGAGCACCCAGAGCTGTGCTGGTAGCGACGCGCTCCTGTCAGCGAGGGCTGTGTGACCATGCCACAGCTTCCCTGCTGTCCTGTGCCCGAGCTTCTGTCCCATCGCTCCCCAGTATCGTGCGGCTATCATCTATTAATCTTCACTCCCCCATCCTCCTGTTTCCCATGTTTGTTTTGTTCATTCTTTTTTTTTAAGAGTGCACAAACGGATTTCATAGAAACTTTCTTGTAACGGGATTAAATAATCTCCAACTTCTCCCCCCCCNGAAGCCACAGACATGAATGGAAGGGTCTCTGCAACTGGAGAATTATTTGCTACTCTTAACATTTCTAGCATAGCTTTCAAGTATTTGCTCTTCCACCAAAGCAGTATTAATATACATATACGCATGCCTGCCTACCTAATTTTGAAGTACAGTGACTCTCATTTCCTAGATGGACTTTTGGAGGTGTAACCATGCTGCTTCACAAGAAAGGAAAAATTCCTAACAGCTAAGATCTCATAGCCCCAGCCTACGGGCACAAAATTCTTTTAAATTTTCCAAAACCTACTCACCCCACTAACTGAGGTCGTACTTCAGATACTTACTTTCAATTCTTGAAACTCCTCAGTCGTTTTTCATTTAATACCTTCTCAGCTTTTTTCCAAAATCCTATTACACACAAAAAATCTGTACTGCAAAATGTTTTGCCTTTTAAGGTATGGGAAATCCTCCTGCACTTTTCAGTCCTCCTTCAAGAAAAGAAGTCAAAAGGGAGAAAGTTGGGGGTAAGAAGGTGGGAGGGTGTCCCTCCAAAGTTTTACTTGTACCAAGGGATTTCTTTTATTGCTTTTGTAAATGTATTTTCTTCAATAGGACTTTGTTTCCTGATATCACAAGGCCCCAGTAATCACATTTTCTACAGGCGTCCTGTTCTGTCCAAGGGAGCAGAAGCATACTTTCCCTTTGGAGATATACCTCTTTTTACCTCTTACTCTTGTCTGTTCAATCCTAATCTACTCAGAGCACCATGAGCTTAAGAGCAAAAGAGAGACAGAATAAGGTTTTCCTAGACAGAAAACTGCCCTGTGACACATGGAAATGAGAACACTTCTCAATCTGTCTAAGTACAAGTAGTTAGAGTCTGGAGGAGAAACAAAGGTGCAGAAAGTCACTTTTCTTATGAAATAAGCCCTGCTTTGAGAAGCCATGGCAGCCAGTACAAGTCTTTGGGAAAGAGCAAGTAAATGGCATTTACTTTAATTAGCTCAGCATTTACCATTAGTCATATCATTAGTTCCTCACAACATCCTGCTGGCCAAATTGGAGGGATATGGATTTGATAGGTGGACGGTTCGGTGGATAAGGAATTGGCTGAATGGTCGCACCCAGAGGGTGGTACTCAATGGCTTTAAGTCCAGATGGAGAGCAGTGACTAGTGGTGTCCCACAAGGGTCCGTCCTGGGACCAGTACTGTTTAACATTTTTATCA
>VXAK01018663.1:19617-38246 GCA_013399435.1 Arenaria interpres
TCTAGTTGGGGGTGTCCCTGCTGACTGCGGGGAGGTCGGACTAGATGACCTTTGGAGGTCCCTTCCGGCCTGGACCAATCTATGAATCTATGAATCTATATCTAACTTTGGTTTTGTGATATCTGAGCATTAAGAAAAAGCCCTATGGCATTACTGTTTTGCTCTTAACAGGCACAAGATCCTACTGCAGCTGTAATTAGCATTTGGACTTGTTACTGACTACAGTTGGAAAAAGCTCATACTTTGAACCAAGTCTGCTGACCCAAAAAGTCCCAAGAGCCACAAACAGTAATCAGTGCTGTGGAAATCCACCGCAAAGATTCTTCCCAAACCAAGCAGCTCTGAAACAGTACCATGTAAGCCACCTCAGGTGTGTGTACACATGTATGTGGTTGGCTTGGGGATTTCTGGGGTGAAGGGAGGGGACATGGAGGGTACTGTGTTTCGGTGGTTTTGTTAACAAGGTAGGGGTGGAAAGAAGAAGGAAAAGCACAGGAGGCACCAATGTTTAAAAGTCTTCAGAAAAAAAAAAAAAAAAAAACAAAAAACAGCCTCTAATCTGATAAAAGATGGGGCAAAATTCTCCATGAGACCTGGGGTTAGAAATAAAGGCTGAGAATCCAGGTACATTTGTAGGATAGGAAATTCCATTTCTATGGATATCCCGAGGACATGCTTACAGGAAACAATGCCCCTGCTCCCAAGACTGAAGTCTTCCATTAAGAAGCAGAGTAGATGCACAGAGCACCAAAGTAACTATCCACCCCCCAACTCCACCGGTAGGTCAGCGTCACTGCCTCTCTGTGAGGAGAGAGGATTCCAGTAACCACAGTCCTGCTCGCTTCTACAAGACACAGTTTGCACCCCAACGTCTTTGAGACAAGCAGTTACTCAAACCAGATCCTCCAAAAAAACTAAAGAGCTGAGACATTTACCATGGATTCTTGCATAATACTTTAAAGCAACAGAAAACAAACATTTGGAGAGATGGATGATCTGCCATCTCCCTGTTCCAGTCCTGCTCAACAATCCAGTAGCGCAGACCAAGGCATCTCTGCCCTGCTCAGAGGCAGCAACAGGGGAGGAAAAGGCCCCCCTTCAGACATCTTCCAAGCTATTTCTTCTGTAAAGGATTCGCAAAATAGTTCTCCCATTTCTGCATGTTACAGGAAACTTAAGAGGTTTCTTTGTGTAAAAGCTAGTTTGTATAGAGGCCATTATCCAAATAACTTCGTATAAAAGCTATTAATCATATTTCAGCTAGCACAAACTCTGGAATTCAAGGAAGCATAAGGATCCGAGGAACAGTTTAAAAATTGCAGTTCTGAGCACAAAACAATGGCCAAGAGCCACAAGATTTGCTGAGAAATAACCTGTCATATACACTCGTGTTTATGCAAATGTTGCATACAAGTGCAACAGCTTGTTTTACACCTGTAAGCACTGTATCCATGAATAAACACAGATCTCTAGGCATCAACCAGCAAGACACTGCCTGCAAACCAGAAATCAACATGCAGTTTCTTTCATGTGAAGCTTGATATTAATATGAATGATGCCTACCCCAAGCAATTTTAAATACAACAGGCTCACATCCAAACAGAAAACATTACTATAAAAGCACTGCAGAGATGTAGCAGAATTCATGAGTCGCTCATGAGCTGGCATTCTTTAAAAAAGAAAGAGGCAAAAAAAAAAAGAAGAACAAAGCAACTTCAAAGTTTATTTTGCCTTTAAGAGGATCTCCTCCTTTTCTTACTTAAAAAAATACTTACTTATGATCCCTAGTATATCTGCTATATCGGCAATATTATCCATTCTTTATTTTTATTGGGCAGAAAACAAGGGGAAAAGTATTTGAGAATTAATTTTTCACCTTCCAGTCAAAGAAAATGACACAGGTCTGCAGTTTCTTCAAGGTGGAAGCATATCTGGGCTGCTGTTCACAGGAATGGTCTATTCCTTTTACACCAACCGTGTATTCCTGCTGACTCCCCCGTGCCAGCTCTGGTGTTTGAATAGCCCTATGGTTAGCTGATACAGGGAACTGAACCACTGGACAGCTGAATTAACTTGAGAAAAAAAAAAAAAAAAAATCGCCAGACTAGTGAAAAAAAAAGGTAGAATACATCCTAGTCTGACCTCTTTAAGATAGCTGCATGCTGCTGTCAAAAGGCAATTGATGACCAAAAGCTGCCTCCTATGCAATGGGGAAAAAAAGTCCTCTCTGTTACTAGTAGTAGCCCAACTCTCAATTCAATATCAAAAGTACAATCAATCTATTATGTTCAGATATTTCCCACTGGACATGTAACGTTTTTTGGGTTTTTAATCCTCCAGCCTCAACTTAGCTGTATGTTGCAGAAATAATTGTTTATTGACATCATTTTACCATAAAGCAGGATAAACAATAACTTTTTATTTCCTTGCGATCGCTAACACTTGGCTTTTTCCTTATGAGAAAGAAAGTAAATGTTTTTCTTTTACTTGGAGTGAGTATTTTTCTGTTGTATCTACCAAGTTATAGAAACCTTCACTAGAACATAAGCACTGCAAGGTACTGCTTTCAGCTCAGTCCTATAGGAATGAATTCAGAATAATCTCACCAGTACTGAGTACTTTAACTCCCAAACAAACTATGGAACAGTTGCTTTGTTTTGTTTGCTTACTATTAAAGTCTAAATACTACCATTAGAAGAATACTAGGAGCACATGCAAGTAGAAGCACAAGCGTCTCCATGCATAAGCCATACGTAATGACCAGTTACCCTCTATTTTTTCATCTCTGCTTCAAGTAAGATGCTCGGTACTACCCACAGCTACAGCCAAACAAAACATTTTCAGTGACAAATGTCTTTCCATTAGTTTTTGAAGACCGGGCAGTCCTCAACTTTCATGTGGGTATGAACACATTAAAGACTGTTCTGTAGCTCTAGTCATTAGCATTTGGGAAAGTAAAGAAATACTGCCAGGCAAACAGACATACCTAAAACACCGTGTTAAAGGCTCCCGGGCTATTATTTGGGTACTGTTTCACTCATCCTCCAATCCCAACATGAACAATTAAAGTAAGAGATTTCAAGAGCAAAGCTTGATTGGCACATTTAGGAGCACGAGTACAAAAAGCAGCCTAAACCCTGCTTTCACTTGTGCTTAGCCTATGATCTCTCTGCAAAAGAAGGCTGCCAGCCCAGGTCACTGAAATACCAGTTGCCCTCCCGTTCCCGTCTGTAATTCCTGTGTCCTCGGGCACACAAGATGTTCTTTCCCAACAAACTGTGGGAGAGCTTGAGCGCCACTCAAATTACATTGTGCAAAGATTCATCATCCTCTTTTCGTCCCAAGTGTAAGCAACACAAACACGTTGCTGTCCCCAGAATAGCAGGGCAGCTTAGCTGAGTTCCCGCAGCCCTGATCTTCATCCCAGGCCAGGTGCAGGCAGGGAAGTGCCCAGGCCAGCTAGAGCCAAGACCGACTGTGTTACAGCAACCTGATCCTGAGGGACACACTCATTTCTGCCAACTGCAACAGTTGCAGCGGGGTCATTCTCGCTCTTGGAGGTAGCACGCATTTAGCACTTTAGTTTAAAATAGTTTCAGACAAATTTAAAAAAAATAAAAATTGAAACAAAAACTTATGATTAACTGCATCATCTCCCCCTCTAGGGGAATGTGCTAGTTCAGTCGCATGGACGTTGCTAGAAGAGGTGTTCAACTACATTTACCCTCCCATTCTCCAAGCCAAAAATGGTTTTGTTGATACAGGGGAGACTGTGCCAGCTGCTTAACTACAAAAGGAAAGGAGCATCAGGAGGAGAGGATGATGGAGACCATTTAGGATCCAGCATCCGTTATTAGGTCATTGGGTTCTCACATACTGTTGCGGCTCAAACTCCCTCTAGTTTCCACACGAAGCTGTTGTTGGCAAAAGCTTCCCAGAGATAAGCTGCCAAATGAATTTCAAAATACATTCTTCAACACAACTTCCTGACCTGACAGTCTGCAAGCAGATTGTTTTCTGTGGTTTCATTCATTCCATATACCAATGAGTTAGAAACTAGAAGAAACCGTAAGACTAACCTGGAAGCAGGCTGAAAACCCAGGCCTTAAACTGGTCACACTAGATAACAATGACTTTTTTACAGGTACATGGCAACATAACATCCAGTTAAAAATGCAGGAGTAATCTCTATGATATAAGAATGGTAAGTGATATACACTACTGCTCATTTAAGCAAGTAGATTACATGAAGTATTTAACACTCCCTAAAGTTATTCAAAACCCACACATTTCTATCATATTATCATTCTTTTAGAACTTAAGTATTTCATGAAACAGAATTTATTAATTCTTCTTCTTACTCTGCAGACCTCCTTTCCCCATGGCAGGTGCCACAGTGATCCGCAGTAGGCACTGCCCCTGCTTCTGTTTTAAAGCCAGATGGTCACATACAGGAAGCTGCATGAGACCAGCTCAAGCAGAGATTTTGCACCTGTACCTGAGCACACTGACCATTCAGGCTTGGTAACAAAATGCAAATTCATTCTAGTTTGCCATGAAAGTCTTTAAGCAGGGCCTAGCTTAATGAAGCTGCTATCAGTTATGGAAGTACGCAAGTTGATATGCTATCACAGCCTCATTCCTTTTATTTAGAAAACCTTTAAAAGCTTGACTGTCACATGCATGGAAGGTGAACGCTGCTCCTGCAGGGAACCTAAGAAAGACAGTGTTAAGTAACTGTATGCTGTAAATGCTGGGGAATAAAGGTTATTTATGTCCTCCCAGAAAGACATGAGCCCAAATTACATGCCAAGTAAGTATTTCCATTCCTGAAGCAAAAAGTTAAGTCTGCTCTCCAATGCTGTTCCACAGACCAAAAGACAAACTAAGGAGAAATGCTTCAGACTCCGAGATATGTGCTTGCTTAGACTATTCATTTTGAACAGTTTATGTGGCATGATATTCTTTCATGTTTCTTTAGCTTTTTTAAATTCAATTTATGTATTTTCAATATCAAATTTTAAGCTTTTCAGCTATCATTCCTTCTGAACTAAATTACACATTTTCTTCTACACACTCAGAAACCATCTAGATAAAATCCTGTTATCAGAGTAACAAAGCCCCCCATTATACGAAGACAATTAAGTCACAACATCCCTAAGAGATTAACTTTTCAAAAAGAAACCCACCCATTCAGCAGCACCAGCAGCTTACAGTTTTTGTCAAATAACTTCCTTCACATTAAACATAAAGCCTGAGCTGTCAGATGCTTCCACTTACTGTCCTCACTAGGAGGTAGGGCATGCAGCACAGGATTATATTAAAAATTGCAGGGTTTTTTTCCCCAGTACCAGCAAAGCGATGCAGTCAGAACTCAGATACAGTAGTTCCCCCAGACTTGTGGAATTTCTCATGTCACCAAAGGTGTAAAGCATCTAAAACATTTGAAAATGCTGGCAAACCCCCTCAACGTTCATTTTCATCTATGATGTGCAAGCACACAGAACAGAAAAAAGCTACAATTTAATTCATTTGTTTATAATTCAACAATTCTGCTTTAAATAACTGAAGATGCAGAATTATTTCACTGCTTTGCCTAGGATTTTGCAAGGTGGCCTTATTTAAGCCACACACTTCAAGCATCTCTCATTTCATGGTGGCAGTGTTTTTACTGTCTGTGGCAGAGATCATTTCCCCTTTGGTTTCCAAAAAAATGTCCCCTTGTTTTTGAAGTGCATAACCTGACACAGTACACGTATGCAGCAGGTAACAATTAAGCGTATGCTTTCTGTAGTATGCACACAGACTCTTCCAGAAACCAGTATGCTGGTGTCTGGTTATTATTAATACTGCCTGTGAGTAATGCCACATGTTAATTGATTCTGTCCCACTCGTGCCTCAGTTCACGGCTGGATTAAGTGTGCAAAGAGCAGATGTAGCCAGAGTTAATGAACAAGTCATCAAGTGCTGCAGGTTTGGTTCAAAGCCAGTGGTAGCACTCTGCCTTCCTGTGTGGGCAAGGAGCAGGGGGGTGTTAGAAAGTTCTAACCTTCCTGCAGTAGCTGCCTGCTTGAAGATATCTGTACTTTTTCTTTTTTTACCTTTTTTTTTTAAATAAAAAGATCACAGTCAATACAAAGGTTGATACGCAGTAATGCTGTGTTAATCAGCAAGGTAAAAACAGCCCGCACAGGAATCATTAACCTTCTTCAGATGTCCCTGTGAATGTCTCCCAACAGTTTCCGAATGAATAATCTGGTTACAGGACAGAAGAAAGTAGAAGTCTAATCTCCACAAAGCCTCTTACTTGTACCAGGCAATAGCTCAGCCAGAGACAAGATAAGAAACTGGGGTGCAGGAATAGATGAAGAGCACCTCTTCCCACAGTCAGGGTTCTGCCTACTCAT
Organism: Arenaria interpres; assembly: GCA_013399435.1. Lineage (NCBI taxonomy): Eukaryota > Metazoa > Chordata > Aves > Charadriiformes > Scolopacidae > Arenaria > Arenaria interpres. Next base: position 26,025 of record VXAK01018663.1, read on the forward strand.
TGACAAGTTCACTGAATAACAAACTGATCTCCAATAAAACACATACTATTTAAGTCCTAACCTGGCATTTGTTAAAGACATTCAGACCCTTCTAGTTTAAGGGAGCTAAGTAAAGCCATGTTGTCTTGCAGCTACTACATTGCTGAACCAGGACTGACACAAGCTCTGGATTTACAGCATTTCAAAGTGGCATGCAGAGGATGGATTTGGCTTCTGCTTTCCCACCTCCCCTGCACGCAAAGGATTGCTAAGAGTGAATCTCACATGCGCACACAAAGCCCCAAGACAGGCAAGGTTCAAGGTTCAGGAACTCTCCACGCAAGCTCCTTTGCATGGATTAAAAAAAACCATGCCACAGGCAACTACTGAAAGCATTATTCAACCCACACAAAGTTAGTATCTTCATAATAAAGAGTTCTTGACTTTATTGCCAAATGCTTTTTTTTCAAATCCTAGTAGGTTAAACAAACAAGGCCTGAAGTCCGAGCTGTTCAGCACATCTTTTATTACACTGTATTCAACTACAGATAGCCTCAGTATTTCAGCAGGCGGGCAGGGGTGGGCAGCAGCCAGGGCGTACAGAGGTTTTCATTAACAGATGCAAGGTTTGCAAATAGCAACTCCTTTGTCTCTGCCTGTACAGCTGAGAAGTCCCCCTGACCACCACCATTTCCCCAGGCTGCAGCAAGGAGGACTCTCCTTACATATAGAGTGACAGAGGTCAGACAGATTCAGATCCCTGCCAAGTGACTGTAATCCAGTCAGTATAAGCTATAAACCATACACATTGCCACACAGCTAGCAAAATTTTCTTGTCTCCAAGTTTGTGCTGCTGAGAGGCAGTACTATCACATTCTCACGTTGCTCAACAAAACCATACACAGAGAAGTTGCATCGAAGGGTACGGCTGAACCCAGTGGAGCAAATCAGTATTAAGTTGCTATACAGCAGTAATTGCTCCACTGTACTATTGGAAATGGTGGTTTTATTTTTGGAATCATATCATAAGTGGACCTATATAATTTTGGAAACTGCTAGTCATAATGACTAAGTAAAGATACATTTATTTAAAAAAAAAACCAGCTGACAGATAGGAAGTTGCACTGTATTCTTGTCAATCCCAGGCCATAATACTTTCATGAACTCTTTGTATTTACATTAAATAAAGACAGGTAAGAGCAGAGAGGAACAAAAAAGGTTTAGCCATAAACAAACTGCAATGATAGATCCAAACTGAACACTGAGCTTCTGAAAAAGCTTTATTTTAAATTAAAGTTAAGAAGACCTATGTCATACTGAAGAGCCACTCCTTTCTGTACAGTTTGAATAATCTGTCCACTCACTGTGGATGCTACACTATTCCCAAGAGACAGAAAGAAAATTTAAAATGCAAATCAAGGTGAGAACGCAAATTGAATCTGAGCTCTGAAGATCCCGGCAAGTATGTATTATGTTAGCAATTTATATCCAGGACTAGAGCTTAATTTTACAACTACATTAACAAAAGAATTGTACAAAAGTTGTTTAATACTTTCCATGTTACAAATTAGCAGGGGAAACCCAACCAAACCAGTTTTTTAGTGTTAACAAAGTTTATCATAGGAGTGAAGATAATTTGCCCAAGCTGACTTGGAACAGTTTGAATTAAAATCTACTAGGCTCCATTTGAAGCATTAGTGAATTGGTCTTATTAGTATTTACTTCCACAGACAGCTCTGTCCCCTCATTTCCCCCATTCTCTCGTCCTGCCCCTAAAAGACAGGAGAAATTTAAAAAGAATTTAAAAATTCAAGTTGAACTGCTCTTTTATGATTAATGGCCCACCCACATTTGATCAGGGTTTAACTTCACTGGTTTTGCTTTTTAAAGAGGCTTCGTATGTTTCATTAATTCAGACATACCTTATTATATAATTTTATATGGCTTATACTATAACTAAATTTAAGTAGCAGCGTATTTTCCAAACCTACTTGTCACCCAGGTTCATTTTAGATAAGACACACAAACCAACTACCATGTTGTTAAGTATTTTTAGGCATTTGAACATAATTCTACTTCTTGTCCCAGTGTCTGTGGTGTTCCCTTGCAATCTAAAGAGAAACGTTCTGATTATCTCAAATAAGCATTCTACAAAAGCAATGTCCCTTGCACTAAGTCTAGTAAATATTTCCATTTTTGTACTAGTTAACTAAGAGACTTTTTGTTGCCATTTAGATAGAAAGAGCATACTTACTGCTAGGAAGAGCATACAGTACATGGAGAACGATGAATGGCCAGAGTAAAATGATAGTCTGGAAGAGAAGAGAACAGACATCTTATTAATTCTCTCTTGCGATACTCAGTCTATCGTGATACTAGTTTACTTTAAATAAGCAAATGCCTTTCACAAATGGCACAGATTTACAGCAGCTATCTTATACCAGCATTAAGTTTATCTCCACATCAGGTAAAAACTACCAGCTCTGACTAAAGTTGGAAGAGCAAGTGAACACATCCTCAAAGCTAGAAATCAAGCATCCTTACAATTCTTGATTAATACTAGAAAACTGTAAATATTATCAATTTTTTCAAATTACTTATCTGATAACATATTAATAATCCCAAACGAATTTGTTGCATTTAGTGACCATCAAGAGGCAGTAGTTAACAACTCACATCTCAATGCTTATACCACATATACTTATGTATATCTTTGTTAAATGTACCTATTCATAAAGAGTACCATCATCTATCATTGAAGGGTAGGGGGAAAGGCAGGAAGGCAGTTCATTAGCCAGCCAACTGCAAGAGATGACACCTCATCTAATATTTGTAGGAATAGCTTCATACTTGGTTATCTCATTTAAAGAGAGTCAACAGTGTCTTAAATTCATACAGGCTTCTAGCAGGTCCAGACTGAAGGGACTGGACGGTTGCTGGCAAGGTCCTCCCCTGCACAGGTGACTCCAGCCAGGAGCTGGGTATCACAGCTGTAAAATAAATCCCACCCACCTCTTCATCAAGAAAGGAGAGCAAAATGGAAAGACACTTCTAATTCAGTCTTAAGTGGAAAGAAGCAGAACTTTCACTGTTTTTTTCTATTTGATGTGCAGAGCCTTTTAATGACGGAGCTTCACAGGTCTCAGCCAGGCTTCTGTACAATTTAGCTACATAACAGCACTCCTCGCTTAAGAGTTTGGCATACATTAACAAGGGCAACAATAAACTTTCATAGCTCTCCAGACTGCCCTCCACCATATCCACCCTGTTTTAGTGCCTCAGCCAGGCAGAGAGCCTGAGGCCAGGGAAATTCCTGGTCAAGGGAATAATTTCTACTCTTCAGAGAGTAGTGAAGGCAGCTCTGATGTGCAGTAAGATAACTGAGTTAAACATTCACTACTCAAACACCACAAAGGTGGCAATAAAGCAATCTTATGCACAAGTGAAACTGAACTGGCATTAATTTGCATGCATGAAGTTATAAAACTGCATCAGACATCAGGAGAAAAAACCCACATTAAGTTACCTCCACAGGTTTTTGAGTTCTTGGTTTATAGTTGATTTGAAGCACTACTTGCAGTTTCAGAGGTACTAAATAAGCAATTTTGGAAAGAATAAGATGACTGTGTGTGTGTATATATATTCACACACACATTTTTTTATTACGTTCTTAATTAGAAAAACTGTATTGAAAAATGTGTTACCTTCAGATGTTTAATATTAAAAAACATTAAGATTACATTTTATCTAGACATCCCCTTCTCTCTTAACTCTTCACCAGTCTATAGCTTAGAGTCCGCTACGAAAGCCAATACAGTAAGAATTTTGAAGAGCTCTGTCTTTCACACAAACATGCCATCTGAGCCACAAAAGCAAAACCTGCACTTCTACGTATCACAAGACACAGAACAAGGAATTCCTGATTCCTGTGTCAGTATTTTCTCCATTGGCTTTGGGACTATTCCTGTTGTCCATAAGATGTTTCCTACAATTTCTGAAGGCAACCTGTTGCCAGTTTAAGGAATTCAGAAGGCTATTAAGCAAGAAAAGGAATAAATGCAGTTCTTTAAGTTTATTTTGGAATTCCTATAGCATTTTAAAGGTGGTGCTGACTACTGGCATTCTTGGTTTTAGGAATCTATTAGCCCAATGTAACATTAAGAATGCCTTGTTCTAAGTTAAAGATTACAAAATTTCAACACATTCTCATCAAGCATAGATAACCATGCTGTACATGATTGAAAATGTTGTGCTTAGCACACAAAGTATTGCCAGAAATACAACTGGGACAAAGTATCGATCCAACTTCTACATTGTGCAATCCCACAGAAATTTCTTTGGCAGTACTGCTGTCTCTAGAGTTCTTTATAACAAACAGACATTTAACAAAATCTTAAAATAATTTCAAACACTAAGTTTGACAACAGAAACGTTTCCCAATGATTCCTCAGCATGCAAACAACATCTTCCCAAAGCCAGGAAAATATCCTGCCTATCAAACCAGCAAAGAGACTGCACAGCCTCGGCTTTTTTTGTGATCATACTGCAAATGCCGGCTTGCCATGAGCCAGCATTTCAAAAACAAATAAATTTTTACTTCAAAAAAAAAATCCAAACCAGTATTTATGAGTCTAAGGAATGCAGAAGTATTAGAAAAAGATACATGTATAAATAAAGTGGTTCAGGCAACTCTGAAAACCCTTAAAAATAAAGGAAAGGCTAAATTATCAGTAGGAATTTGCAAATCAGATTTCAGGACATCTTTTTCAAATGAGTATTAGAACAGTATCCAATGATAGCATAAGTGACATGGAACAGAGCTGGTAAGTGCAAAGTCTTGGTTTGATTCTTTCCAAAATGGCAGAGTCTGACATCAGAACAGCTTTGCAGAGATTCATGCCTTTTACTCCATCAATACTTACCTTCTGCACATCACTTCTGATATAAGGAGCAAGGGTTCATTTTAACAGGAAAAAGCATAAGCTTTAATTATTTCCACTTACCAAGTGGAAATTACTACCAAGTTAGAAGAATGCCTTAAGCAGTAACATGAAACCAGTTTCAGGTCTCAGTTGAGCTGAAGTATACTCTCAGTTTCCAATGTATACAGTACAGCTGGACATTTAAANTCCAATGTATACAGTACAACTGGACATTTAAAAAAGGTCTTAAAACAGGGCAATTTAAGGGCTGTTAAGCTTTCTTGAAATGTAGTTTTGCCCCAGGTTTCACATGTTTTATGGGAAAAACAAAAGTAAAGATGCTATACTTTCTTTAAAAGGTGGCCATAAAACTCATTACAATTAATGACTACAGTTTGTTATTTTAAGTCTGCATTTTTAAAGATCAGCTGGAATAATCCAAAGTACAAACAATTCCTACAAGAAATAAATTGAACTCGATTACTCAGTACTTTTAGCCAGGATTTCTAATCCCAGATAAGCAAGTCTAAAACAGATTACCTTGCAGGATTTGACGCTGACAACCATTTCATTCTATTCTATTCCTTTCCATGCACACAGGTAACTTAGCCCAGGGAACAGAGCCCACCTGATAGAAGGTACAGTTTCTTTAATTATTAGAAAAATGAAACATAACAAACAGTAAATAAAAGGATAATTAGGCTTACACCATCACTTGCAAGAAAGAACATGTTTTAAGTAGTAAGTTCTGCTTGGCACTATTTTGCAAAGTGCATTTATTAAGTAAGTGGATTACTGAACTCTAGAGCTCAGTAAACAAGCTTGATGTCTTGTCTCCACAAATGTTTTTGTAGGGACACCTGAACGTGCAGAAGCATTTAAGCTAAGCATGGGAGTCTGACAGGGAAGTGAACAGCCTTAGTGAAATATGAGACTAGGATACAGCTAGATAGGTATGGCACAGTGGAACATTAAATGGTGAGAAACCGAATTGTTTGAAATGACAGTAGAAAGTGATAAAACAGAAGAAAGTCCGTCTTTCGGTGTCAGAATAAACCTGGCAGAGGCTGAATGATAAGGAATTGTCTTAATATAACTGTTGAATTATGGAATGATCTCTTAGAGAAAAACAGGAGGCCCAGCAAAACATTATGCACATTCTCACATCAAAGCAAACACAACTCCCCACCGGACTAGCCAACAAGTCCTTTCTATCCTTAAGATTCCTGGATTCTCGTCTGACTCAAAACTTCCACTGACATCTGTGTTACCCGTTCCATTCATCTGGAGAGGGGAAAAGAGCCAGACAGAGCTGCAGCTCAGCACGTCTGTGTCAAGTAAGCCAGAGAGCTCCACACGCTTGTCAGGGAAATATTCTTAGAATTTCAGTGCCATGAGGACGTGGCATGATAGAGTGCTAGTCCTACACTTGAGCTGAAGCACCATATTCTCTAAAGTCCATGTTCTCTGCGTTCAACACTCAACACATTTTCACAGCATCTGCTCTCTTCTGAAGTGCTAGACTTGCATGAGCACAACTTTCAAGATCAGTGGGGGCTGAAAGGTTTGAGGACTCTGAAATTATGTGCTTCTGTAATTATCGCAAAGAAATGTTTAGGTAAATGAACAAGCAGTTCATCTACTTAACAAGATCAGCAACCATTCAGAAACCCGTTTTCAAAAGGAAACATTCCCAATTTCTCCACTTTCTTCCTCTCCAAGTAGTTAAACCCACACTTAATTACAAAGCCTTACACTTACAGAAACAAAAAAGCTGCTGGAGTCTTTCCAGTTCAGTAATATTCATCTGGACAATTTTACTGACAGGTGTTTTGACATGAGACTTACTAATAATACTAAATGTCAAGTGTCTTGCACAATTCCCTAATCATATTTGGGGTGAGGGGTAGATCCACTCTGCTCTGCTTTACATAGTGGCAGGTAGTGACAAAATTTTGCCAATGGTGACACTTAATACACAATAGACTATGCCCATTTTTCTGCAGACAGTTACATATTTTTCCTTTTACAGGCTATCTTACCTTACACTTATCTGACACAAAACAAAGTTCCCTGCTTATCCTAGTGACCTAAGACAGATCTATCAGGTTCTAGGAAGAAATAGGCAGGGTTTGTTTTTTTTTTTTTTCCCTAATTTTTAACCTCTTTCCCCACCACCACCCTTCTGAAACAAGCCCTGTAGACAGTGCAAGAAACAGGTGTATAGAGTAACCTTCTCCTGAGCTCAGGATCAACATGAAGTGGTTTTCGACAGTTATGTTTACTACAAGGCTTGCCTTCACTGCTAGGGTGAAGAGATTTTGAAGTTGCTAAAAACTTCTGCTGGCACAATTTGTTGTTTGATTTTTTCCCCCCTCCTCTCAGGGAGTTGAAAAAAATTATCACACAACACATCGCAATACATCCAAGTATGCATATATCATGTAAATTTTATTTATTTAAACAGAAGTATTACACATGGATGGAACAATCTAACTGGGCAATGACTAGTTAGCTAGCTATTATGCATCTGTCAGCAGCTACTAGAAGAATAAACTTCATTGCAAGAAAAAAAAACAGTAAGGAAAAATGTCATATCCCTGTAATTTTTTTCTTTTCAAATGAGCAGCAGTCAACCTGCATCTTGAACTTCCAAATATTCAAAACTTATCTAAGGAGCAAGAAATTACCAACTCGGAGCATTTGTAGCACACACAAACATGTACGTTCTGAGCTCTTGCAATTACAAAATCCAACCAACTGGTGTGCTGTAATGGTTTCCTCATGCACATTGCAAAACCAATTCAAAGCAAATTCTTTTGTCAGTGTTGATTTTGTCACTCAATTTAACTCAACACACAGAAGCAAAGTTTAAATTTCTACTACATTTCTAGTTAGGCTTGTAGAATAGGGAAAAAAAAAATCAGGACTTTGTTTACTTCTTTTTCCTAGTAACCCCCTCTCAGGAAAGAGTAAAAGGAAAATAGCCACAAGGGGGACGCAAACCAACACTACTGAAGACTAATAGTTTGCTCTCACATGCATCAGATTACAGGCTACTGTTCCATTAACCATGTCTGCACAAGTTATCCGCATAATACTGTTCTGACTCACATGAGTGTTTTTACCATTTTACATAAAAGGAATGAGAACAAAAAAGATAATCCCTGTAAAATCACGGATTTGATTGTTATTCCCCCTTTAAGAAATAGATTTGGGCATGAAGCACTTGCCGAGTGTGCAGAACCATTCCCCCAGCAGAGTTTTGTAATCTTTGAAAGGAAAAAATGGGAGGCAGCAGGAGAACTGTCAGCATTAAGGGGATTTCAGTTCCTACGGTACTGTTCAAGAAATACAGTTATACAGATGTCCAAAGTTTTATCTTAAGAGACTTTTTTATTAAGTTGGATATAAGCCTTCAGCTTTGCAAATCAGTGAAATTCTTCCACTGAGAAGGGCCAATTCACATAAGGGCAAAGGGGATGCAAGATCAAAAACATGATCCAGATTGCAGAACTGCATCTCAATTGGTTACAGCACGTTCACCTTTCAGACTTGATTCTCTCTCTGCCAGTTAATTTCTGTTGGAAGAGCAGCTCTTTTTGCTTCTATATCAAGTACAGGCCCATTTAATCATCTGCTGTAGCCCAGAAGCTTCCACAGTTTTATTTTTAAAGACTCTCCATTATCATTTCAGCTTTTCCCTTCCACGTAAAAAATGTAGGTGCCCTGACTGAGCTCCAATTCTCAGAAGTATTAAACAATTTCGTTAGGACTGGAAGTGTTCCTAAACCAGCCATATTCTGTCTTGAATAACAGTAATGACAGAAGAGTGCGAAGCAGTGTTTAAGGAAAAAGTTGCACCACTTGAATAATAGTACACATATGGGACCTTCCATTCACCCCTTTCAACTGCTTTAGTATCCAAGGTCATTGGGATTATTTTTTTTAATATATCTTTTCAGAATTGAAAGTGACTAAATTAGCCTCTGATGAAAACTCCTGAACATACAAATTTCAGTACTCTAGCGCACTTCACAGGTTAAAAGCTCCAAACCAGAAGTAATCAGAATGCTATACACAACATACCAATATGCCCCTAAGCAAACACAGTTAACAGGTCTGTAGCAGCTTCGAAGAAATTTCTGATTCATAGTGCTGTTATAGAAACTGCCAGATTAAATAAGTAACCCATTTAGTTTTGCTTGAATGATTACATGCTGTTTGATTTTTGATAAATCTTTAAGAAGTTTCAAAACAAAATATTGGATCATTTCATACAAGTGAAGTTACTTTAATGTAAAATGATGCTTCATTCTAGAAATACTCCCAGTACTGAGACAGGCAGGGAGTGGGGAGGGGGAGAAAACAGGAACAATTACTTAACAGAGATGGATTAACTTGAAGCTAGTGTCCAGTCTCTTGACTTAGGGCTTAGATTTAAAAATTCCAAAGCAAGCCAATTGCAAAAGCTACCTAATGAAGAAGGTGAAAACAGAAATATTCATTAAAATGTAAGTAATGTATGAAGTTTGGTTTGGGTTGCTTTTTTTTACAGTTTTGAAGGTGTATATAGAACAGACAACGTAAGACTTTCAAAGGTTTGGTTGAACTTCAAAACAAAGTTATGCAGGTTAGCCCCATGCCAGCTGTCTGGCACGGGTGCCTGGCCACTGGGAACTTTGAGTGATTTAACTGCACTCACTGGCATGCATGAGTACAACCTGCAAAAGAGCTCTAAACAAAGCTAAAATAAAATTCCTGGCAAATGACTGGTAAAGGGCACCACCTTGGCAACTGTGTTGAAATAAATTATCAAGGTCAAAACAGTCAGCTCTAATTTCCTAAAGACTTCTTTGAAGATAACACTTTGAGTTTGCAATGGCAGGCTACACACAGCTTGCTTTGAGTGCAGTCAGCGCAGGAGCAATACATCGACTGAAGTAACCAACTGTTTTATCCTTTAGACATCCAAGTCGTAATATGAATCTGTACATTAGTAATACAATTGTTATTATGAACCTTAACACCTCTGTTATCACAAACTGAACAAAGTGACAGACTGAAATGAGAGAACGTTAACTATTGAAAGTTAAATCCAACTTCAGAGAAAGTGCTTCACACACCACACACACATTCCTGCTAGCTGCACAAGTCTGCTTTGGAGCTCAGCAGAGTTCGGACTGCACAGAGTGCCTCTGAAGCAGCTAGACTTGTACAACATGGTTTAATATTTTGTTTACCACTTCAGGTTCAAAGGTTTCACTTTTGTGTACATGCTTAGTGAGCTGATGAATAAACCAGAAAGGACAGCTTCTTGGATCTCCCAAGTCACCAGATTTTCAGAGTTCCTCCAAACCCAGAATTCTGAACTGTCAGTTCCCAAACCCAGTTTCCATACTCAGTTAAAAAGCGGCATCTAATAAAAATATTTATAAGATGGCAATTGCATTATTGTGACAAACCTGCATGGCTCAGCTAAAATGTAATAAGTACTGCAGCTCAAAAATTTGTAGTAAACTCAAGAAGCCTGAGCCCTTTAGCACACACACAGGACTATTACACATTGGGGGGGAATCATACTTCACACTGTAAAAGAATGTGCGCTGATAGAAATTAGTTTAACCTGTGTTAAAGCAATAGGATAAATCAGCAACTTGTAGTCATGTTGAATTTAGGTGCAATGTGCAATACAGAGGAGGGCATGAGCAGCCTAAATGAACATGCTGGCATCCAGCTCATCTGAGTACCCGTACCACTGCTCTGTTCCTCCTCCTTTACATTGAACTGTCCTTTTAAGGGACTACATGGATTTTGGGAACAATTAATAAAAATGACTGTTCTAATTTGATTCTAAAGCTCTGAAAAATTAAAGCATATCCTCAGAACTGATTTAGAACATGACTCAAGCTTCAGCTACAGAGAGTTTTAACAGCAAATTCCTTTTAGTATATACCATAGAAGAGAATTAAGGCAAGCACTTCCACTGTCAGCACTGTCGGTACTCATTTGCAGATCACCTGCACCACCTTCTATTTGCTCAGAAACAGACATTATGCAAGACATGGTATATACATGCACACATAATATACACACTCTTTAATTGGTTAGAAACCTGCTATCATAGCTAAAAATATTTACTTAAAAGGGCTAATCTGTGAAAAGACTGTGTATATTTTCACATCCTTCTCTGGAAAAGATACAAACCCCTATTTTCTACTTCTGACTTTGATGTGTGTTAACGAAGGAAGAACACATTATGCTCATGCCTTCCCAACTGCAACTGTTCCATGTCTCACAGAAACAGCATGATGATCAAGCACTTTCCATCCCTGGAATGAAGAAAGCTGCTTTGTTTACCTGAAGATCATAGAACATCACAAACTGTAAGACATCTGCTTTCTTCATTTTAAAGGTCATGAAAAAAGCACAGTAAGAGATGTTTGCTATATGCATTTTTTCTGTAATGAATACTGCCCCGTTCACTTTCAGGAACCGTCTCCTTGTACAACACTGAAAACACTTCATTATAGAACTAGTGGCAATATTTCAGTTTCAAAAATGTCACAGAAAGGTTTGAACTGCATTCATGAAGACTTCTAAATTTTGTTAGATTTTTTTTGAAAACAAGAAAAAAACAGACCCAGCAGTTATCCAGACTTGAAATTCAATCCAGATTTCAGCTGTAGTCTAAAAGTACAATAAAGTTCCATCACAAAAGGGACACATCTGGCATTTATGGAATGCAGTTTGGAGAAGATCTTATATATAAACAAAACAAAAAGCTCCCATATCTACATCTCAATAGAAATACTGAGAAACATTTTCAACAGAAACAAGCCAACAATACTTGAACAGTAGATGTTTAAAGAGACAGGAAGACTGGAACACCTCCAAATCTGCACCTTAAATGATAGCTCAATAAATAAGCTCCAGAGTAAAAGTTAGTGAATTGAAGGTTCGAGACATTAAACCATATGTTGACCCTTCTCCTTTTAAGTCACCATAAGGTACAGCTGGAGATGCGTAAAAAGGAAATGCAAAGTCATTAGAGAAGCTCAGCAAGGAGGAAGCTCACTTAGATGTTTGAGGGCCAGAGTTCAAGTCTTGCCCAAGGCTGAAGTATATGAAAAATTGCTAACTCTTCCTTTCAGGCTTAGTAAGTGATTGTTGTACACAAAAGAGAGGGAGGACAACTGCAAGGTATGTTAGAATCTACTAGTTAGACTGGGCATCTCTCACACGGAAGTACAGATTAAAACCTACCAAAACCCACTAACGCTTTTTAAATTTAGGCAACCAAGATTAAGCCTGTTGGTTT